>JBCFYV010001001.1:45734644-45747441 GCA_039000515.1 Timema cristinae
CTTATACCCCTGCCCAACATTAAGAACTGCTACCCCCTCCCTTATACCCCTGCCCAACACTCTTTTAATGAGGTTTTTATGTATATAATATAGGCTAAAGGTTCCCCTCAGCCATATTGCTTGAACATCCAACAAGTATGTGCTGTGACATTATTGATAGAGGGAGCCTACGCTTGGAGACTCAGTTCGTCATGAAATGCGTGTATGTTTTAGTTCAGAACAAAATAAATATTACTGTCGACTGTGCTCTTTAATCCTGTCAGAGGCCAAAGAAAACAATTGTCCCATTTGACAGCCGTTCGGTAAAAAGAAACTTTGGCATATTGGCATGAAAGATTCATAGTTTGATATGATCCCTTGCATATTCTAAAACACAAACTAATTATCTTGTCATGACAAGCAGTGATGCTCACTCTTAAAGGGCAAGGTGATGTTTGCCCTCCCAAATATTGCTTAAGAGTAGCATAGTGTCTTTTGGCCCTCACCCCCCTTAAATAAATTATCCACGTCTTCATTTTATTCATGTGTGCAACAATTTGATAGTAAATGTGTTGCACGATACAAGTGGTTTTTTTATTTTATTTCTATTTTTGGTGACCTGGTGGTCTATGCTGGCGGCCGGGGTTCAATCCTCAGTCCCGGCACAGATTTATCTGATTACCAAACCCTTCCTTCACCTCTGGCAAGACATCTTGTGAATGTGGGGAATGCCAGGCCTCCACCGTGGTTCGGATTCCACGTTAAACTGTAGGTCCTTCATTTTCATCTCACAATCACCCTACCATTACACATTAACGTAAGTGCGTATAACCCGAATGGGTAGTAAGACGCGGTGCTAATAATAATAATAATAATAATAATAATAATAATAATAATAATAATAATAATAATAATAATAATTTTTATTTTTCATTTTAACAGTTTATGGAATCTTCCTAACTCTTGAAGTTGCCTAGTTTGCAAATAGATGGTTGTAGTGTACGTTTGTGAGCAGAACAATCTCGATGTGTCCGAAATCGAACGCTGCTATCTAGTAGTGTCACGGAATCGACTGTGCAGTTGATAATCGATAGTATTAGTTCAACAATTACCCCGAGCACTGAAGTCACTGTTCCAATTCCCACTATGAGAGTTTCCGATTTATTCCACCTTTTATTGTCTATGCCGTGCAGTGTCCGAGACGATAGTTATCGGTTCTGTCGTTGTTGTGTCGGGATTAACAGCATTAATAAACTATCAGTACGCTTATTCATCATTCGTATGCTATAATTCGCACGAAAGGAAGGTGTAGAGAAGAACAGGCATATTTAGGGGACAGAGGTGTGCAATAGACTTCATCTTTGCCACAGGACAGCTGAGGGAAAGAAGGTATAAATATGAGAAAGACTTGGTAGTGGTATTTATGGATGTGGAGAAGACATATAATAGAGTGGATAGAACTAAAGTTTGGAAAGCGATGAAGTAGTCCGAAGTGGAAAGAGGAGTTGTAATGAGAGTGAAAAGCATGTATGAGGATAACAGGAGTTGTGTTAAGAGAGAGAGTGGAAGAAGGACGGAATGGTTCCAAATAATAAATGGAGTGAAGCAGGGGAGTGCCTTTTCAACATAACTATTTGTAATGGTAATGGAAACGGAAATGATCATGAAAAAAGTGGCAGGAAAACTTGGGGGGAGCATAATGAAAACCATGATGTTTGCTGAGGGAGGGAGAGAAGGAAGAGGAAGTACAGGAACAACTACCAGAAAGGAATGAGGAAGTGGAAGAGTATGGAAATAAACTTAGTCTGGCAAAATGTGAAGTGATGGTAATGACAAGCAAGAAGGTAAGACCTAGTTAATCTATAAGGTTGGATGGAGTATAGCTGAGAAGAATACGGAACGTAACATATCTTGAAGCATGAGTGAGGAAAAAGGTGTAAGTAGAGAAGATCTAATGAGAAGAGGACAGCAGGGAGAGTTGTTCTATAGGTGTGTAAGAGACCTGCTATGGAGAGTTGTTCTATAGGTGTGTAAGAGACCTGCTATGGAGAGTTGTTATATAGGTGAGTAAGAGACCTGCTATGGAGAGTTGTTCTATAGGTGTGTAAGAGACCTGCTATGGAGAGTTGTTCTATAGGTGTGTAAGAGACCTGCTATGGAGAGTTGTTCTATAGGTGAGTAAGAGACCTGCTATGGAGAGTTGTTCTAGAGGTGTGTAAGAGACCTGCTATGGAGAGTTGTTATATAGGTGAGTAAGAGACCTGCTATGGAGAGTTGTTCTAGAGGTGTGTAAGAGACCTGCTGTGTAGAGTTGTTTTATAGGTGTGTAAGAGACCTGCTATGGAGAGTTGTTCTATAGGTGTGTAAGAGACCTGCTATGGAGAGTTGTTATATAGGTGAGTAAGAGACCTGCTATGGAGAGTTGTTCTAGAGGTGTGTAAGAGACCTGCTGTGTAGAGTTGTTTTATAGGTGTGTAAGAGACCTGCTGTGGAGAGTTGTTCTAGAGGTGTGTAAGAGACCTGCTGTGTAGAGTTGTTTTATAGGTGTGTAAGAGACCTGCTATGGAGAGTTGTTCTAGAGGTGTGTAAGAGACCTGCTGTGTAGAGTTGTTTTATAGGTGTGTAAGAGACCTGCTATGGAGAGTTGTTCTATAGGTGTGTAAGAGACCTGCTATGGAGAGTTGTTCTATAGGTGTGTAAGAGACCTGCTATGGAGAGTTGTTATATAGGTGAGTAAGAGACCTGCTATGGAGAGTTGTTCTAGAGGTGTGTAAGAGACCTGCTGTGTAGAGTTGTTTTATAGGTGTGTAAGAGACCTGCTATGGAGAGTTGTTCTATAGGTGTGTAAGAGACCTGCTATGGAGAGTTGTTATATAGGTGAGTAAGAGACCTGCTATGGAGAGTTGTTCTAGAGGTGTGTAAGAGACCTGCTGTGTAGAGTTGTTTTATAGGTGTGTAAGAGACCTGCTGTGGAGAGTTGTTCTAGAGGTGTGTAAGAGACCTGCTGTGTAGAGTTGTACTATAGGTGTGTAAGAGACCTGCTATGGAGAGTTGTTCTATAGGTGAGTAAGAGACCTGCTATGGAAAGTTGTTCTATAGGTGTGTAAGAGACCTGCTGTGGAGAGTTGTTCTAGAGGTGTGTAAGAGACCTGCTATGGATAGTTGTTCTATAGGTGTGTAAGAGACCTGCTATGGAGAGTTGTTCTGTGGGTGTGTAAGAGACCTGCTGTAGAGCGTTGTTCTATTGGTGTGTAAGAGACCTGCTGTAGAGCGTTGTTCTATTGGTGTGTAAGAGACCTGCTGTAGAGCGTTGTTCTATTGGTGTGTAAGAGACCTGCTGTGGAGAGTTGTTCTATAGGTGTGTGAGAGACCTGCTATGGAGAGTTGTTCTAGAGGTGTGTAAGAGACCTGCTATGGAGAGTTGTTCTATAGGTGTGTAAGAGACCTGCTGTGGAGAGTTGTTCTAGAGGTGTGTAAGAGACCTGCTATGGAGAGTTGTTCTATAGGTGTGTAAGAGACCTGCTATGGAGAGTTGTTCTGTGGGTGTGTAAGAGACCTGCTGTAGAGCGTTGTTCTATTGGTGTGTAAGAGGCCTGCTGTAGAGAGTTGTTCTAGAGGTGTGTAAGAGACCTGCTATGGAGAGTTGTTCTATAGGTGTGTGAGAGACCTGCTATGGAGAGTTGTTCTATAGGTGTGTAAGAGACCTGCTATGGAGAGTTGTTCTATAGGTGTGTAAGAGACCTGCTATGGAGAGTTGTTCTATAGGTGTGTAAGAGACCTGCTATGGAGAGTTGTTCTAGAGGTGTGTAAGAGACCTGCTATGGAGAGTTGTTCTATAGGTGTGTAAGAGACCTGCTATGGAGAGTTGTTCTATAGGTGTGTAAGAGACCTGCTATGGAGAGTTGTTCTGTGGGTGTGTAAGAGACCTGCTGTAGAGCGTTGTTCTATTGGTGTGTAAGAGGCCTGCTGTAGAGAGTTGTTCTAGAGGTGTGTAAGAGACCTGCTATGGAGAGTTGTTCTATAGGTGTGTGAGAGACCTGCTATGGAGAGTTGTTCTATAGGTGTGTAAGAGACCTGCTGTGGAGAAGAGAAGTGGCCTTGAAGTGTAAGGAAGTGTTGTACAGGGCTTACTTTGTACCCATTGTCACACATGCAGCAGAAACATGGACCGTGAATGTAAGAGAGACTAGGAAAGTGGAGGACATGGAAATGAAGTTATCCTGGAAAGAGTAGGAGTACAGGGAGTAGATGAGATAGTGGAGGAAGCAGGACTGAGATTGTATGGACATGTAATGAGGATGTAAAAAGAGGGAATACCAAAGAGAATGATGAAGATTAAGTATGTAGGAAAGAGACTGCAAGGGAGACCAGGCAAGAGATGGGAGGAGCAGATAACAAAAAATGTGTAAGCGAGATGAGAATAATGAAAGTGATTAAAGGAGAAAGAATGTTGGAAGGATCGAGGAAGATGGAGTCATTTCACTAAACTGACCTGGTCACAGGCTGGAAACAGTTGATGATGACCACATTTTGAAAACGGTGCTAACCTGTGGTTAATTTTTCCTTGTTGACATGTGAGTATTTTTGATACGCACAGAGTAATGTTCAAATATCACATATTGGTTGTTTTTTACTTCGAATCCCTGCATTCCATTGATCATGCCCTCCACAAAATTATCTGAAGTCGAAACCAATATAATGACAAGCATTTAGAAAGGATCAATGGGCGAAATGAGCAGCTATTAGTCGCTTGTCGTGGTTACTACATCAGTCACTTGTTCGACAAAACCTGCCCTTTATAAAACCGGACTCTTGTCAGTTGTCAACGGTTTCAACTTTGCTTATTAAGTGCAATACCATCATGGTTTTTAAAGAAGCTCTAATGTGGAAAGCAGTAGCGTCTCGTGACCAAAATTCTTAGGCAAGCTGGGAAGGGGGGACCAGAGCGGGGCCAGGGTCCCCACCAGAATTAAAATAAATAAATTATAGTCTTCAAGAAGCTAATTTATGTGTAGTCTTTTTTTAAATGATAATTGTAGGTTTGGGTGTCCTGTTCCGTGATTTACAAAAGACACGCTAGAATCTATACAGTGCATATTCAAAAGGATGCGGGGGTAGGGGGGCGAACATATCTTGCCCCCCTTTATTTTACAAATGAGGAGAAATTCCCGCCTGTGTCTCCCACCCCAATTCCACCTCCTCTAAGGCTGACAGTTTTTAAATCAATTATGAATAAAAACATTTTATATTTAAATGTAAACTAACTATATCGTGTGTTAATTAATTATGTTAAATATACATATAACTAATAACAAAAACATATATTTTTTAATTTCCTCTTACAGTGGAACCTGCAGCATATTTGGTGTATTTGATTATTTTGAAATATTAAATGAAATTTTATATACGTAGGGCTATATCAATATATTTTACTCACTGTATTTTTTTCTAGTGTTTGTAAGTCAAGGCCATCCTCCTATTCTTATATACAAACTATGCTATGACCCTTTCTTGGAAGTCTATTCCTTACGTCATTTTAAAAAGCAGACCCTTTTCAATTGAAAGGAGTCCCAGACCAGAAAGTCTATTTTGTCCCATATTATTTCTGGAATATGCTTTTACTCGTTTTATTGTTGAAAATGATCTCTCACCTGATGATGCCGGGATCGTTGCCCAAGTTCATCACAGTTTTTTAAACGCCTGTAAAAGGACCCACTGCAACAAACTCCACAAAAGATTTGTAGGCTCGGGCTGGGGTCAGTAATTTGTCTATTGTCCCCCTTTACGGACCCGATTAAATTTCCACTTCTGTCACTTTTGTGATTTGAAAGGGGAAAATACGGGTATGCGATAGTATCTTTCAGTTTCTTCGGTTATAGTCATCAACCTTCTGGCCTAGCTTCGGATGATGAAAAGTCGCAACATTCCTACCTGAGTCCTCCACTCTTCCCTTCTCCCAATCCTAAACCTATGACGTCACAAATAAGAACTACACTGGGTAGAGGTATGGGTTGAAAGACGTCTTGCATGCTTGTTATGGTCACTGGTGGAAAGATCTTAAAATGGCACACAATTACAGTACAGTGGCGTGGAGAAATGTTAGAACCAACATTGTGAAAATATAAGGGGATGATTAACCCCATTTCACCCGGATGGGATTTGAAGCGCGACCTTTCCGTCTACGTTGACCAAGAGCAATAGACGTCTAGACCTAGTAATAGGCTACCAGGATAGTAATACAATGATAATGTTGACGCAATTCGATAAAAAGATGATTAATAAAAAACCGCATATAAGATATTAAGCCGCCCTACTGGGAAGGGTGTGGTCCTAGAGTGCGATGATTGCAAGCGACAAGAGTAAGTGCTAGAACAAGTGGTGTCAGTAGAGACCAAGGTATAAAGATATACAAGGAGGAGAGATTGTAACAAGTGGTGCCAGAGTGAGATCAAGGTATATAGATATACAAGGAGAAGAGATAGTAACAAGTGGTGTCAGTAGAGACCAAGGTATAAAGATGTTCAAGGAGGAGAGATAGTAACAAGTGGTGTCAGAGTGAGATCAAGGTATATAGATATACAAGAAGAAGAGATAGTAACAAGTGGTGTCAGTTGAGACCAAGGTATACAGATATACAAGGAGGAGAGATAGTAGCAAGTGGTGTCAGAGTGAGATCAAGGTATATAGATATACAAGGAGGAGAGATAGTAACAAGTGGTGTCAGTTGAGACCAAGGTATACAGATATACAAGGAGGAGAGATAGTAACAAGTGGTGTCAGAGTGAGACCAAGGTATAAAGATGTTCAAGGAGGAGAGATAGTAACAAGTGGTGTCAGAGTGAGATCAAGGTATAAAGATGTTCAAGGAGGAGAGATAGTAACAAGTGGTGTCAGAGTGAGATCAAGGTATATAGATATACAAGAAGAAGAGATAGTAACAAGTGGTGCCAGAGTGAGATCAAGGTATAAAGATGTTCAAGGAGGAGAGATAGTAACAAGTGGTGTCAGAGTGAGATCAAGGTATATAGATATACAAGAAGAAGAGATAGTAACAAGTGGTGTCAGTTGAGACCAAGGTATACAGATATACAAGGAGGAGAGATAGTAGCAAGTGGTGTCAGAGTGAGATCAAGGTATATAGATATACAAGGAGGAGAGATAGTAACAAGTGGTGCCAGAGTAAGACCAAGGTATACAGATGTACAAGGAGGAGGGATAGTAGCAAGTGGTGCCAGAGTGAGACCAAGGTATACAGATGTACAAGGAGGAGAGATAGTAACAAGTGGTGTCAGAGTGAGACCAAGGTATACAGATGTACAAGGAGGAGAGATAGTAACAAGTGGTGTCAGAGTGAGATCAAGGTATATAGATATACAAGGAGGAGAGATAGTAACAAGTGGTGTCAGAGTGAGACCAAGGTATACAGATGTACATGGAGGAGGGATAGTCATGACAAATATCACACTTTAAGGCCTTCATTGGTGGCTTAATTTGTGATTCATAACTTTGGTTTTCAATCCTTTCTCCATGCTAGTTTCGACACACTCCATCCAAGTAGTATTACTCTTCTGGTTGACATATAAGCCTTGTGTTAGCTGCCAGATCTGAGGTGTATGTTACAAACTTAACTGCCGCCAACCTTAGCCTTGTCCCCCGAACATTGGCCAGCTCCCCCGAGATAAACCTTAAGGAGTAAAGACCTGACAGATACGGGATGTGCAGATGGGTATAAGTGATAAGGATGAGGCTGGCGTAGAGAAAGTGCACCCATAATATCGTGGAGGAATAATGGGATAAAGACATAAAGCCATCCCTAGAATAACCTGACCAGGTTTCAAACCTCAACCTTACCTTCAAAGATGACCTTTTCAATGTGACCACGCACCCAAAGGTATGGTTTACAACAATGTCTTACAAACTAGCTTAACCAGTATTATTTGGTGTTTTATAAAGGATGTACCCCACGCCCTCACCGCCTGGGGCAGACCCAGATCTGTAGTATGCCTTGCTGACCACCGCCTGGGACAGACCCAGCTCTGTAGTATGCCTTGCTGACCACCGCCTGGGGCAGACCCAGACCTGTAATATGCCTTGCTGGCCACCACCTGGGGCAGACCCAGCTCTGTAGTATGCCTTGCTGACCACCGCCTGGGGCAGACCCAGCTCTGTAGTATGCCTTGCTGACCACCGCCTGGGGCAGACCCAGACCTGTAGTATGCCTTGCTGACCACCACCTGGGGCAGACCCAGCTCTGTAGTATGCCTTGCTGGCCACCACCTGGGGCAGACCCAGCTCTGTAGTATGCCTTGCTGACCACCGCCTGGGGCAGACCCAGCTCTGTAGTATGCCTTGCTGACCACCGCCTGGGGCAGACCCAGCTCTGTAGTATGCCTTGCTGGCCACCGCCTGGGCAGACCCAGCTCTGTAGTATGCCTTGCTGACCACCGCCTGGGGCAGACCCAGCTCTGTAGTATGCCTTGCTGGCCACCACCTGGGACAGACCCAGCTCTGTAGTATGCCTTGCTGACCACCGCCTGGGGCAGACCCAGACCTGTAGTATTCCTTGCTGACCACCGCCTGGGGCAGACCCAGACCTGTAGTATGCCTTGCTGACCACCACCTGGGGCAGACCCAGCTCTGTAGTATGCCTTGCTGGCCACCACCTGGGGCAGACCCAGCTCTGTAGTATGCCTTGCTGACCACCGCCTGGGGCAGACCCAGCTCTGTAGTATGCCTTGCTGACCACCGCCTGGGGCAGACCCAGACCTGTAGTATGCCTTGCTGACCACCACCTGGGCAGACCCAGCTCTGTAGTATGCCTTGCTGGCCACCACCTGGGGCAGACCCAGCTCTGTAGTATGCCTTGCTGACCACCGCCTGGGGCAGACCCAGCTCTGTAGTATGCCTTGCTGACCACCGCCTGGGGCAGACCCAGCTCTGTAGTATGCCTTGCTGGCCACCACCTGGGGCAGACCCAGCTCTGTAGTATGCCTTGCTGACCACCGCCTGGGGCAGACCCAGCTCTGTAGTATGCCTTGCTGACCACCGCCTGGGGCAGACCCAGCTCTGTAGTATGCCTTGCTGGCCACCGCCTGGGGCAGACCCAGCTCTGTAGTATGCCTTGCTGGCCACCACCTGGGGCAGACCCAGACCTGTAGTATGCTTTGCTGACCACCGCCTGGGGCAGACCCAGCTCTGTAGTATGCCTTGCTGACCACCGCCTGGGGCAGACCCAGCTCTGTAGTATGCCTTGCTGACCACCGCCTGGGGCAGACCCAGCTCTGTAGTATGCCTTGCTGGCCACCGCCTGGGGCAGACCCAGCTCTGTAGTATGCCTTGCTGACCACCGCCTGGGGCAGACCCAGCTCTGTAGTATGCCTTGCTGACCACCGCCTGGGGCAGACCCAGCTCTGTAGTATGCCTTGCTGACCACCGCCTGGGGCAGACCCAGACCTGTAGTATGCCTTGCTGACCACCACCTGGGGCAGACCCAGCTCTGTAGTATGCCTTGCTGGCCACCGCCTGGGGCAGACCCAGCTCTGTAGTATGCCTTGCTGACCACCGCTTGGGGCAGACCCAGCTCTGTAGTATGCCTTGCTGGCCACCACCTGGGACAGACCCAGCTCTGTAGTATGCCTTGCTGACCACCGCCTGGGGCAGACCCAGCTCTGTAGTATGCCTTGCTGACCACCACCTGGGGCAGACCCAGCTCTGTAGTATGCCTTGCTGACCACCGCCTGGGGCAGACCCAGCTCTGTAGTATGCCTTGCTGGCCACCGCCTGGGGCAGACCCAGCTCTGTAGTATGCCTTGCTGGCCACCACCTGGGGCAGACCCAGACCTGTAGTATGCCTTGCTGATCACCGCCTGGGGCAGACCCAGCTCTGTAGTATGCCTTGCTGGCCACCGCCTGGGGCAGACCCAGCTCTGTAGTATGCCTTGCTGACCACCGCCTGGGGCAGACCCAGACCTGTAGTATGCCTTGCTGACCACCGCCTGGGGCAGACCCAGACCTGTAGTATGCCTTGCTGACCACCGCCTGGGGCAGACCCAGCTCTGTAGTATGCCTTGCTGGCCACCGCACCTGGGGCGGACCCCAGACTCTGTAGTATGCCTTGCTGGCCACCACCTGGGCAGACCCAGACCTGTAGTATGCCTTGCTGACCACCGCCTGGGGCAGACCCAGACCTGTAGTATGCCTTGCTGGCCACCGCCTGGGGCAGACCCAGACCTGTAGTATGCCTTGCTGGCCACCGCCTGGGCAGACCCAACCTGTAGTATGCCTTGCTGGCCACCGCCTGGGGCAGACCCAGACCTGTAGTATGCCTTGCTGACCACCACCTGGGGCAGACCCAGATCTGTAGTATGCCTTGCTGGCCACCACCTGGGGCAGACCCAGGCCTGTAGTATGCCTTGCTGGCCACCCGGGAATCCTTTACATCAACTCCAAGTTGTGAATGTGACCGCCACAGAGTATGGACAAGAATATAATTTAAAACCTAAGCAAACAAAAAGTTGCAAACACTCCTAAACTTGTTTGAGCAACGACAACTTCACATCTCTTACCTCTTTTTTTGGTCGCTGCTACGAACACACAGTTCACTATGCAAACAAACACAGCGCAGATGGCGAACGACGCAATAATCTCAAAAAGGTCACTTTTTTATCTACACACGTCTATTTGAAACAAAATGGAACATTGCTCTCGTTGTCGTCCTAAGAAATATTTTAGGTGCAACTTGTTGTAAAAGTGGTTCACTTGATCACCCCCAGCCTATTCCGATCACCGGTTCCAATGAACATGTTATCTGTTCTCGAAGGAATCGAGAAATGAATCACGATACTAGCTCTATCTACGTCTCACAGTCCTATCTATCATCCTAAAGGTCCCAATATTTACTATACGGACAATATACGGACTACACGACCTGTGAGACAAATGATCACACTTTAATACTTCTTATAAGAATGCATCTCTAACGCACGAGACCAATCAAAACATAGCTTAATATTGTGCTTATGATAACCAATGAGTGAATTTGTTTATGGTCCCTAGTTCGAGGTCAAGGTATGGTATAATAATACATTTACTATTGAGCCACAAATCATTTTCTTATGATGGCCAATGAGATTTAGATTATATTTATCTATGGGTCGAATCAGAATCTGGAATCAGAAACGTTTAATTCAAAAGACTCCGTCTAAAAATCTAATTTCATACGCCACCCCAGGTTTCACCACTACTGCTTAAGGTGGAGTGGTGAGGATTGAGAGTTAAGGTGGGGTGTTGGGAATTGAGAGTTAAGGTGGGGTGGTGGGGATTGAGAGTTAAGGTGGGGTGGTGTGGATTGAGAGTTAAGGACAGTGTTTTACAATATCTATAGCAACATTATTTTTTCGGCAACACAATAAAAATGTTGCTCCAGTAGAATCATAATAGTTTTATTCTAGTCATTAGGCAATCTAAACGTTCTTGAAGATTTGTCACGAGCACATTAGCCTTTGATGAGGAAGTTCTTAGTAGAAGAGAAATAGTCAACAAACTCTTGTACATCCGTGATAAATATTCAACAACTGTTGAGATCACCACGTGAGGAAAATTAAACTGGACAAATATTGGTTTTGTTTTGTGGAAAACATTTGTTTGAAATAAGAACTGCAAAAAATGCTGTCCTTAACTCGTAATCCTCAGTATTCCACCTTGAGAACACCTATTTGAGTGGATATATCCTCAAGGTGTGGAGAAAGAGAAGCTCCGAAGATTCGGGTCCACTAAAATAATACTCATTATCTTTTAACGTGTTGTGACGTTTATTTGTTTGAGGAAGGGTGAATAGGTTTCCAGCCGTTTGTTCTAACAAGTAACAACTGAGACAGTTCCTTGAAACCGTGTTTATATTATACAACTTCAAATGTACAGTTTACAATTTGTACGGGTATAGTACTTATATGTTGACACCTTCACCTCCATCTTGTCTTGAGCCATACAGTGACAATATTGTGACAATACAATAATAAAAACACGCGGGATTTACGGATGAGCTCTAACGCGTATTCAGCACTCACTTTCTGACTAAGCTCACTTGACTTACAAACAAACTTAATTCTAGAACAAATATAACACTGTATGTGGATGAGCCCCCAGTTCACCAAACATATTTTAGCCGTGCGGGACTTGAACCTGGACCGTATTAGACAGATAAGAGGAGGTTTCTGTTCTGTTACTGTGACGCGTCTGTCTCAGGATTAGGAAGATGAATGTGTGTGAAGGAAGACCAACACTACTTGCTTGTTAGCGACAGAAGAAGAAACTATCTCGTTAACGCTGAGCCAGAACTGCCGGGTTATTTTTATTTACCTCCGGGTAAGCTGAACATTCATCCCCGGTACTCTGGGACAGTCCCTCTAATACAACCCGTGTCCCGGGCTGATTTTCTCTTCGATTTGTTAAATATATCAATGCAATTTGAAATGTTTTGATACTAAGCTAAATAAATGGTTCGGAAATCCACGCGGACTTTATTTTTCTATTGTTTAAAAATGGAGATATTTACTCAAAGCTCGTAATATATGTGAGACACTACACTAGCAATACACTTGCAAACCCAAGCATAAATTGCGTTTTACTAATCTAAAACATTTATGG
Source organism: Timema cristinae (assembly GCA_039000515.1). Taxonomy (NCBI): domain Eukaryota; kingdom Metazoa; phylum Arthropoda; class Insecta; order Phasmatodea; family Timematidae; genus Timema; species Timema cristinae. The sequence continues at coordinate 45,747,269 of JBCFYV010001001.1, forward strand.
GATCCAGATTTTAAATTTTATGTTTTTTTTTTAGAGAATTCATGTCCTCATTTCTATATTTGGGCCAATAAAAAAAGATCGATATCAGTTCCACAAGGGTCAACATTTCGTATTAAAATTTTGACTTCCGGTTCAAAATTTTCTACATTTAATTAGGTCATCGCATTGCTAAT
>JBCFYV010001001.1:45750571-46090682 GCA_039000515.1 Timema cristinae
GGAGGGGGTAGCAGTTCTTAATGTTGGGCAGGTTTTTAAGGAAGGGGGTAGCATTTATTAGTGTTGGGCAGATGTTTAAGGGAGGGGGTAGCAGTTCTTAGTGTTGGGCAGGTGTTTAAGGGAGGGGGTAGCAGTTCTTAATGTAGGGCAGGTTTTTAAGGGAGGGGGTAGCAGTTCTTAATGTTGGGCAGGTGTTTAAGGGAGGGGGTAGCAGTTCTTAGTGTTGGGCAGGTGTTTAAGGGAGGGGGTAGCAGTTCTTAGTGTTGGGCAGGTGTTTAAGGGAGGGGGTAGCAGTTCTTAATGTTGGGTAGGTCCTTAAGGGAGGGGTAGCAGTTCTTAGTGTTGGGCAGGTGTTTAAGGGAGAGGGTAGCAGTTCTTATGTTGGGCAGGTGTTTAAGGGAGGGGGTAGTAGTTCTTAATGTTGGGCAGGTGTTTAAGGGAGGGGGTAGTAGTTCTTAGTGTTGGGCAGGTGTTTAAGGGAGGGGGTAGCAGTCTTAGTGTTGGGCAGGTGTTTAAGGGAGGGGGTAGCAGTTCTTAATGTTGGGCAGGTGTTTAAGGGAGGGGGTAGCAGTTCTTAATGTTGGGCAGGTGTTTAAGGGAGGGGGTAGCAGTTCTTAATGTTGGGCAGGTGTTTAAGGGAGGGGGTAGTAGTTCTTATGTTGGGTGGGTGTTTAAGGGAGGGGGTAGCAGTTCTTAGTGTTGGGCAGGTGTTTAAGGGAGGGGGTAGAAGTTGTTAGTGTTGGGCAGGTGTTTAAGGGAGGGGGTAGTAGTTGTTAGTGTTGGGCAGGTGTTTAAGGGAGGGGGTAGTAGTTCTTAATGTTGGGCAGGTGTTTAAGGGAGGGGGTAGTAGTTCTTAATGTTGGGCAGGTGTTTAAGGGAGGGGGTAGAGTTCTTAATGTTGGGCAGGTGTTTAAGGGTGGGGGTAGCACATCTTAGTGTTGGGCAGGTGTTTAGGGGGGGGTAGCAGTCTTAGTGTTGGGTGGGTGTTTAGGGAGGGGGTAGCAGTTCTTAGTGTTGGGCGGTGTTTAAGGGAGGGGGTAGCAGTTCTTAATGTTGGGCAGGTGTTTAAGGGAGGGGGTAGCAGTTCTTAATGTTGGGCAGGTGTTTAAGGGAGGGGGTAGCAGTTCTTAGTGTTGGGTGAGGTGTTTAAGGGAGGGGGTAGCAGTTCTTAGTGTTGGGAGGTGTTTAAGGCAGGGGGTAGCAGTTCTTAATGTTGGGCAGGTGTTTAAGGAGGGGTGTAGAGTTCTTAATGTTGGGCAGGTGTTTAAGGGAGGGGGTAGCAGTTCTTAATGTTGGGCAGGTGTTTAAGGGTGGGGTGTAGAGTTCTTAATGTTGGGCAGGTGTTTAAGGGAGGGGGTAGCAGTTTTTATGTGGTTTGGGTGGGTGTTTAAGGGAGGGTGGGGGTAGCAGTTCTTAGTGTTGGGCAGGTGTTTAAGGGAGGGGGTAGCAGTTCTTAGTGTTGGGCAGGTGTTTACGGGAGGGGGTAGCAGTTCTTAATGTTGGGCAGGTGTTTAAGGGAGGGGGTAGCAGTTCTTAGTGTTGGGCAGGTGTTTAAGGGAGGGGGTAGCAGTTCTTAATGTTGGGTAGGTCCTTAGGGAGGGGGTAGCAGTTCTTAGTGTTGGGCAGGTGTTTAAGGGAGAGGGTAGCAGTTCTTAGTGTTGGGCGGGTGTTTAAGGGAGGGGGTAGTAGTTCTTAATGTTGGGCAGGTGTTTAAGGGAGGGGGTAGCAGTTCTTAATGTTGGGCAGGTGTTTACGGGAGGGGGTAGCAGTTCTTAATGTTGGGCAGGTGTTTAAGGGAGGGGGTAGCAGTTCTTAGTGTTGGGCAGGTGTTTAAGGGAGGGGGTAGCAGTTCTTAGTGTTGGACAGGTGTTTAAGGGAGGGGGTAGCAGTTCTTAGTGTTGGACAGGTGTTTAAGGGTGGGGGTAGTAGTTCTTAATGTTGGGCAGGTGTTTAAGGGAGGGGGTAGCAGTTCTTAGTGTTGGGCAGGTGTTTAAGGGAGGGGGTAGTAGTTCTTAGTGTTGGGTGGGTGTTTAAGGGAGGGGGTAGCAGTTCTTAGTGTTGGACAGGTGTTTAAGGGAGGGGGTAGCAGTTCTTAGTGTTGGGCAGGTGTTTAAGGGAGGGGGTAGCAGTTCTTAGTGTTGGGCAGGTGTTTAAGGGAGGGGGTAGCAGTTCTTAGTGTTGGGCAGGTGTTTAAGGGTGGGGGTAGCAGTTCTTAATGTTGGGCAGGTGTTTAAGGAGGGGGGTAGCAGTTCTTAATGTTGGACAGGTGTTTAAGGTGGGGGTAGCAGTTCTTAATGTTGGGCAGGTGTTTAAGGGAGGGGGTAGCAGTTCTTAATGTTGGGCAGGTGTTTAAGGGAGGGGGTAGCAGTTCTTAGTGTTGGGCAGGTGTTTAAGGGAGGGTGGTAGCAGTTCTTAGTGTTGGACAGGTGTTTAAGGGTGGGGGTAGTAGTTCTTAATGTTGGGCAGGTGTTTAAGGGAGGGGGTAGCAGTTCTTAGTGTTGGGCAGGTGTTTAAGGGAGGGGGTAGCAGTTCTTAATGTTGGGCAGGTGTTTAAGGGAGGGGGTAGCAGTTCTTAATGTTGGGCAGGTGTTTAAGGGAGGGGGTAGCAGTTTTTTCAAACATTTAAGCCAACTTTAAAATATTTTTAATTATATCATTGATAATTAATATTCTACAATAAAATCAAACAACATGGCAATAAATGAACAAATCAAACAAACAATGGCAACTAGAAATGAACAAATCAAACAAACAATGGCAACTAGAAATTAACATTTCCAGCTCTTTTAATCCTGGGGAAGGGAAGGTTTCATAATATTGAAGTATTAACATGGTCTAAACAGACCCAAAGTTAGTAACACATCCAACCCCTACCTTGGTGCTTTAGTCGAAATTTGATAGTGAGAAGAGAACGGTCATCACTGTCATTGCTGTTATTGCTGTTATTGTATACTATTTGATGATATTCTTGGTTTAAAATTCTATAAAAGAAACTAAAGTGAAAATAAAACCTTAAAATTTGGGATATCTAGAACGCATTTATTATCAAATAATAAAAATAATAAAAAATAATAATAATTACTATTATTATTACTATTAGCACCGCGTCTTACTACCCGTTCGGTTTATACGCACTTACGCTCATGTATAATGGAAGGATGATTGTGAGATGAAATGAAGGACCTACAGTTTAACATGGAATCCGAACCACGGTGGCGGCCTGGCATTCCCCACATTCACAAGATGTATTGTCAGAGGTGAAGGAAGGGTTTGGTAATCAGATAAATCTGTGCCGAGACCGAGGATTGAACCCGGACCCCAGCACAGAAGTCCGACACCTTACCCCTATACCGCCAGGTCACCAATTAAATAATTTAAGTTTTTTTTACAGAGCTAAATAAATTTTAGATTTCAAATATTGTACATTTTCCTAAAAATAAGATAAAAATTACTCAGTCCTCCCAGTGGGTGTGTCAAGAGACGAGGTGTGCTCTCAGTCCTAGTGGGTGTGTCAATAGAGGAGGTGTGATCTCAGTCCTAGTGGTGTGTCAATAGACGAGGTGTGCTCTCAGTCCTAGTGGTGTATCAATAGACGAGGTGTGCCCTCAGTCCTAGTGGGTGTGTCAATAGACGAGGTGTGCCCTCAGTCCTAGTGGTGTGTCAATAGACGAGGTATGCCCTCAGTCCCAATGGTGTGTCAATAGACGAGGTATGCCCTCAGTCCTCCCAGTGGGTGTGTCTATAGACGAGGTGTGCTCTCAGTCCTAGTGGGTGTGTCAATAGACGAGGTGTGCCCTCAGTCCTCCCAGTGGGTGTGTCAATACACGAGGTGTGCACTCAGTCCGAGTGGTGTGTCACTAGACGAGGTGTGCCCTCAGTACTAGTGGGTGTGTCAATAGATGAGGTGTGCCCTAGTCCTAGTGGTGTGTCAATAGACGAGGTATGCCTCAGTCCAGTGGTGTGTCAATAGACGAGGTATGCCCTCAGTCCTGTGGTGTGTCAATAGACGAGGTGTGCTCTCAGTCCTAGTCGGTGTGTCAATAGACGAGGTATAACCTCAGTCCTAGTGGTGTGTCAATAGACGAGGTGTGCTCTCAGTCCTAGCGGTGTGTCAATAGACGAGGTGTAGCTCTCAGTCCTAGTGGTGTGTCAATAGACGAGGTGTGCCCTCAGTCCTAGTGGGTGTGTCAATAGACGAGGTGTGCCCTCAGTCCTAGTGGTGTGTCAATAGACGAGGTATGCCCTCAGTTCTAGTGGTGTGTCAATAGACGAGGTGTGCTCTCAGTCCTAGTGGTGTGTCAATAGACGAGGTATGCCCTCAGTCCTAGTGGTGTGTCAATAGACGAGGTGTGCCCTCAGTCCTAGTGGTGTGTCAATAGACGAGGTATGCCCTCAGTCCTAGTGGTGTGTCAATAGACGAGGTGTGCCCTCAGTCCTAGTGGTGTGTCAATAGACGAGGTATGCCCTCAGTCCTAGTGGGTGTGTCAATAGACGAGGTGTGCCCTCAGTCCTAGTGGTGTGTCAATAGACGAGGTGTGCCTCAGTCCTAGTGGTGTGTCAATAGACGAGGTGTGCCCTCAGTCCTAGTGGGTGTGTCAATAGACGAGGTGTGCCCTCAGTCCTAGTGGTGTGTCAATAGACGAGGTGTGCCCTCAGTCCCAGTGGGTGTGTCAATAGACGAGGTATGCCCTCAGTCCCAGTGGTGTGTCAATAGACGAGGTGTGCTCTCAGTCCTAGTGGTGTGTCAATAGACGAGGTATGCCCTCAGTCCTAGTGGTGTGTCAATAGACGAGGTGATGCCTCAGTCCTAGTGGGTGTGTCAATAGACGAGGTATGCTCTCAGTCCTAGTGGTGTGTCAATAGACGAGGTGTGCCCTCAGTCCTAGTGGTGTGTCAATAGACGAGGTTATGCTCTCAGTCCTAGTGGTGTGTCAATAGACAAGGTGTGCCCTCAGTCCTAGTGGTGTGTCAATAGACGAGGTATGCCCTCAGTCCTCCGTGGTGTGTCAATAGACGAGATGTGCCCTCAGTCCCCCAGTGGGTGTGTCAATAGACGAGGTGTGCCCTCAGTCCTAGTGGGTGTGTCAATAGACAGGTATGCCCTCAGTCCTCCCAGTGGTGTGTCAATAGATGAGGTATGCTCTCAGTCCTAGTGGTGTGTCAATAGACGAGGCTTTGCCCTCAGTCCTAGTGGTGTGTCAATAGACGAGGTGTGCTCTCAGTCCTAGTGGTGTGGTCAATAGACGAGGTGTTCTCTCAGTCCTAGTGGGTGTGTCAATATACGAGATATGCTCTCAGTCCAAGTGGTGTGTTAATAGCGAGGTGTGCCTCAGTCCTAGTGGTGTGTCAATAGACGAGGTGTGCCTCAGTCCTAGTGGGTGTGTCAATAGATGAGGTGTGCTCTCAGTCCTAGTGGGTGTGTCAATAGACGAGGTGTGCTCTCAGTCCTAGTGGGTGTGTCAATAGACGAGGTGTGCTCTCAGTCCTAGTGGGTGTGTCAATAACGAGGTATGCCTTCAGTCTCCAGTGGTTGTGTCAATAGACGAGGTATGCTCTCAGTCCTAGTGGTGTGTCAATAGACGAGGTGTGCCCTCAGTCCTAGTGGTTGTCAATAGACGAGGTGGCCCTCATCCTCAGGTGTGTGTCAATAGACGAGTGTTGCCCTCAGTCCTAGTGGGTATGTCAATAGACGAGGTGTGCCCTCAGTCCTAGTGGTATGTTCAATAGACGAGTATGCTTCTCAGTCCTAGTGGTGTGTCAATAGACGGGGGGGGGGGGGGGGGGGGGGGGGGGGGGGGGGGGGGGGGGGGGGGGGGGGGGGGGGGGGGGGGGGGGGGGGGGGGGGGGGGGGGGGGGGGGGGGGGGGGGGGGGGGGGGGGGGGGGGGGGGGGGGGGGGGGGGGGGGGGGGGGGGGGGGGGGGGGGGGGGGGGGGGGGGGGGGGGGGGGGGGGGGGGGGGGGGGGGGGGGGGGGGGGGGGGGGGGGGGGGGGGGGGGGGGGGGGGGGGGGGGGGGGGGGGGGGGGGGGGGGGGGGGGGGGGGGGGGGGGGGGGGGGGGGGGGGGGGGGGGGGGGGGGGGGGGGGGGGGGGGGGGGGGGGGGGGGGGGGGGGGGGGGGGGGGGGGGGGGGGGGGGGGGGGGGGGGGGGGGGGGGGGGGGGGGGGTTTTTTTTTTTTTTTTTTTTTTTTTTTTTTTTTTTTTTTTTTTTTTTTTTTTTTTTTTTTTTTTTTTTTTTTTTTTTTTTTTTTTTTTTTTTTTTTTTTTTTTTTTTTTTTTTTTTTTTTTTTTTTTTTTTTTTTTTTTTTTTTTTTTTTTTTTTTTTTTTTTTTTTTTTTTTTTTTTTTTTTTTTTTTTTTTTTTTTTTTTTTTTTTTTTTTTTTTTTTTTTTTTTTTTTTTTTTTTTTTTTTTTTTTTTTTTTTTTTTTTTTTTTTTTTTTTTTTTTTTTTTTTTTTTTTTTTTTTTTTTTTTTTTTTTTTTTTTTTTTTTTTTTTTTTTTTTTTTTTTTTTTTTTTTTTTTTTTTTTTTTTTTTTTTTTTTTTTTTTTTTTTTTTTTTTTTTTTTTTTTTTTTTTCAGCAGTGGTGTGTCAATAGACGAGGTATGCCCTCAGTCTCCAGTGGTGTGTCAATAGACGTGGTGCCCTCTAGTCCTAGTGGTGTGTCAATAGACGAGGTGTGCCTCAGTCCTAGTGGTGTGTCAATAGACGAGGTGTGCTCCAGTCCTAGTGGGTGTGTCAATAGACGAGGTGTGCCTCAGTCCTAGTGGTGTGTCAATAGACGAGGTTGCCTCAGTCCAGTGGTGTGTCAATAGACGAGGTGTGCCTCAGTCCTAGTGGTGTGTCAATAGACGAGGTGTGCCCTCAGTCCTAGTGGGTGTGTCAATAGACGAGGTGCCCTCAGTCCTAGTGGGTGTGTCAATAGACGAGGTGTGCCCTCAGTCCTAGTGGGTTGTCAATAGACGAGGTTGCCCTCAGTCCTAGTGGTGTGTCAATAGACGAGGTTGCCTCAGTCCTAGTGGTGTGTCAATAGACGAGGTTGCCCTCAGTCCTAGTGGTGTGTCAATAGACGAGGTGTGCCTCAGTCCTAGTGGTGTGTCAATAGACGAGGTTGCCTCAGTCCTAGTGGTGTGTCAATAGACGAGGTGTGCCCTCAGTCTAGTGGTGTGTCAATAGACGAGGTATGCTCTCAGTCCTAGTGGTGTGTTCAATAGACGAGGTGTGCCCTCAGTCCTAGTGGTGTGTCAATAGACGAGGTTGCCCTCAGTCCTAGTGGTGTGTCAATAGACGAGGTGTGCCCTCAGTCCTAGTGGTGTTGTCAATAGACGAGGTATGCCCTCAGTCCCTAGTGGGTGTGTCAATAGACGAGGTGTCCCCTCAGTCTAGTGGTGTGTCAATAGACGAGGTTGCCCTCATCTCCAGTGGGTGTGTCAATAGACGAGGTATGCCCTCAGTCCTAGTGGTGTGTTCAATAGACGAGGTGTGCCTCAGTCTCAGTGGTGTGTCAATAGACGAGGTTGCCCTCAGTCCTAGTGGTGTGTCAATAGACGAGTGTGCCTCAGTCCTAGTGGTGTGTCAATAGACGAGGTGTGCCCTCAGTCCTAGTGGTGTGTCAATAGACGAGGTGTGCCTCAGTCCTAGTGGGTTGTCAATAGACGAGGTGTGCCTCAGTCTAGTGGTGTGTCAATAGACGAGGTGTGCCCTCAGTCCTAGTGGTGTGTCAATAGACGAGGTATGCCCTCAGTCCTAGTGGTGTGTCAATAGACGAGGTGTGCCTCAGTCCTAGTGGTGTGTCAATAGACGAGGTATGCCTCAGTCCAGTGGGTGTGTCAATAGACGAGGTTGCCCTCAGTCTATGGTGTGTCAATAGACGAGGTGTGCCCTCAGTCTAGTGGTGTGTCAATAGACGAGGTTGCCCTCAGTCTAGTGGGTGTGTCAATAGACGAGGTATGCCTCAGTCCTAGTGTGTGTGCAATAGACGAGGTTGCCTCAGTCCTAGTGGTGTGTCAATAGACGAGGTATGCCTCAGTCCTAGTGGTTTGTGTCAATAGACGAGGTGTGCCCTCAGTCCTAGTGGTATGTCAATAGACGAGGTGTGCCCTCAGTCCTAGTGGGTGTGTCAATAGACGAGGTGTGCCCTCAGTCCTAGTGGGTGTGTCAATAGACGAGGTGTGCCCTCAGTCCTAGTGGTGTGTCAATAGACGAGGTGTGCCCTCAGTCCTAGTGGTGTGTCAATAGACGAGGTGTGCCCTCAGTCCTAGTGGGTTGTCAATAGACGAGGTGTGCTCTCAGTCCTAGTGGGTGTGTCAATAGACGAGGTGTGCTCTCAGTCCTAGTGGGTGTGTCAATAGACGAGGTATGCCCTCAGTCCTCCAGTGGGTGTGTCAATAGACGAGGTATGCTCTCAGTCCTATGGGTATGTTCAATAGACGAGGTTGCCTCAGTCCTAGTGGTGTGTCAATAGACGAGGTGTGCTCTCAGTCCTAGTGGGTGTGTCAATAGACGAGGTGTGCTCTCAGTCCTAGTGGGTGTGTCAATAGACGAGGTATGCCCTCAGTCCTCCAGTGGTGTGTGTCAATAGACGAGGTATGCTCTCAGTCTATGGTTGTCAATAGAGGTTGCCTCAGTCTAGTGTGTGTCAATAAGGCAGGGGATTGTGCCTCAGTCCTAGTGGGTGTCAATAGACGAGGTGTGCCCTCAGTCCTAGTGGTGTGTCAATAGACGAGGTGTGCCCTCAGTCCTAGTGGTGTGTCAATAGACGAGGTAGTCCCTCAGTCTCCTGTGGTGTGTCAATAGACGAGGTGTGCCCTCAGTCCTAGTGGGTTGTCAATAGACGAGGTATGCCTCAGTCCTAGTGGTTGTGTCAATAGACGAGGTGTGCTCTCAGTCCTAGTGGGTGTGTCAATAGACGAGGTGTGCCTCAGTCCTAGTGGTGTGTCAATAGACGAGGTTGCCCTCAGTCCTCCCTGTTGGTGTTCAATAGACGAGGTTGTCAATAGACGAGGTTGCCTCAGTCCTAGTGGGATGTCAATAGACGAGGTATGCCCTCAGTCCTAGTGGTGTGTCAATAGACGAGGTGTGCTCTCAGTCCTAGTGGGTGTGTCAATAGACGAGTGTGGTGTATGCATCTCAGTCCTAGTGGGTGTGTCAATAGACGAGGTTGCCTCTCAGTGGTGTCAATAGACGAGGTATGCCCTCAGTCCTAGTGGGTGTGTCAATAGACGAGGTTGCTCTCAGTCCTAGTGGGTATGTCAATAGACGAGGTTGCCCTCAGTCCTAGTGGGTTGTCAATAGACGAGGTGTGCTCTCAGTCCTAGTGGGTGTGTCAATAGACGAGGTGTGCTCTCAGTCCTAGTGGGTGTGTCAATAGACGAGGTATGCCCTCAGTCCTAGTGGTGTGTCAATAGACGAGGTATGCCTCAGTCCTAGTGGTGTGTCAATAGACGAGGTGTGCCTCAGTCCTAGTGGGTGTGTCAATAGACGAGGTGTGCCCTCAGTCCTAGTGGTGTGTCAATAGACGAGGTGTGCCCTCAGTCCTAGTGGTGTGTCAATAGACGAGGTATTCCCTCAGTCCTCCCTGTTGGTGTGTCAATAGACGAGGTGTGCCCTCAGTCCTAGTGGGAATGTCAATAGACGAGGTATGCCCTCAGTCCTAGTGTTGTGTCAATAGACGAGGTGTGCTCTCAGTCCTAGTGGGTGTGTCAATAGACGAGGTGTGCTCTCAGTCCTAGTGGGTGTGTCAATAGACGAGGTGTGCTCTCAGTCTTAGTGGGTGTGTCAATAGACGAGGTATGCCCTCAGTCCTCCCAGTGGGTGTGTCAATAGACGAGGTATGCTCTCAGTCCTAGTGGTGTGTCAATAGGCGAGGTGTGCCCTCAGTCCTAGTGGTGTGTCAATAGACGAGGTGTGCCCTCAGTACTAGTGGGTGTGTCAATAGACGAGGTGTGCCCTCAGTCCTAGTGGTGTGTCAATAGTCGAGGTGTGCTCTCAGTCCTAGTGGGTGTGTCAATAGACGAGGTGTGCTCTCAGACCTAGTGGGTGTGTCAATAGACGAGGTATGCTCTCATTCCTCCCAGTGGGTGTGTCAATAGACGAGGTATGCCCTCAGTCCTAGTGGTGTGTCAATAGACGTGGTATGCCCTCAGTCCTCCCAGTGGGTGTGTCAATAGACGAGGTATGCCCTCAGTCCTAGTGGTGTGTCAATAGACGAGGTATGCCCTCAGTCCTCCCAGTGGGTGTGTCAATAGACGAGGTGTGCCCTCAGTCCTAGTGGGTATGTCAATAGACGAGGTATGCCCTCAGTCCTAGTGGTGTGTCAATAGACGACGTATGCCCTCAGTCCTAGTGTGGTGTGTCAATAGACGAGGTGTGCTCTCAGTCCTAGTGGGTGTGTCAATAGACGAGGTGTGCTCTCAGTCCTAGTGGGTGTGTCAATAGACGAGGTATGCTCTCAGTCCTAGTGGTGTGTCAATAGACGAGGTGTGCTCTCAGTCCTAGTGGGTGTGTCAATAGACGAGGTGTGCTCTCAGTCCTAGTGGGTGTGTCAATAGACGAGGCGTGCTCTCAGTCCTAGTGGTGTGTCAATAGACGAGGTGTGCTCTCAGTCCTAGTGGGTGTGTCAATAGACGAGGTATGCTCTCAGTTCTAGTGGTGTGTCAATAGACGAGGTATGCTCTCAGTCCTAGTTGGTGTGTCAATAGACGAGGTATGCTCTCAGTCTTAGTGGTGTGTCAATAGACGAGGTGTGCTCTCAGTCCTAGTGGATGTGTCAATAGACGAGGTGTGCTCTCAGTTTTAATAATGGTTATTCAGGTGAATCAAGTTCTGTATGTTTCGCTATTTGTGTTCATTGCCAGCCTCCTGAAGTGTTAGACTTCTCGCAATACTCATCTTTCACTGACTCAGCTGGACAGAGCTACAATGTTGGCTGTCACCCATTCGTTCTCCGGACATTTGATGGAGAGTTGAGTTCAAACCAAACCATCTCAAGTTATCTACTTCCAGCGCTGTATTCATCTTTAAAAACAATAGACTGGCGAGAGCAAGGTTCTTTGAATCAAATATGTCAACATCTTAAAACCAGTTTAATAATCATCTCTCACTTACTGCGCTGGATGCATGGTCTAACGCGCTACTATCACTGTAGACTAGACTGCCGGGGACGGGGAGATCGAGGTTCAAATCTCGGTTGGGTGTACTGAGAGTGTTTTTACTAAATTGATTACCACTCTCCCTCCACGCAAATTTGGGTGTACTTCCTCCAAATTTTCTTTCCTAATCCCTAACAGCATCATCGTAATTAGTACATAAGCGCATAGCCCGAATGTGTAGTAAGACGTGGTGCTAAAAATATAACTTTGTTAGAGTGACTTTATTAACCTCACATCTCACAACGCACGCTAGTGAGATAGGAATGAAGAAAGTAGAATTTAGTGTGGGATAATGAGGGGAGGAATTTTATAAAGCAAGTATTTTTTATCACAATTTTGCATAAACTGTATAGGATGGGAGGGAAGTGGATTAGGCTATAAAAATAAAGTAAATATTGAATTTAAAAAAATATCCAGTACATATAGAAGTTTGTATTAATTTCAACGTTTTTGTCCTGTTGTGGGTGATTCCGTCAAATAAAGGATGTTTAGTTAATACTCCACTTCTGACGTTCGGACCCTTTGTTCCGACAGAAAGTATGCCTAGCATTGAGCTAAGCTAAGGCTCAGAAACATTGGTTTCTTGTTGAAATGGGGCGTGGTGTATTTGCGCGGTTGGACGCATGTCTCATTGGACGGTAGATAATGTTGAGGGTCTGTTATGTTGGTACCTCCCATAACACTGCTGTCAATCGTGTCGAAGGACAGTTCTCTTCTTCGCCGCCAAGAAGGTCAACTAGTGCACATGTCGTGAGTACTCCACCACCTTGCTAAGGGGGGTTTGAGCATTCTGATTGACAATTCGCAATGTAACATGTTGAGGGACAAATATTGTATCGTTTGGAATATTTTACTGACCTTAGATCTGTATATTAGATTCAATACTCCGGGTTAAACAATTCTTCACTTAACCGTAACCAGTTTTAAGTTATACCCCTGTATTTATCCGAACTTGTTGATCTGATGGTTGTGTGAATCTCTACTCCATCATAATAAACATGTGATGTTTGTTGTGTGAATCTCTACTCTATCATACGAAACATATGATGTTGGTTGTGTCCTACGAACCATGTGACGTTTGTTGTGTCAATCTCTTATCTATCTTACGAAACATGTGATGTTGATTGTGTGAATCTCTATACCATCTTACGAAACATGGTGCTATGTTGGTTGTGTGAATCTCTACTGCATTCTACGAAACATGTGATGTTGGTTGTATGAATCTCTACTCCATCCTACGAAACATGGTGTGATGTTGGTTGTGTGAATTTCTACTCCATCCTACGAAACATGGTGTATTGTTGGTTGTATGAATCTCTACTCCATCCTCACAAACATGGTGTGATGTTGGTTGTGTGAATCTCTACTCCATTCATACGAAACATGGTGTATTGTTGGTTGTATGAATCTCTACTCCATCCTACGAAACATGGTGTATTGTTGGTTGTATTGAATCTCTACTCCATCCTACGAAACATGGTGTGATTTGGTTGTGTGAATCTCTACTCATCCTACGAAACATGTGATGATTGGTTGTTGTCCTACGAAACATGTGTGATGTTGTTGTGTGAATCTCTACTCTATCCTACGAAACATAGTGTGATGTTGGTTGTCTGAATCTCTACTCTATCCTACGAAACATGTGATGTTTTTGTTGATATCTCTACTCTATCCTACGAAACATGTGTGATTGTTTGGTTGTTGAATCTCTACTCTATTCCTACGAAACATTGTTGTTGTTATGTTTGAGTGTGATTTGTGAATCTCTACTCCATTCAACGAAACATGTGTATTTGAGTTGTGTGAATCTCTACTCCATTCATACGAAACATGGTGTATTGTTGGTGTTGATATCACTACCTATTAATCTCTATCCCTACGAAACATGTGTGATGTTGGTTGTATGAATCTCTGCTCTATCCTACGAAACATGGTGTGATGTGTGTTGTTAATTCTCTACTCCATCCTACGAAACATGGTGTGTTTGTTGGTGAGTGAATCTCTACTCTATCCTACGAAACATGTGTGATGTTGGTTGTTGAATCTCTCTACTCCTATTCCTACGAAACATGGTGTATGTTGGTTGTGTGAATCTCTACTCATTCTACAAACATGTGATGTTTGTTGTGTGAATCTCTACTCCATCCTACGAAACATGGTGTGATGTTGGTTGTGTGAATCTCTACTATATCCTACAAAACATGTGATGTTGTTGTTGTGAATCTCTACTCTATCATACGAAACATGTGATGTTGATGGTTGTGAATCTCTATTCCTCCTACGAAACATGGTGTTATGTTGTTGTGTGAATCTCTACTCTATCCTACTGAAACATGTGTATGTTGATTGTGTGAATCTCTACTCTACACACGAAACATGGTGTATGTTGGTTGTGTGAATCTCTACTCCAATCTACGAAACATGTGATGTTGATTGTGTGAATCTCTACTCCATCCTACGAAACATGGTGTGATGTTGGTTGGTTTGAATCACTACTCTATCCTACGAAACATGTGTGATTTGTTGTGTGAATCTCTACTCTATCCTACAAACATGGTGTGATGTTTGTTGTTGAATCTCTACTCCATCCTACGAAACATGGTGTGATGTTGGTTGTATGAATCTCTACTCTATCCTACGAAACATGGTGTGATGTTGGTTGTGTGAATCTCTACTCTATCCTACGAAACATGTTGTATGTTGATTGTGTGAATCTCTACTCCATCCTACGAAACATGTGTATGTTGGTTGTGTGAATCTCTACTCTATCCTACGAAACATGGTGGATGTTGGTTGTGTGAATCTCTACTCTATATCACAAAAATGGTGAATGTTGTTGGTTGTTGAATCTCTACTTGTAATCCTACGAAACATGTGTATGTTGGTTGTGTGAATCCTACTACAGAAACATGTGATGTTTGTTGTGTGAATCTCACTCCATCCACAAACATGTGTATGTTGGTTTGTGTGAATCTCTACTCCAATCCTACGAAACATGGGGATGTTGTGTGTGAATCTCTACTCCATCCTACGAAACATGGTTGATGTTGGTTGTGTAATCTCTACTCTATCCTACGAAACATGTGATGTTTGTTGTTGAATCTCTACTCATCCTACAAAACATGGTGTGATGTTTGTTGTTTGAATCTCTACTCTATCCCTACGAAACATGGTGTGATGTTGGTTGATGAATCTCTGCTCTATCCTACGAAACATGTGTGATTTGTTGTGTGAATCTCTACTCTATCCTACGAAACCTGTTGTATGTTGATTGTGTGAATCTCTACTCCATCCTACGAAACATGGTGTAGTTGTTGTGTGAATCTCTACTCTATCCTACGAAACATGTGTGATGTTGGTTGTGTGAATCTCTACTCCATCTACAAACAATGGTGAAGTTGGTTGTGTGAATCTCTACTCTATCTCTCTCTATCTACGAAACATGGTGTATTGTATTGTTTGAATCTCTACTTCCATCCTACAAACATGGTGTGATGTTTGTTGGTGAATCTCTACTCCATCCTACGAAACATGTGTATGTTGGTTGTTGAATCTCTACTCTATCCTACGAAACATGGTGTATGTTGGTTGTGTGAATCTCTACTCTTCAACAAACATGTGATTGTTGTGTGAATCTACTCCATCACGAAACATGTGTGTTTGTTGTGTGAATCTCTACTATATCCTACAAACATGGGGTGATTTTATTGTTGAACTTAACTCTATTTTCCTACGAAACATGTTTGGATGTTTCATATTTGTGAGTGAATCTCTACTCTACCACAAAAATGTTATGTTGGTTGTGTGAATCTCTACTCCATCTACGAAACATTGATTTGTTGTGTGAATCTCTACTCCCTCCTACGAAACATGGTGTATGTTGGTGTTGAATCTCTACTCTATCCTACGAAACATGTGATGTTGTTGTGTGAATCTCTACTCTATCCTACAAAACATGGTGTGATGTTTGTTTGTTGAATCTCTACTCCATCCTACGAAACATGGTGATGTTGGTTGTATGAATCTCTGCTCTATCCTACGAAACATGGGTTGATGTTGGTTGTGTGAATCTCTACTCTATCTACGAAACATGTTGTGATGTTGATTGTGTGAATCTCTACTCCATCCTACGAAACATGGTGCTATGTTGTTGTGTGAATCTCTACTCTATCCTACGAAACATGCTGATGTTGGTTGTGTGAATCTTTACTCTATACTTACAAAATATGGTGCATGTTGGTTGTGTGAATCTCTACTCTATCCTACGAAACATGGTGTGATGTGGTTGTTGAATCTCTACTCTATCCTACGAAACATGGTGTGATTGTTGGTTGTGTGAATCTCTACTCCATCCTACGAAACATGGTGTATGTTGGTTGTTGAATCTCTACTCCATCCTACGAAACATGGTGTGATGTTGGTTGTGTGAATCTCTACTCTATCCTACGAAACATGTGATGTGTTGGTTGAATTCTATCACCTTACGAAACATGTGATGTTTGTTGTGTGAATCTCTACTCTATCCTACGAAACATAGTGTGATGTTGGTTGTCTGAATCTCTACTCTATCCTACGAAACATGTGATGTTTGTTGTGTGAATCTCTACTCTATCCTACGAAACATAGTGTGATGTTGGTTGTGTGAATCGCTCTATATCTATCTTACGAAACATATGATCTGGTTGTTTGAATCGCTCTCTTATCTATCTTACGAAACATGTGATGTTTGTTGTGTGAATCTCTACTCCATCCTACGAAACAATGTGTGATGTTGGTTGTATGAATCTCTACTCTATCCTACGAAACATGGTGTGATGTTGATTGTGCAAATCTCTACTCCATCCTACGAAACATGTTGTGTTGTTTGTTGTGTGAATCTCTACTCTATCCTACGAACATGGTGTGATGTTTGTTGTATGAATCTCTACTCTATCATACGAAACATGGTGTGATGTTGATTGTTTAAATCTCTACTCCATCCTACGAAACATGTTGTGATGTTGGTTGTGTGAATCTCTACTCTATCCTACGAAACATTGTGTGATGTTGGTTGTGTAAATCTCTACTCCTTCTTACGAAACATGATGTGATGTTGGTTGTGTGAATCTCTACTCCATTCTACGAAACATGGTGTGATGTTGGTGTGCGAATCTCTACTCTACCCTACGAAACATGTGATGTTGGTTGTGTGAATCTATTCCATCTTACGAAACATGGTGTCATGTTTGTTGTGTGAATCTCTACTCTATCCTACGAAACATGGTGTGATGTTTGTTGTGTGAATCTCTACTCTATCCTACGAAACATGTGATGTTGGTTGTGTGAATCTCTACTCCATCCTACAAAACATGTGATCTTGGTTGTGTGAATCTACTCCATCCTACGAAACATGTAATGTTGGTTGTGTGAATCTCTACTCCATCCTACGAAACATGTTGCTATGTTGGTTGTATGAATCTCTACTACATTGTACTAATCCTGTGATGTTAATTGTGGGAATCTCTACTCCATCCTACGAAACATGTGATGTTGGTTGTGTGAATCACTTTCTACTCTATCCTACGAAATATGGTGTGATGTTGGTTGTGTGAATCTCTACTCCATCCTACGAAACATGGTGTGATGTTTGTTGTATGAATCTCTACTCTATCATACGAAACATGGTGTGATGTTGATTGTTTAAATCTCTACTCCATCCTACGAAACATGTTGTGATGTTGGTTGTGTGAATCTCTACTCCATTCTACGAAACATGGTGTGATGTTTGTTGTATGATTCTCTACTCCATCCTACGAAACATGTTGTGATGTTGGTTGTGTGAATCTCTACTCCATCCTACGAAATATGGTGCTATGTTGGTTTTGTGAATCTCTAATACATCCTACGAAACATGTGATGTTGGTTGTGTGAATCACTTTCTACTCTATCCTACTAAACATGGTGTGATGTTGATTGTTTAAATCTCTACTCCATCCTACGAAACATGGTGTGATGTTTGTTGTATGAATCTCTACTCCATCCTACGAAACCAGATGTGATGTTGGTTGTGTGAATCTCTATTCCATTCTACGAAATATGCTGTGATGTTGGTTGTGTGAATCGCTCTCTTATCTATCTTACGAAACATGTGATGTTGTTTGTGTGAATCTTTATACCATCTTACGAAACATGGTGTGATGTGTGATGTGTGAATCTCTACTGCATTCTACGAAACATGTGATGTTGATTGTGTGAATCTCTACTCCATCCTACGAAACATGGTGTGATGTTGGTTGTGTGAATCTCTACTCTATTCTATGAAACATGTGATGTTGGTTGTGTCCTACGAAACATGTGATGTTTGTTGTGTGAATCTCTACTCTATCCTACGAAACATTGTGTGATGTTGGTTGTGTAAATCTCTACTCCATCTTACGAAACATGATGTGATGTTGGTTGTGTGAATCTCTACTCCATTCTACGAAACAATGTGTGATGTTATTTGTGTGAATCGCTCTCTTAGACGTTTCACGACACCCCGAATCCGAAAAAGTGTTTTTTTGCAATCCCAACCGTCTGTCTGTCTATACCTCGGAGTAGAGCCTAAACTATTTTACCGATTGGGCTAAAACTTTGTATTTAGGGTATTTACAGGCTGCATAAAGGAGTTTTTGGAATTAATATCTATCCCTAAAATTGAGAGTAGTGTCCTTAAGGGCGAAAAGAGAAAAAATCGATTTTATCAAAATCAGCTCTATAGCGATTTTGATTAAATTTCATTTCTAAGCATTTATAAATATTACAAATAAATTAGATACTTTAATTTTTCGTCAAAATGATTTCTGCTTAAGTGTAGTTTATTTTACTAAAGACTAACTTTCGAAAACTAAATATTTTTCGAAGATTTCTTTAACGATTTATTTAAAATATGGATCATAAAGTGTTTTACATGATGAATATAACTGTGTGCTTGCTCTTTAGAGAAAAATTAATTCGTAGGTAGTTTACATATTACTTTTTTTTTTAATTCAAAATGTTTCAAAAATTGCTTTTTACGTTTTTGTTCAAATTATAATTTTAGGGAGTGTTCCACATGGTAAATAGGCCTATCAATATATCATCACCCGCCTCAGTGGCGTAGTTAGCTAACGCACTAGTTTCGTGTTGAGCTGGACTGCCGAGGACGGGGAGATCGAGGTTCGAATACCGCTCGGGTGAACTGGGGGCAGTTTTCCTTCCACCCTTTTTTCCACGCAAATGCGTGTTCACTTCCTCTCGATTCAGCCTTCCCAACTCCTAACCCATTAGTGCAGTTAGTACTTAAGCGTATTAATAAATATTCATTTAGTGATTTTTTTCATTTTAAAGTTTTTACTGATTGCTAATATTTTTAAATTCAAATATTTCAAACATAGCTCAAATGATTTCGTTCAAAATGGAAATATGGTTATTAATTTAAATGATAAATAACACTAAAATTGATTTAGAGAACAAGTGATTTAAGAATAGTTTACTGATGTCAGATTTTTGAAAATGTGGTTTATTTCGAAATATGCTCTAGTGATTTTATTTGAAATAGATATCTTGGGAGTGTTTAAATTTAAAATACCACTGTAATATGTGTTCAAAATTATATATTGTAGCATATAGCTTGAATAAAAAATATACCAGTGTATAATGAATACATAAATTTAATGTAAAATGTATACTTAAAAAATGTGTTTTTTCCATAAGAAAACTTATTAATGAGTGCTTCATTGGTAGCCGGTTTTTGAAAATGTTGCTTCAAGCTATAATATACTATTAGTCTATTATTAGAAAGTATTTGTGTCGTGCTATTTATTTCTGAATTTGTTTTCTTAAATTTTCCTTGAATAATTTATAAATACTCGAACAATCTATCAATGACTTTTATCGACTGAGTTGTTAAACTCCCCGGTCTCCACGGTTGGCAAGGGAGCGGAAAGTGGGGCGTTTGAGGGTCCGGACCCCTAGGGGGGCTCTTATCGTCATATTCAAACTATTTTTATTGAATAAGGTAATCAAAGTTAAATTTTCTCTAGGATACCTAAAAATTATCTTTCTACTTCCTTTACTGTAAATTCTTTCTGTCTCTACTGTACATTCTTTCTGTCTCTACTGTACATTCTTTCTGTCTCTACTGTACATCTTTCTGTCTCTACTGTAAATTCTTTCTGTCTCTACTGTACATTCTTTCTGTCTCTACTGTAATTCTTTCTGTCTCTACTGTACATTCTTTCTGTCTCTACTGTAAATTCTTTCTGTCTCTACTGTACATTCTTTCTGTCTCTACTGTGTGCTCTGTACTGTACGACTAAGACGGATATGTTCCACTGAACACGTGGTTAAGGGTGCCAGTCTCACCCTACTAGGTTTGACAGTGTTCAGGTAATCCGACTTTAATCCTTACCAGAATATTTCTTAATCTAGTTCTCTCCGCACGTAATTTCGTGTCCACTTGTTATAATTTCCACCTTCCTCCTACCTCTAGTGATTGTGATGTACCCTCTGTCTACTCAGAAAGGTAACAGGCGTACCTTGCTTGTTTCCACTATGGAGCAACTATTGTGATAGGGCCATGGTGTAACCTATCAAGGAATAAAACTTTCATTTAAATTTACACAACTTATTTTTCACTTTGTTATAACGTTATAGATTTAGTTGGAATGTTGATAAGTAAGGGGAAATGTTGGCAATATGTCCAACTGTCGTCTTTTGTTTACCACTTCTCCCTAGTTTTAAATAAATATATTTACAGACACACTGATAAATACTGTTCGTTGGGGATTATGTTGAATTCTACCTCAATCTAAAAGGGCATTTTAGTTACCAAATCTCTCTCAACACAAATGAACATGTGTTGAGGCATGCCGGTACTCCTCCCGTCCACCCCCCAACCCCCGCACACACAGGGTAGACGAAGTGTTCATCTAATAAGACGAGAGCCTATTCCAGATATCCAGATATTAAAAACAATGAAGTGATTGTGAGAAGTTGTCAGAGATTCATATAAACCGCAAGAAGTGCTCAAAGCCTAACTAAACAAAGATCGCGTGATGTCATTGGTTCCTTAGAGTTGTAGCTGTCCCGGAACTAGCCCGACCCAACACGTCACTGCTGTAGCCTGTTTAACATATCTGAGAGCAGTGGTTCCCAAACTGGGGTTCGCAAGTCTTCCAAGGGGTTCGCCAACATATTTTTGTAATGGCAGATTTTTGCAGCAATTTGTGAGGGAAGGGGAAGCATTTACAACTGTTTATCTTCTCACAGGCAAGATCAAATGTGGCTTCAAGCTTTGGTCTATTTGGCAGACATTTTCTCGAAAATGAACAGTTTAAACCTCTCTCTTCAGGGGTGAAATATTAACGTTTTTATTGTACAAGACCGTATCGAGTCTTTCATAAAAAAAAATTTGGGGAACGTGTTTAATTAACAATCAAACGGAGTTCTTTGATACCCTTCACGACTTCATGGTAGAAAAACAGTTTTCTTTGGAGGAAAATGTAAAGAACGTGGACTTATAATTGTTATAGAATAAAGCTATTACAGCTTTACCATTTTCTTCTACGTATTTTAGCGAGAAACTTTTTCCTCCTTTATTTATCGTCTGTAAAGTTCAAACTAGGGTAATTTACTAATAAGAAATGACAGATTAAACAAATTGTTGATAGTGGCCTTAAGGAGGCCGTCTCGGTAAGAAAGAAGTTTCTGCACAGATGTTCAGCCCTGACGCTATATTTAACTATACAAATGCGTTATTTCAAAATATAGTTCACGCCAAAATAAAGTCGAAAGATTCCAATAGGGCTCTTTTTCTTTAACAACCCCAATTTTTTTATTTTATTTATATAAGAAGTGTGCGAATATTTTGCCTTATCTCACTTTCGACGACTTTTCAATCACATTTACGGAGCGATGAGACTAGGCTTGATGAAAAGGATCTCGTGATTCAGACTTCCTCCAACAAACACAGCGATTGTTTTGCTAGGCTCACAACAAAGATTTGAAGATATCTGAGAACTAGCCTCGAGTTATCTTGTTTACCTTGAGATAAGACGTACTTTTCGTAGTTTTCTCGATGACATGACAAAGTGTGGTTGTAGGTGAAGTGAGTGTGGACAAAATACACAAGTAGGGTGAAGTGGGGTAAGTGCAGCCACGGGCAAGTGTGCTCACGGGATATAAAAACTACAGCATATGTTTTATAAGACCCTACTTCCACCAGCAATTTGATCCAAGAAATAGTTGGGGTATTTTTTAATCTGAAAGAACCCTTAGATTTCCCCGCCGAGTAAGAGTTCCGGACCTAAAGCTAGCAGCTCTTGTACACCCCCCTGGCTGCACTTGGCCCGGGCTGTTCTGCACGTGAAGCAAGTGCAGCCCAGGAGCCCGGGGCTATTGTACACCCCCTGGCTGCACTTGGCCCGGGCTGTTCTGCACGTGAAGCAAGTGCAGCCCAGGAGCCCGGGGCTATTGTACACCCCCTGGCTGCACTTGGCCCAGGCTGTTCTGCACGTGGAGCAAGTGCAGCCCTGGAGCCCGGGGCTATTGTACACCCCCTGGCTGCACTTGGCCCGGGCTGTTCTGCACGTGGAGCAAGTGCAGCCCAGGAGCCCGGGGCTATTGTAAACACACTGGCTGCACTTAGCCCGGGCTGTTCTGCACGTGGAGCAAGTGCAGCCCTGGAGCCCGGGGCTATTGTACACACACTGGCTGCACTTGCCCGGCTGTTCTGCATGTGGAGCAAGTGCAGCCCAGGAGCCCGGGGATATTGTACACACACTGGCTGCACTTGGCCCAGGCTGTTCTGCATGTGGAGCAAGTGCAGCCCAGGAGCCCGGGGCTATTGTAAACACACTGGCTGCACTTAGCCCGGGCTGTTCTGCACGTGGAGCAAGTGCAGCCCTGGAGCCCGGGGCTATTGTACACACACTGGCTGCACTTAGCCCGGGCTGTTCTGCACGTGGAGCAAGTGCAGCCCTGGAGCCCGGGGCTATTGTACACACACTGGCTGCACTTAGCCCGGGCTGTTCTGCACGTGGAGCAAGTGCAGCCCTGGAGCCCGGGGCTATTGTAAACACACTGGCTGCACTTAGCCCGGGCTGTTCTGCACGTGGAGCAAGTGCAGCCCTAGGAGCCCGGGCTATTGTAAACACACTGGCTGCACTTAGCCCGGGCTGTTCTGCACGTGGAGCAAGTGCAGCCCTGGAGCCCGGGGCTATTGTAAACACACTGGCTGCACTTAGCCCGGGCTGTTCTGCACGTGGAGCAAGTGCAGCCCTGGAGCCCGGGGCTATTGTACACACACTGGCTGCACTTGGCCCGGGCTGTTCTGCACGTGGAGCAAGTGCAGCCCAGGAGCCCGGGGCTATTGTACACACACTGGCTGCACTTAGCCCGGGCTGTTCTGCACGTGGAGCAAGTGCAGCCCTGGAGCCCGGGGCTATTGTACACACACTGGCTGCACTTAGCCCGGGCTGTTCTGCACGTGGAGCAAGTGCAGCCCTGGAGCCCGGGGCTATTGTACACACACTGGCTGCACTTAGCCCGGCTGTTCTGCACGTGGAGCAAGTGCAGCCCTGGAGCCCGGGGCTATTGTACACACACTGGCTGCACTTAGCCCGGCTGTTCTGCACGTGGAGCAAGTGCAGCCCAGGAGCCCGGGGCTATTGTACACACACTGGCTGCACTTAGGCCCAGGCTGTTCTGCACGTGGAGCAAGTGCAGCCCAGGAGCCCGGGGCTATTGTACACACACTGGCTGCACTTAGCCCGGGCTGTTCTGCACGTGGAGCAAGTGCAGCCCAGGAGCCCGGGGCTATTGTACACACACTGGCTGCACTTAGCCCACGCTGTTCTGCACGTGGAGCAAGTGCAGCCCAGGAGCCCGGGGCTATTGTACACACACTGGCTGCACTTGGCCCAGGCTGTTCTGCACGTGGAGCAAGTGCAGCCAGGAGCCCGGGGCTATTGTACACACACTGGCTGCACTTGGCCCGGGCTGTTCTGCACGTGGACAAGTGCAGCCCAGGAGCCCGGGGCTATTGTACACACACTGGCTGCACTTAGCCCGGCTGTTCTGCACGTGGAGCAAGTGCAGCCCTGGAGCCCGGGGCTATTGTACACACCTGGCTGCACTTAGCCCGGGCTGTTCTGCACGTGGAGCAAGTGCAGCCACTGGAGCCCGGGGCTATTGTACACCCCTGGCTGCACTTAGCCCGGGCTGTTCTGCACGTGGAACAAGTGCAGCCCAGGAGCCCGGGCTATTGTACACACACTGGCTGCACTTAGCCCGGCTGTTCTGCACGTGGAGCAAGTGCAGCCCATGGAGCCCGGGGCTATTGTACACACACTGGCTGCACTTAGCCACGGGGTTCTGCACGTGGAGCAAGTGCAGCCCAGGAGCCCGGGGCTATTGTACACACACTGGCTGCACTTAGCCCGCTGTTCTGCACGTGGAGCAAGTGCAGCCCAGGAGCCCGGGGCTATTGTACACACACTGGCTGCACTTAGCCCGGCTGTTCTGCACGTGGAGCAAGTGCAGCCCAGGAGCCCGGGGCTATTGTACACACACTGGCTGCACTTAGCCACGCTGTTCTGCACGTGGAGCAAGTGCAGCCCAGGAGCCCGGGGCTATTGTACACACACTGGCTGCACTTGCCCAGGCTGTTCTGCACGTGGAGCAAGTGCAGCCCAGGAGCCCGGGGCTATTGTACACCCTGGCTGCACTTAGCCCGGGCTGTTCTGCACGTGGAGCAAGTGCAGCCCAGGAGCCCGGGGCTATTGTACACACACTGGCTGCACTTAGCCCAGCTGTTCTGCACGTGGAGCAAGTGCAGCCCAGGAGCCCGGGGCTATTGTACACACACTGGCTGCACTTGGCCCAGGCTGTTCTGCACGTGGAGCAAGTGCAGCCCAGGAGCCCGGGGCTATTGTACACACACTGGCTGCACTTGGCCCGGGCTGTTCTGCACGTGGAACAAGTGCAGCCCAGGAGCCCGGGCTATTGTACACACACTGGCTGCACTTAGCCCGGGCTGTTCTGCACGTGGAGCAAGTGCAGCCCTGGAGCCCGGGGCTATTGTACACCACCTGGCTGCACTTAGCCCGGGCTGTTCTGCACGTGGAGCAAGTGCAGCCCGGAGCCCGGGGCTATTGTGACACCCCTGGCTGCACTTAGCCCGGGCTGTTCTGCACGTGGAACAAGTGCAGCCCAGGAGCCCGGGGCTATTGTACACACACTGGCTGCACTTAGCCCACGCTGTTCTGCACGTGGAGCAAGTGCAGCCCAGGAGCCGGGGCTATTGTACACACACCTGGCTGCACTTAGCCACGCTGTTCTGCACGTGGAGCAAGTGCAGCCCAGGAGCCCGGGGCTATTGTACACACACTGGCTGCACTTAGCCCACGCTGTTCTGCACGTGGAGCAAGTGCAGCCCAGGAGCCCGGGGCTATTGTACACACACTGGCTGCACTTAGCCACGGGCTGTTCTGCACGTGGAGCAAGTGCAGCCCAGGAGCCCGGGGCTATTGTACACACACTGGCTGCACTTGGCCCGGGCTGTTCTGCACGTGGAGCAAGTGCAGCCCAGGAGCCCGGGGCTATTGTACACACATGGCTGCACTTAGCCGGGCTGTTCTGCACGTGGAGCAAGTGCAGCCCAGGAGCCCGGGGCTATTGTACACACACTGGCTGCACTTAGCCCGGGCTGTTTTTTACCAATTTTTTGTTTGTTCTCTTTTTTCTTTCTTTAGTTTGTATTTAATATTATTTTGTTTGCACAATTAGGACGTAAAGGAGAAATGCACTTTTCAGTGTCATTTGCTTCTTTAAACTTTCATAATATACCAAAAAGATGCAAAAATAATAATGTTTTCATTGATTAAGTCTAGGTTAATTTATAAATCAAACTTTTTATTGAGGCCTATAATAAGAACAATCTTTTTTTTTACCATATGGAAGTGATTTTGTGTTTCCGAAATGTTCAAAGAGCCGAGTGCCATTTCTTCAAACATCGAAAATAAAAATAAAAGGCTTTTTTAATTGAACAAGTGAATGTGGGGAATGACAGGCCTCCACCGTGGTTCGGATTCCACGATAAACTGTAGGTCCTTCATTTCATCTCACAATCACCCTATCATTACACATTAAAGTAAGTGCGTATAACCCGAATGGGTAGTAAGACGCGGTGCTAATAATAATAATAATTGAAAAAAACATGTGTAACACTGCCGGGATTACAACAAACATGTGTAACACTGCCGGGATAACAAACATGTGTAACACTGCCGGGATAACAACAAACATGTGTAACACTGCCGGGATTACAACAAACATGTGTAACACTGCCGGGATAACAACAAACATGTGTAACACTGCCGGGATAACAACAAACATGTGTAACACTGCCGGGATAACAACAAACATGTGTAACACTGCCGGGATTACAACAAACATGTGTAACACTCCTGGGAGTACAACAAACATGTATAACACTGCCGGGAGTACAACAAACATGTGTAACACTGCCGGAAGTACAACAAACATGTGTAACACTGCCGGGAGTCCAACAAACATGTGTAACATTCCTGGGAGTACAACAAACATGTGTAACACTGCGGAGTACAACAAACATGTGTAACACTGCGGAGTACAACAAACATGTGTAACACTGCCGGGAGTACAACAAACATGTGTAACACTGCCGGGAGTACAACAAACATGTGTAACACTGCCGGGAGTACAACAAACATGTGTAACACTGCCGGGAGTACAACAAACATGTGTAACACTGCCGGGAGTACAACAAACATGTGTAACACTGCCGGGATTACAACAAACATGTGTAACACTGCCTGGGAGTACAACAAACATGTGTAACACTGCCGGGAGTACAACAAACATGTGTAACACTGCCGGGAGTACAACAAACATGTGATAACACTGCCGGGAGTACAACAAACATGTGTAACACTGCCGGGAGTACAACAAACATGTGTAACACATGCCGGGATACAACAAACATGTGTAACACTGCCTGGAGTACAACAAACATGTTAAACACTTCCTGGGATAACAACAAACATGTGTAACACTGCCGGGATTACAACAACATGTGTAACACTCCTGGGAGTAAACAAACATGTATAACACTGCCGGGAGTACAACAAACATGTGTAACACTGCCGGAAGTACAACAAACATGTGTAACACTGCCGGGAGTCCAACAAACATGTGTAACACTCCTGGGAGTACAACAAACATGTGTAACACTGCCGGGAGTACAACAAACATGTGTAACACTGCCGGGAGTACAACAAACATGTGTAACACTGCCGGGAGTACAACAAACATGTGTAACACTGCCGGGAGTACAACAAACATGTGTAACACTGCCGGGAGTACAACAAACATGTGTAACACTGCCGGGATAACAACAAACATGTGTAAAACTGCCGGGATAACAACAAACATGTGTAACACTGCCGGGAGTACAACAAACATGTGTAACACTGCCGGGATACAACAAACATGTGTAACACTGCCGGGAGTACAACAAACATGTGTAACACTGTCGGGAGTACAACAAACATGTGTAACACTGCCGGGAGTACAACAAACATGTGTAACACTGCCGGGAGTACAACAAACATGTTAACTGCGATACAACAAACATGTGTAACGGAGTACAACAAACATGTGTAACACTGCCGGGAGTACAACAAACATTGGTAACACTGCCGGGAGTACAACAAACATGTGTAACACTGCCGGAGTAACAACAAACATGTGTAACACTGCTGGGAGTACAACAAACATGTGTAACACTGTCGGGAGTACAACAAACATGTGTAACACTGCCGGATACAACAAACATGTGTAACACTGTCGGAGTACAACAAACATGTGTAACACTGCCGGGAGTACAACAAACATGTGTAACACTGCCGGGAGTACAACAAACATGTGTAACACTGCCGGGAGTACAACAAACATGTGTAACACTTGGGAGTACAACAAACATGTGTAACACTCGGGAGTACAACAAACATGTGTAACACTGCCGGGAGTACAACAAACATGGAATGTACACACTGACCCGGGAGTACAACAAACATGTGTAACACTGCCGGGAGTACAACAAACATGTGTAACACTGCCGGGAGTACAACAAACATGTGTAACACTGCCGGGAGTACAACAAACATGTGTAACACTGCCGGGAGTACAACAAACATGTGTAACACTGCCGGATACAACAACATGGTAACACTGCCGGATACAACAAACATGTAACATCGGAGTACAACAAAGACATGTGTAACACGTGAACATGCCGGGAGTACAACAAACATGTGTAACACTGCCGGGAGTACAACAAACATGTGTAACACTGTCGGGAGTAGTAACATCAAACAAACATGTGTAACACTGCGGAGTACAACAAACATGTGTAACACTGCGGGAGTACAACAAACATGTGTAACACTGCCGGGAGTACAACAAACATGTGTAACACTGTCGGGAGTACAACAAACATGTGTAACACTGCGGGAGTACAACAAACATTGTAACCGCCGGGTCAACAAATGTGACACTCGGGAGTACAACAAACATGTGTAACACTGCCGGAGTACAACAAACATGTGTAACATCCGGGATACAACAAACATGTGTAACACTGCGGAGTACAACAAACATGTGTAACACTTCGGGAGTACAACAAACATGTGTAACACTGCCGGGATACAACAAACATGTGTAACACTGCCGGAGTACAACAAACATGTGTAACACTGCCGGGAGTACAACAAAATGTGAACACTGCCGGGAGTACAACAAACATGTGTAACACTGCCGGGAGTACAACAAACATGTGTAACACTGCCGGGATACAACAAACATGTGTAACACTGCGGGAGTACAACAAACATGTGTAACACGGCGGGAGTACAACAAACATGTGTAACACTGCGGGAGTACAACAAACATGTGTAACACTCGGATACAACAAACATGTGTAACACTGCGGGATACAACAAACATGTGTAACACTGCGGGAGACAACAAACATGGTAACACTGCCGGAGTACAACAAACATGTGTAACACTGCGGGAGTACAACAAATGTGTAACACTGGGAGTCAACAAACATGTGTAACATCCGGAGTACAACAAAAATGTGTAACACTGGCCGGAGTACAACAAACATGTGTAACACTGCCGGAGTACAACAAACATGGTAACACTGCCGGGAGTACAACAAACATGTGTAACACTGCGGGAGTACAACAAACATGTGTAACACTGCCGGGAGTACAACAAACATGTGTAACACTCGGGAGTACAACAACATGTGTACACTGCGGGATACAACAAACATGTGTAACATGCCGGGATACAACAAACATGTGTAACACTGCCGGGAGTACAACAAACATGTGTAACACTTCGGGAGTACAACAAACATGGTAACACTGCGGGAGTACAACAAACATGTGTAACACTGCCGGGAGTACAACAAACATGTGTAACACTGCGGAGTACAACAAACATGTGTAACACTGCGGGAGTACAACAAACATGTGTAACACTCGGGTACAAAACTGTGTAACACTCCGGGAGTACAACAAACATGTGTAACACTGCGGGATCCAACAAACATGTGTAACACTGTCGGGAGTACAACAAACATGCGTAACACTGCCGGGAGTACAACAATCATGTGTAGCACGGCCGGTAGTACAACAAACATGTGTAACACGGCCGGGAGTATAAAAAACATGTGTAACACTGCCGGGAGTACAACAAACATGTGTAACACTGCCGGAGTACAACAAACATGTGTAACACTGCCGGGAGTACAACAAACATGTGTAACACTGCCGGGAGTACAACAAACATGTGTAACACTGCCGGGATAACAACAAACATGTGTAACACTGCCGGGAGTACAACAAACATTGTAACACTGCCGGGAGTACAACAAACATGTGTAACATTCC
This sequence comes from Timema cristinae, assembly GCA_039000515.1. Lineage (NCBI taxonomy): Eukaryota > Metazoa > Arthropoda > Insecta > Phasmatodea > Timematidae > Timema > Timema cristinae. The sequence continues at coordinate 45,779,718 of JBCFYV010001001.1, forward strand.
TGGGAGTCCAACAAACATGTGTAACATTCCTGGGAGTCCAACAAACATGTGTAACATTCCTGGGAGTCCAACAAACATGTGTAACACTGCCTGGATAACAACAAACATGTGTAATACTCCTGGGAGTCCAACAAACATGTGTAACACTGTCGGGAGTACAACAAACATGTGTAACACTCCTGGAGTACAACAAACATGTGTAACACTGTCGGGAGTACAACAAACATGTGTAACACTGTCGGGAGTACAACAAACATGTGTAACACTCCTGGGAGTCCAACAAACATGTGTAACACTCCTGGGAGTACAACAAACATGTGTAACACTGTCGGGAGTACAACAAACATGTGTAACATTCCTGGGAGTACAACAAACATGTGTAACATTCCTGGGAGTACAACAAACATGTGTAACACTCCTGGGAGTCCAACAAACATGGAAAATATCTAAGTAGCCTACCACAGAAATAAATTTATTAATATGTTATTTATAAAGATTTTGAAATTTTATTATTTTTATGACCATTGTGCTTTCCACCAGGAAATAGTTCGTAGCTTCTGACAGAATAAAGATTTCAAAACTGTCAGAAACTGGGAAAAGAATGGGCCAAAATACACCTGCCCAAGTGTTTCTTTAGGAGCACTCTTATATAGAATTCCAGGCTCTGGCTGCATTGTGTCAAAAAAAAAATCCTAAAACAAACACCATGCAATTAAAAAGATCTATCGGTGTGCCAGAAAGCGTGTTAAACAAGGATACCACATGCCTAGTTTCATTGTTGTGCTTGCAATAACAGTTCTGCAAACAGAGTCCAAAACCTGGCTACACTTGCCCCACGTCCCCATAGTTCCAGAAAAGACTCAACCTTGTATTTTAACAGTGTAGCTTCACAACGATTGATATTTCTCGCTGACATTATAAACTAGAACGAATATTTGTTTGAAAAAACAAATTGAGAGTACAAATGATCATTGTTGCTCGTGTTGCCTCGTGTAACATATCCCCAAGGGTTGAGGACGCACACACACTCCTTATTTCACAACAAACATAAAGTGTTATTTATTCTTCTGTTTTACGAATTAGATCACATACTCTATTAGGGTTCGGCCAGACTGCCAAGCGTGCGAGCGAGCGCGCAAGCGACTGGGTGGCCAAACTGGCGAGCGCGCGAGCGAGCGAGCGGTAATTAGCGGACCCTAGTTAGATTATTATTAGCACCGCGTCTTACTACCCGTTCGGGTTATACGCACTTACGCTAATGTGTAATGGTAGGGTTATTGTGAGATGAAATGAAGAACCTACAGTTTAACGTGGAATCCGAACCACGGTGGTGGCCTGGCATTCCCTACATTCACAAGATGTCTTGTCAGAGGTGAAGGAAGGGTTTGGAAATAAGATAAATCTGTGCCGGGACCGAGATTGAACCCGGGCTTGCCAGCACAGAAGTCTGACACCTTACCCCTAGACCACTAGGTCACCCCCCCCCCCCTCCCCCTAGTTAGAGAAGATGTCTCTGTCAAACACACTTAGTACATCTATGCTCCTCGAAATTCTTACAGAAAATATTGTGTATTTATAAAAAAGAAAAAAGTAGAAGTGCATCCAATTAATAAATTGAGAAATGCGTATGGTACTGTACTGAAGTGTTTTAAAATCAGATTTGCCGCACCAGTGGCAGAATGGTGCGTTGCACTCGATAGCTTTTGACTAGGAGGTAAAGGTTCGAATCTTGGCTCAGTGAACTGAAGGTGATTTTTAAAACTTATTTATTGTTGTGGTTTTTTCATACTCTCTCCAAACTAATGGTGATTCTTATTTGTAAAGGCCTACTTTGATTATAATATTGAAGTATTTTAACATATCGGGTTTACATATATACATTATATTATTTATGGTCTTACCAATTAAATTAGGCCATATTATTATTATTATTATTATTATTAGCACCGCATCTTACTTCCCGTTCGGGTTATATGCACTTACGCTAATGTGTAATGGTAGGGTGATTGTGAGATGAAATGAAGGACCTACAGTTTAACGTGGAATCCGAACCACGGTGGAGGCCTGGCTTTCCCCACATTCACAAGATGTCTTGCCAGAGGTGAAGGAAGGGTTTGGTAATCAGATAAATCTGTGCCGGGACCGAGGATTGAGCCCCAGACCTCCAGCACAGAAGTCTGACACCTTACCCCTAGACCGCCAGGTCACCGGGCCATTAATAGCAAGTGTGTTAAACCTATCACTGATAGAAAAAAGTCAAATATCATGTCAAAATAAGAAGTTTCCCCAGCACTCAATGAACCAACATACAATAATATGCTAGCGCCTGTAAACTAGATGTACGGTCGAGCGCGCGCGCTTGAAAAATAGAACTAGTTCATCTTAGCGCGCGCGCGAGCGATGAGCGCGCGCGCTTGAAAGATAGAACTAGTTCTATTTTCAAGCGCGCGCGCTCGACCCGGTACAGTCTAGTTTACAGGCGCTAGGCAATATTATTGTATGTTGGTTCATTGAGTGCTGGGGAAACTTCTTATTTTGACATGATATTTGACTTTTTTCTATCAGTGATAGGTTTAACACACTTGCTATTAATGGCCTAATTTAATTGGTAAGACCATAAATAATATAATGTATATATGTAAACCCGATATGTTAAAATACTTCAATATTATAATCAAAGTAGGCCTTTACAAATAAGAATCACCATTAGTTTGGAGAGAGTATGAAAAAACCACAACAATAAATAAGTTTTAAAAATCACCTTCAGTTCACTGAGCCAAGATTCGAACCTTTGCCTCCTAGTCAAAAGTTATCGAGTGCAACGCACCATTCTGCCACTGGTGCGGCAAATCTGATTTTAAAACACTTCAGTACAGTACCATACGCATTTCTCAATTTATTAATTGGATGCACTTCTACTTTTTTCTTTTTTATAAATACACAATATTTTATGTAAGAATTTTCGAGGATCAGAGATGTACTAAGTGTGTTTGACAGAGACATCTTCTCTAACTAGGGGGGGGGGGGCGGTGACCTAGTGGTCTAGGGGTAAGGTGTCAGACTTCTGTGCTGGCAGCCGGGGTTCAATCCTCGGTCCCGGCACAGATTTATCTTATTTCCAAACCCTTCCTTCACCTCTGACAAGACATCTTGTAAATGTAGGGAATGCCAGGCCACCACCGTGGTTCGGATTCCACGTTAAACTGTAGGTCCTTCATTTCATCTCACAATAACCCTACCATTACACATTAGCGTAAGTGCGTATAACCCGAACGGGTAGTAAGACGCGGTGCTAATAATAATCTAACTAGGGTCCGCTAATTACGCGCTCGCTCGCTCGCGCGCTCGCCAGTTTGGCCACCCAGTCACTTGCGCGCTCGCTCGCACGCTTGGCAGTCTGGCCGAACCCTTATTCGTACCATGCGTAAGTGGGCTTTTGGTGACACTGTCATTGAGGGATGAAAACGTTCCAGTTTATAAACTTTAACATTTAATTATAAAATTGTAGAATTAATTCAAACCTTTCAATGAAGTACAATTATTTTTACTTGGGCCAAATTCGGGAAATATTCGTGACAAATTTATAATGATTGCGTTATTTACTCCTTACCCTCAAATAGGTGCTAAACCCCACCACCAAACAGATTCTGGTGGCATCCCGGGTGTAAAAGATGTCATGTGCCATCCCCCTCATCACCACCACCACCACCACCACTTCTAGGACCACTAAAAAGGTCAATTTTATTTTGTACAAGGTGGTGACCCTGTCTGTGCATGCAGAACTACTGCTTACGTGGTTATAGCTAAACTTTCCTCTGTCTTCGTCTCTCGCGAGATCTCACCGGGTCGTTAGTGTCTTGTTCCTCCAGATGAGAACCACTCCTTTGTTGTCCTCCACCTAGCTCTCACTTGGAGGTAAACTCTCACTCACTGTCAAACTGTCTCCACTTGTTGCAGAGGAACAAACCTCTCCTTGTATTGAGAAGTTACGGATGTCTACCAAGTTAAACAAAGATTAAAACCTGCACTTTAGTGCTAGAGTGTACCATCTCATTTAGTTAGACTTAAAACATTACAAGATTTTTACTTACAGGTGGGGTGCTAGTGAACTTGAGTTTAAGGCAGTAATTTTGAAGTTTTTATAGCATAAATATTTTTTGGCTAAGATAAATCAAATATTTCTTCTCTAGAAACAGTGTGTTTAGTTTTCTGCACATGTTAATCTCTTCAGTTGTTGAATACCTGTCAAGGTGTCCTGGAATTTAATGACAACTTTTTCTTTTTATTTAAAAAGTTTGTCACCAAATACTACTATGCTCACGACAGATATTCAACAAATGTTGAAATCAGCATGTTCAGAAAACTAAACTCTATGTTTCTATAGAATAAATATTTGATTTACTTGGCCACAAAATGTTTATGCTATAAAAACTTCAAAAATTCTGCCCTAAGCTCACGCTCACTAGTAACCCACCTTAAGGTGACAGACTCCACATTGATTGGCTAAAATTATTTTTTAAGCACAGCTTCTTAATACCCTTTCGGATTATACTCTTATTTAATAATTATGCTAATAGTTTAGGAATAATAACTATTATATTTAGAGTATGTGTACCCGCATTTGCTTGAAGGTACCATTTACGAAATGCCACCCTCAGTAATCGGAATGCTCGACCGAGATTTGAACCGTCATCAGCAGTTTAATCTGCCGCGAGGTTGTGGCCGCGGCCACCGAGGCGGGTCGAACTACTATTATATAATATAATAAAGAGGTGTCACCAAACATCCTTTTTATATGTTATGGATTAGAAACAAATTTAGTGCACAAATACTTAATAAAAGGTTAATAATATATTCCTACTGTCCACATTAATTGGGTTAAGATTATTTAAGATTTAGATAAAGGTTGATAAATAATGTTTGAGATTTAAAAAATAGCACATCATATTGAGCTACATATAGGCCTATAGAAGTAATCAACATTATCAACAAAGTACAATATTGTGGATATAAACTGTTGAACACAATCACACAAGCCTGCGATGAGAAAAATACGAGGGAATCGATAGCTGAACCTTATGTATTTTTTGGTGCTGATTTAAAAAAAAAAAATGGAAAATTTCTATCACGTCACGTTTTCTTGAAAAATACAATTTTACTTGGATTTTTATAAACATTTACCATAATTTTATTTTTTCCACGTTGAATTTCTTCCCTCGCTGCCTGACCATCATTCTACCGTGCTGAAACATACAGAATACCTCACTGTGACACCTCCGCGTCACAACCTCTCTCTACCAATACGAATTACGAATCCTTATATCAGTTCTTTATCTTGGTTCGCTGACCTCGCAGGAACGCTCGCTAAGCGAGCATAATCGGCAGTCACCTTCTATTTTTTCGAGCTTTATCTGGATTGATCCTGAACGTGTTATCTTTCTTAAGACTGAATTCTCTCAACTTTTCTGGAGTCATCAGAAAATATATAAAAGAGATGTCTTCATGAGAGACTCGGTTTATAAGCCAGAAGATCGTGTAGGCCTACTTACCGTGTTCGTAGTAAAATAAAAGACGTGGAAATTTTTAAGTTCGTCTCATTTTTTCTTTCATGTGTAGTGTCGTACGTGCGCTGATACAGTGACAAGGAGAAACTTCATCACAGAAATAATTTTAACGGTTACTTTTCTCTGCGCGTTTCGTCAAACATGGCTTCGAGTTCGAGACGTTGTGAAAATTTGCCAGATGACTTTATTACATATGCGACGAATATAGTGTTATTAATAATCGCATGAGGAGCATTACAGACTATGTAAGACAACTTTATCTTGCGTATTTTGACATGAGTTTCGGAGACCGGGACAAATCGTGGGCTCCTAATAAAGTTTGTGTGCAGTGTCTCAATGATCTACGGTTATGGCTCAAAGGAAAGAAGACTGCTTTACGATTTGGAATTCTTATGACATGGAGGGAGCCGAAAAACCACTCTAATGGTTGTTACTTTTGTTCCTGCCATGTCCGCGGGTATAACCGCAAAAATCAAAAGCTAATATCTTATCCTGATAACATTCTATCGGCCATACATCCCGTTCCTTTTGGACCTGATGATCCAGTGCCTTTCCCTCTAAGTGAATTGCCAGTCATATCTTCATAGTCTTCAGACTCGGAACATCCAGAAGTTCAAGGCTCCGATACCGAATATAAGTGATTCATACCGAATAGGCGATTCATCTCAGCCCTTTTCTCAGGTTGAACTTAATGATCTGGCTATAGATCTGAGCCTTTTGAAAGAGGCAGCTGAATTGTTGGGCTCCAGATTGAAAGAAAAAAACTTATTGGCCAAAGGAACGTGTTGCCATGAATATTCTACCACTTCCTTTCGCAACAAGAGGAAATTGGTACGTTCTAGTAGTGGCAGACTATTTCATTAAATGGACCTAGGTATAAGCTATTCCCGACCAGACAGCCCAATCAATAGCCGGGTATTTATGGACGAGTGTGTGTGTGGGGAGGAGGGGGGGGGGGGCACATGAGGTGATACATTCAGACCAGTGTCATCAGTTTGAATTGGAACTGTTTAAGGAGATATGCTCATTGCTGAGAGTAATGAAAACCCACATTTCACTTTTCTGCCTCAATCGGATAGAAGGGTGGAGCGTTTTAATAGAACACTCCTATCGATGATGATGGGCTGTAAAGATTCCCCACTTGACGATGACCTATAGAGCTAGTGTACACTAGATCGTGCAAAACAAACAGATTGATGTTTGTGGACGAAGATCATTTACCAGTAGACGTCTAATATTGCCCTTCACCAGACGTACAATTCCGATCCCTGTGAGACTAACTTACTCACTTTCGACAGTCTCTATACACTGCACATGAAACGGCGCGGAACACTTGGACGTAGCGTAGAGGTGTTAAAAGGCTTTGTACGAACGGACGACTAGAGCTCACGTTTACTTAGTGGGAGGCAAAGTGTGACTTGATCAGCTGACTACTATATTAGGAGAAGTGGCTAGACTACATCGACCGTGAATGCGGCCATTTATGATCCAGAATTATATGAGAAAGAAGAAACTATAAACTGTAACATTTAGTGCACAAAACCACTCATGTTTACCAAGGCTGACTCAAACCATGTGTGTAAGTCCCGAACTCTAAAAAGCTTAACAGCAGTAACGAGCCCTAAGGTGGTCAGGATGACCTCTAGTGAAAAAAGGGGAGCAGGGGGTCAGCAAAATAAGAAGAAACATTGACCAGCAGAGCCAAACACATCTGGATGAACCCTTGCAGGACATGTTTTAAGAGAGAGGTCTTAGTACAAGCCTCTGAGACCTCGTGGGGAAGAAGTAAAAGGTTGTCATCAGGATAATGGGGGAGGCCAGCCAAGTTATCAAGTGTCTATAACTACAAGATAATTAGTGGCCCAAAGGGTTAATATTTAGTTTTTGGAATGCAGAACCATCCCGTAGCTTTCATGAGGATCTCAAACAAGGAAGAATTAGGAGGGACCACCCAGTGAAGATGGCAGTATGGCTGGATTAATGTTGGAAGACGGGGCCATATCCAACAAAGCACCATTGATCCTCAAAGATGTTGCCCCCATCAGACTAAACCCTCGGGGTTCCAACACAAGAAGGTGGTATCATCCCAATCGTCATGCCAAGGAGACATGATAGCCAGCAGCGACCACCTCGGGCAACAACAACAACCCTTCTTGACCTAATTAGGTATTTCTTTCAGCTTTCATCAATATAAGTCCAAGACTTCTCTGATGTAACCACCACCAAGTTGCCCGGGCTGCCAGCAGCCCGGGCTGAAATGACTTGGGAAAACCCCCTGTATGCGTTTTCACCTGCATCCAGGAGTGGGAGGGCCCCCTGCAGTGGGTGTTCACCACGTGGGGGAGATGGAGTTTAGCCGCGACAGCAGCCGGTCCAGCGTCCGGGGCCCGTCACCGCGCCCCGGCCGCCGCGCCACCGCCACGTTGCCCAGCAGGGACCACGGGGAGGTATCCATCCCGATATTCATCGCCTCCGTGACTAACTAACCTATAAATCTCCATAGAAATATATCTCTGTAAATATCTACATTCTTTAACTCTTACAGGGTCTCTTTACAGGGTCACCCTTTACCTTAACATCAGCGCCACAGTACGGTACTTCACCACTTACTCACCCAGCTCCCTCACTTCCTCGTGCTCCCTCGCTCTTTCCCTGGCCCTCCTCTCCGCCTCTCTCATTTTTCCGATTCTCGTGGCCGTGCTCACAAATTTCCTGAAAGTTTCAGGGCTATCCGTCATGTCCTCAGGCCTCCATCTCCTTCCTCTCTGCACCACTTCTCTGTATAATTCCTGTCTTACTTGCTCATATCGCTCACACTCATACATCACGTGCCTTGCGTCCTCCGCCGCATCGCACAGATCACACATCGGATTATCACCAATCCCAAACGAGTGGAGTTTGGCCGCGAAGTCCCCGTGTCCGCTCAGGAACTGGGTTGAGTAGTGGTTTCCAATTGCTTTCCTCTTACTCACTCTCACTCTCACGTCTCTGTAATATAAGTAAGTGACTCTCCCTTTCGTGGCGTTATCCCAAACCACTTGCCACCTTCCAATCGTCTCTTCTCTCCTCATCACCCGGCTTTGTGCCCTGTCTACACCATTCATTTTGTCCCTCCACAATCTCCACCTTTCCTCTATGTACAGGTCGATAGGTATCGCACCTGTGATCACCCTCACAGCTTCATGGGACATCGTCCTATAACCCTTGGCCACAGCGAGCAATAGCTTCCTCTGTGTGCTCATCATTACCTGTCTGCTTTTGCCTCTCTGGGCTTCCTCACCCCACACCTCGCATCCGTATACTAGTATCGGTTCCACCATACCTTTGTACATCCTGTACAGAGCCTCACACGAGTAACCATAATTCGCCTTCGCCAAGTTCTTGAGCTTTGTGAAGATTATCTTAGCCTTTCCGCACACCGACTCTATGTGCCTTTTGTAACTCAGTCTTTCTCCGATCATAACTCCGAGGTACTTGACTTCCTTTACATATCTTATCCTCTCACCATTCATCCTCACCACTGGATATCTTTCTCCACCTAGAGTCCCTCTCAGGAGCATAATCGCCGACTGGCACTAGAAAACATCAGCTTATTCCGTTTTCCCCATCCTTCCACTTTCCTTAGAGCATACTCAGTTCTCCTCTCCAAGCTCCGTCTCGTGTCTGCCTCTATCAGCAGTAGCACATCATCCGCATAAGCCAATATTTTACCGTTCATTCCGATATTCATTCTTAGTAGCCTATTGATCAATACGTTCCATAAGAGTGGACCTAGGACTGATCCTTGTGGGCATCCCTTGGTCGGCACCTTCACCCTCCTTACACCTTCTATTTCCAAGGTCACCTACCTTCTTTCAAAGTAGTCCTTAACCAGCCTCCATATATCTTTTGGGCATCCTGCCTCCCTCAACTCCCATAGCACCTGGGGCCACCATGCGTTATCGAACGCCCCGGCTATGTCGAGGAATACCCCCAGGACGTATTTACTTCTCGAGTCCCCAACCTCTTCCTCCATCCTCACTAGGGCATCCACCGTCCCTTTTCCTTTCATAAAGCCGTACTGCCTATCGCTCATATGCCCAACTGCACTCATGTGCTGCTCTATCCTCCGAGCAATCATCTTTTCTCCGATCTTACCCAGTACCGGAATCAGTTACCGGCCTGTACGACTTTATTTTTGTTTGATCTTTATCGTCCCCTTTCAGGAACACCTTAATGTATCCTCTTTTCCACCTATCCGGGAATCTTCCCGTGGTCAGGGCTCTGTTCATTATCTCCCGGTACTCCTCGACACAGCCTACCAGCACCCCTTTTGCCAATTCCGGTTGTATTCCATCCATTCCTGGTGCTTTTCTGTTCCTCAACCTCTTGAGCGCCATCTCCACCTCGTCAGTAGTGAACTCCGGGGATCTCTCCTCTCCATCCCATGCCTCCGTTTCCCTTCTAATCCGTTCATGGTAAATCTCATCCGTTTCTCTGCTATCGTCCGGGAGGAGTTCCCTCAACATCATCTCCACGGTTTCTCCTATATCCTTGGTGTATGTCCCATCTGCCTTCACTAGGCTTGTTAACACTGTATCACCTTTCATTTTACCCATAATGACCTTGTACACCTTACCCCAAGGGTTATCCGCCTCTTGGGAGACAAGTTCTTCCCACTTCCTTCCTCTTCTCCTCCCGGACTTTCCTTACGTATTCATTCCTCTGGTGAGCATATTCTTGGCTTAAGAATCGGACCCACGCCCCATCGATCTCTTCTCTTTGTGCCCTCCTCCGAGCCTCGTCTAGCTCTCTCCTCGCTCTGTTCTTTCCCCGTTTCATCCTTGACAGCTCTTCTGTCCACCATTCCCCTCCGCCATCTCCTCCTCTTTTCTTCCTCTGGAGGCACTCCTTCCCGGTTTCCATTATCGCCAGTTCCAGTGCCTCCGCCATCTCTTCGACACTTACACCTATTGGCATTGCCTCTGCCACCCTCCTTTGGAGTGCCTCCGTGAATCGCGGCCAGTCCGCATTCTTGAACTTGAACCTTATCTTTTCTCTCCTCTGTCCGTTTGGGCCTTCTCTCCGTCTCCTTTGCACCATGAAACCGATGAGCCGGTGGTCCGACTCTATCTCGCCGACTCTCACTCTCCAGTCCCTCATTTATCCCCACATATCTTCCGTCCCCAGAGTTACATCCACATTCGACGTCATACCCCTGGTGTTGCAGAAGGTCTCGGGCTGTCCAGCTCTGTTCATTACTCTCAACCTGTTGGTGAGGATAAAATCCTCCATCACCTCCCCTCTCTCGTTTAAAATTCTGTCGTGCCATAGCTGCGATCTTGCATTTGCATCCATGCAGATCACCGTTCTCTCACCGCCCAGGGCCCTCAGAGTTTCCTCCAGGCCCCCGATATGTATCTCAATGTCTTCACTCGGGTTAAAGTAGCAGCTGACCACGTAGAAGCCGTCTCCGTCACTTCCTATCCGAGCCACCACTCTGCTACTCTCCGAGAGGTATCCTACCATCAGGCATTCCGCCCGCCGTATAACTATAGCACTCCAGATCGCGCCATTTTCGTTACTTTTGAACAGAGCTTTACAGCCCCCGACCACGACTTTACCCACCCGGTGGTATGGTTCCTGTATGGCCGCAACTTCCACATTATTCATCCTCGTGTACCTTTCGATTTCCGCCATAGCCGCCTTAGATCGCCCCACATTCACCTGGATCACCTTACAGCCCATAGTCCACCCTTCTGTCTGCCTCGTCTAGAGCCTTCTGATAAATCGGGCATTCCCGATCCGCCACATCATGGCGATCGTCCCTCTTTGCCCTCCGGCAATTAATGCATCTACCCTTACCCCACGCCACCTTACACTCGGCTAGCCCATGCTCCTCTCCACATCTCGGGCATGCCAGCTTTTGTGCGCAGTGCCTTGCTATGTGTCCGTATGCCTGGCACTTAAAGCACCGGGTGGCCTCGACATGGTCCTTCACCCTGCACCTCCGCCAGCCCAGATACACATATCGTCTTCCCCTCAGCCAGTTCCTTATTCTGGGGCTGCAAGTCACCACCCAGTGATCGACTTCCAAGTCGGGCCTTCCATACTTATGAACACACCTGAAGTTCTTCACGAACTCCTCGAGGCCCACTCCACTGCCCTCCATGTTCCTTTCGTGAACCTCCTTCACGATCTCACTCTCATCTCTACCCTTTTCAACATCATAAATCATTATTCTGGGCTCCCTAGTCCCAGCCTCCACTACCTTCAGGCCTGCCTCACCCAGGTCTTTCTCTAGCAACTTGGCCTTCTGCTGGGGCGTTTCCACCTCCAGCACCACACCTTCCCGTATCCGTCTGAGGTTCTTGACATTGACCCCCATTTCTCTGGGTTTTAAGGTCCCCTTTAATATCTCCTTTATCTCTGCCCCATTCTTCTTGCCATCGGTCCCCCTCACGATGACAAGATTCGCCTTTGGCCTAATCTCCTTGCCGGTACTTAGGCTTGGGACGTTAAGCCTTTCTCTGCCAGCCACCTCTGCATAACTGGGCACTTCTCGGCCCCTTCTTTCCCCAGCACCTGTTCTCTTTTCTCCCTCGTGCCTGCCCATCCACTCGATTAGTTCTTTCCGTTCCGCCTGCCTGGCCTCCAGCCCTATGACTTTGTCCATCAAGTCATTTGCCATCACGCTCATTTCCTTCATGATGAGCTGAACCTTTTCCTGGGCCAGAAGCGAAAAGCCCTTACTCTTTACCTGGCTTGCCACAATTCTTTCCATCTCTGCCTGGTACCTGTTGTACCTCCGCCTCGTATCTTTCTCAGCTCCGATGCTCCCCAGGGCATCCACAAATTCCTTTTCAAGGAAACTACGCCGATAGTACTTGGGGGGAGTGCACCTCTCCCCCTCTTCCTCCATTCCTTCGGTGTCTCCACCTTCCTTCTCCGATTCCGTCTCTACTGCCCTGTCAGCGGCTACTTCCACAATGGTCCTTTCCGGCCTCGCCGCCTGTCCATCCGAGCTACCACTAGGGCTCGCCTCTACCTCTTTCACCTTCTGCCTTCTCTCCACCTCCAGCCTACACAGCCTCAGCTGTGGGGCCCTCACTTTGCCTGGGTCCGTTTCAGGCTTGTCCTTGTTCTGTCCATCCTCCGGACCTTCCTTCCCACCTTTAGGGCTCCTTTTTGTCGCCCTCTCTTTGGTCTTACGCTTCTCCTTTCTCTTAGCTACCTCCCACTCAGTGTCTCCCTCACTGGCGGAGTTACTCTCCCTTTCCGTTGGAACTTTATCCTTTACACGTCTTTTCCTGTCCAGCTTACGCCCCGTTCCACCGTTCTCGGACGGCACCTTGTTTCCTAAGCTTAAGAACCTGGCGAAGGCGAACTATGGTTACTCGTGTGAGGCTCTGTACAGAATGTACAAAGGTATGGTGGAACCAATACTCGTATACGGATGTGAGGTGTGGGGCGAGGAAGCCCAGAGAGGCAAAAGCAGACAGATAATGATGAGCACACAGAGGAAGCTATTGCTCGCTGTAGCCAAAGGTTATAGGACGATGTCCCACGAAGCAGTGAGGGTGATTACAGGTGCGATACCTATCGACCTGTACATAGAGGAAAGGTGGAGATTGTGGAGGGATAAGTTGAACGGTGTAGACAGGGCACAAAGCCGGGTGATGAGGAGAGAGGAGACTATTAGAAGGTGGCAAATGGAGTGGGATAACGCCACGACAGGGAGAGTCACGTACGCTTATTACAGAGACGTGAGAGTGAGAGTGAGCAAGAGGAAAGTTATTGGAAACCATTACTCAACCCAGTTCCTGAGCGGACACGGGGACTTCGCGACCAAACTCCACTCGTTTGGGATTGGTGATAATCCGATGTGTGATCTGTGCGATGTGGCAGAGGACGCAAGGCATGTGATGTATGAGTGTGAGCGATATGAGCAAATAAGACAGGAATTGTACAGAGAAGTGGTGCAGAGAGGATGGAGATGGAGGCCTGAGGACATGACGCAGAGCCCTGAAATTTTCAGGAAATTTGTGAGCACGGCCACGAGAATCGGTAAAAGGAGAGAGGCGGAGAGGAGGGACAGGGAAAGAGAGATGGAGCACGAGGAAGCGAGGGAGCTGGGCGAGTAAGTGGTGCAATACCGTACTATAGCGCTGATGTTGAGGCAAAGGGTGACCCTGTAAAGAGACCCTGTAAGAGGCAGAGAGTATTTATTTTTACAGAGATATTTCTATATAGGTTAGTTAGTCACGGAGGCGATGATAATCGGGATGGATACCTCCCCGTGGTCCCTGCTGGGCAACGTGGCGTGGCACGGCGGTTGGGGCGCGGTAACGGGCCCCGGACGCTGGACCGGCTGCTGTCGCGGCTAAACTCCATCTCCCCCACGTGGTGAACACCCACTGCAGGGGGCCCTCCCACTCCTGGATGCAGGTGAAAACGCATACAGGGGTTTTCCCAAGTCATTTCAGCCTGGGCTGCTGGCAGCCGGGGCAACTTGGTGGTGGTTACATCAGAGAAGTCTTGGACTTATATTGATGAAAGCTGAAAAGAAATACCTAATTAGGTCACGAAGGGTTGTTGTTGTTGGCACCTTGTTTCCTGTTAATGTGTACATTTTTCTTTTGCTATTCAGCCAGCGCATCGTAGACAAGGGAGCGGGCCGGAATAGTCAGGAACGGGTATACCCTCGGGATGATACCCTACCCCAGTTCCCCGGGGCCCGACCTCCGTTTGCCGATCCCGGTACTCTCGGACGGACCGGGCTCGCTCGTTACGGTGCAGGGTCCGACCCCTGCACTCAATGTCCACTTCCTGGTCAGGGTCCGAAGCGGCTGGTCTCCGGTCCATCCCCGCAGCTGCCGCCTCGGCAGAGCAAGCTCACATCAGCTTCCCCGGCCACCGACGGAAACATATCGATGACTCGGTTCGGCACTCCCAGCGCGCCACGGTTAGGACCAACCTACCCCCATCGCGGGGGGGTCTCGTTTTGACAGGAGGACCGACCACATCCTCCCAACCCTGGTGTACTGATGGGCTAGGGTTGCCATATTCATCAGCAGGTCTCGTTTTGACAGGAGGACCAACCACATCCTCCCAACCCTGGTATACTGATGGGCTAGGGTTGCCATATTCATCAGCAGGTCCCGTATTTGACCTCGGAGCTGACCAGACTCCGTTAGCCTTCCCCTATCGAGGGGTGCCCCTTAGATTTTCGGACCGTGTCCGTGCAATTACTTTTAAGGTTGGGTTGACTAGACCCTCCCAACGTTCCTCTTTTTTCCGGGCTTACGACCGGCTGTTCTTCCTTCACCTGACAGACCTCTACAATTCGCCTTGCGGCTCCTCATATCGGCCGGCCCTGCTCAGGAAACAGGCAGAGTTAATAGCAGCTGGCCACGTAGAAGCCGTCTCCGCCACTTCCTATCCGAGCCACCACTCTGCTACTCCCCGAGAGGTATCCTACCATCAGGCATTCCGCCCGCCGTACAACTATAGCACTCCAGATCTCGCCATTTTCGTTACTTTTGAACAGAGCTTTACAGCCCCGACCACGACTTTACACCCCGGTGGTATGGTTCCTGTATGGCCGCCACTTCCACATTATTCATCCTCATGTACCTTTCGATTTCCGCCATAGCCGCCTTGGATCGCCCCACATTCACCTGGATCACCTTACAGCCCATAGTCCACCCTTCTGTCTGCCTCGTCTAGAGCCATCTGGTAAAACGGACATTTCCGATCCGCCACATCGTGGCGATCATCTCTCTTTGCCCTCCGGCAATTCACACATCTACCTTCGCCCCACGCCACCTTACACTTGGCTGGCTCATGCTCCTCTCCACATCTCGGGCATGCCTGCTTTTGCGCACAATACTTGGCTATGTGTCCGTATAACTGACACCTATAGCATCGGGTGGCCTCAATATGATCCCTCACCCTGCACCTACGCCTACCCTGGTACACATACCTTCTGCCTCTCAGCCAGTTTCTTATTCTGGGGCTACATGTCACCACCCAGTGTTCGACATCCAAGTTGGGCCTGCCATACTTATGTACACACCTGAAGTTCGTCACGGACTCCTCAAGGCCAACACCACTGCCCTCCATGTTCCTCTCGTGCACCTCTTTCACGATCTCATTCTCATCTCTGCCCTTCTCCATATCATAAATCATTATACTGGGCTCTCTTGTCCCAGCCTCCACTATTTTTAGGCCTGCCTCACCCAGATCTTTCTCTAGCAGCTTGGCCTTCTGCTGGGGCGTTTCCACCTCCAGCACCACACCTTCCCGTATCCTTCGGAGGTTCTTAACATTGACCCCCATCTCTCTGGGTTTTAGGGTCCCCTTTAATATTTCTTTAACCTCTGTCCCATTCTTCTTGCCATCGGTCCCCCTCACGCTGACGAGATTGCCTTGGGCCTGATCTCCTTTCCAGTACTTAGGCTCGGGACGTTAAGCCTTTCTCTGCCAGCCACCTCTGCATAACTGGGCGCTTCTCGGCCCTTCCTCTCCTCAGCACCGGTTCTCCTGTCATCCTCATGTCTGCCCATCCACTCAATCAGTTCTTTCCGTTCCGCCTGCCTGGCCTCCAACCCTATGACCTTGTCCATCAAGTCATTTGCCATCACGCTCATTTCCTTCATGATGAGCCTGATCTTTTCTTGGGCCAGGAGCGAGAAGCCCTTACTCATTTACTTGGCTAGCAACAATCCTTTCCATCTCGGCCTGATACCGGTTATATCTCCGCCGTGTATCTGTCTCGGCCCCGATGCTCACCAGGGCATCCACAAACTCCTTTTCAAGGAAGCTGCGCCTATAGTATTTGGGGGGAGTGTACCTCTCCCCCTCTTCCTCCAGCCCTCCTTCGGTGTCTCCACCTTCCTTCTCCGATTCTGTCTCCGCGGTTGCCCTGTCTGCAACCGCTTCCATGATCCTTTCCGGCCCCGCCGCCTGACTATCCGAACTACCACTAGGGCTCGCCTCTACTTCTTTGGCCCTCTGCCTCCTCTCCGTCTCCAACCTACACAGCCTCAGCTGTAGGGCCCTCCCTTTGCCTGGGCCCGTTTCAGGCTTATCCTTTTCTTTTCTCTTTCCATCCTCCGGACCTTCCTTGTCACCTTTAGGGCTCCTTTTGCTCACCCTCTCTTTGGTCTTACGCTTTTCTCTCCTCTTCGCAACCTCCCACTCAGTGTCCCCTTCACTGGCGGAGTTGCTCTCCCTTTCCGCTGGAGCCTTGTCTTTCCCACGTCTTTTCCTCTCCAGCTTTCTCCCCGTTCCGCCGTTCTCGGACGGCACTTTGTTTCCTGTTATTGCGTACGTTGTTATTTGCTCTTTTTAGCCAGCGCATCGTAGACAAGGGAGCGGGTCGGAATAGTCAGGAACGGGTATACCCTCGGGATGATACCCTACCCCAGTTCCCCGGGGCCCGACCTCCGTTTGCCGATCCCGGTACTCTCGACGGACCGGGCTCGCTCGTTGCGGTGCAGGGTCCGACCCCTGCACTCAATGTCCACTTCCTGGTCAGGGTCCGAAGCGGCTGGTCACCGGTCCATCCCCGCAGCTGCCGCCTCGGCAGAGCAAGCTCACATCAGCTTCCCCGGCCACCGACGGAAACATTTCGGTGACTCGGTTCGGCACTCCCAGCGCGCCACGGTTCGGACCAACCTACCCCCATCGCGGGGAGGTCTCGTTTTGACAGGAGGACCGACCACATCCTCCCAACCCTGGTGTACTGATGGGCTAGGGTTGCCATATTCATCAGCAGGTCCCGTATTTGGCCACGGAGCTGACCAGACTCCGTTAGCCTTCCCCTATCGAGGGGTGCCCCTTAGATTTTCGGACCATGTCCGTGCGTTCACTTTTAAGGTTGGGTTGACTAGACCCTCCCAACGTTCCTCTTTTTCCCGGGCTTACGACCGGCTGTTCTTCCTTCACCCGACAGACCTCTGCGATTCGCCTTGCGGCTCCTCATATCGGCCGGTCCTGCTCAGGAAACAGGCAGAGTTGACCACCTCGGGCAGGACGGAATTTAGCGGTGCTCATGATCTGAGTGCAGTGCTTTCAGCAGGAAGCTTTTGGAGAAGAGGGAGCAGTGTGACGTACCGGCCAAGTGGAAGTATTAGGAGTAGTGATTGGAAGCTAAGGAATGTGATTGGGGTGTAAAGTTGGTGTAAGCTGAGGGCAAGGCAGTCTGGACAATGGTGTGGCTACTCTTAAAGAACTAGTTTATTCCGTAAACTAGTTTGGGGCACTATCGCTAGGAGCTCTTTGCAATGAGTTTACAAAGGAATCTACACTCGTGGACCTGAAGTCTATAAAAAAAGGAAGTGTTAACTCTATGTAAAATTCACCATTACTGTTATGTTAGCAAGTTGTCGTTTATTTTAAAAGAGGAGTAGATTTTCTAGATTGTACGTTTTATAACGTGGTTTATTTATAAGATAATGGATTTAGCTACATTTTATTGAACTTGATAATTGATTAATTAACATTCTTCAATATAAATTTTTTTGGGTTCCAAGTGTAACGTCCCGCTTCGAATCATTTAGTTCGTGGCACTAACACCACGAGCGCTAGCGATGTGGTTCTACTTGCCAATATTAGAGTGGTGTTTCTATACTTATCCCTTTTCTGTGGTCGTGACTCGGCTACTGAGCGAGGCAGGTTTTTTGGCTTGGTATCTTAACAATCTTTAAATCTGAGTCATTTTATGCTATTTTGATTTATCCCTTACTTACAATGTATTTTTTATTATTTAAACTATTATTACAAACAGGGTAGGCATCTAAATGCTACTTATAATAAGAAAGTCCTAACTACCCTACCATTCCAGTTGGTGCACCCCAGTTATTTTACGCCCCCGGTCTCCTCCCCCGCTAGTTATTCCGCTACCCACTGGGTGGAAGCGAGCACCCTCCTATCCACCACCTTTCTCCGTTCACTGCTATAAGACAATCGTTCCTAGCTTTGCCTGATACTTCTGATGCAATAGCGTTCAGGAGTTTCCACATAACATAGCAAGGCAGTGCAAGACTTTGCACTGTAGGTACTGTTAGGTACTGTGTAGTGTACTGTAGTACGTGTAGCACTGTGTAGTGGTACTGTGTAGTACTGTGTAGTGTCTGTGTAGTGTCCAGTGTAGGTACTGTGTAGTGTCCAGTGTAGGGTACTGTGTAGTTACTGTGTAGGGTACTGTGAGTAGTTACTGTGTAGTTACTGTGTAGTGTACTGTGTAGTGTACTGTGTAGTGTACTGTGTAGTGTACTGTGTAGTGTCCTGTGTAGTAGGGTACTGTGTAGTGTCCTGTGTAGGGTACTGTGTAGTTACTGTGTAGGGTACTGTGTAGTTACTGTGTAGTGTACTGTGTAGTGTACTGTGTAGTGTACTGTGTAGTGTCCAGTGTAGGGTACTGTGTAGGTACTGTGTAGTGTCCTGTGTAGGTACTGTGTAGTGTCCTGTGTAGTGTACTGTGTAGGGTACTGTGTAGTGTACTGTGTAGTGTACTGTGTAGTGTACTGTGTAGTGTCCTGTGTAGTGTACTGTGTAGTGTACTGTGTAGGGTACTGTGTAGTGTACTGTGTAGTGTCCTGTGTAGTGTCCTGTGTAGGGTACTGTGTAGTGTACTGTGTAGTGTACTGTGTAGTGTACTGTGTAAGGTCCTGTGTAGGGTACTGTGTAGGGTCCTGTGTAGTGTACTGTGTAGTGTCCTGTGTAGAGTACTGTGTAGTGTACTGTGTAGTGTCCTGTGTAGGGTACTGTGTAGTGTACTGTGTAGGGTCCTGTGTAGGGTCCTGTGTAGGGTACTGTGTAGGGTACTGTGTAGTGTACTGTGTAGTGTACTGTGTAGGGTACTGTGTAGTGTACTGTGTAGTGTCCTGTGTAGTGTCCTGTGTAAGGTCCTGTGTAGGGTACTGTGTAGGGTACTGTGTAGGGTACTGTGTAGTGTACTGTGTAGTGTACTGTGTAGTGTCCTGTGTAGGGTACTGTGTAGGGTACTGTGTAGGGTACTGTGTAGGGTACTGTGTATTGTACTGTGTAGTGTCCTGTGTAGTGTCCTGTGTAGTGTCCTGTGTAGTGTACTGTGTAGTGTACTGTGTAGTGTACTGTGTAGGGTACTGTGTAGGGTACTGTGTAGGGTACTGTGTAGAGTACTGTGTAGTGACCTGTGTAGTGGCCTGTGTAGTGTCCTGTGTAGTGGCCTGTGTAGTGTCCTGTGTAGTGACCTGTGTAGTGTCCTGTGTAGTGTCCTGTGTAGGGTACTGTGTAGGGTACTGTGTAGGGTACTGTGTAGGGTACTGTGTAGTGTACTGTGTAGTGTCCTGTGTAGGTACTGTGTAGTGTACTGTGTAGGTAGTGTATGTCTGTGTAGGTACTGTGTAGGGTACTGTGTAGGGTACTGTGTAGTGTCCTGTGTAGTGTCCTGTGTAGTGTCCTGTGTAGTGACTGTGTAGGGTACTGTGTAGGTACTGTGTAGGTACTGTGTAGTGTCCTGTGTAGTGTACTGTGTAGTGTACTGTGTAGGGTACTGTGTAGGGTACTGTGTAGGGTACTGTGTAGGGTACTGTGTAGTGTACTGTGTAGTGTACTGTGTAGGCTACTGTGTAGGGTACTGTGTAGGGTCCTGTGTAGTGTACTGTGTAGTGTACTGTGTAGGGTACTGTGTAGGGTACTGTGTAGGGTACTGTGTAGGGTACTGTGTAGTGTACTGTGTAGGGCCCTGTGTAGGGTACTGTGTAGGGTACTGTGTAGGGGTACTGTGTAGGGTACTGTGTAGGGTACTGTGTAGGGTACTGTGTAGTGTAATGTGTAGGGTACTGTGTAGGGTACTGTGTAGGGTACTGTGTAGGGTCCTGTGTAGTGTCCTGTGTAGGGTCCTGTGTAGTGTCCTGTGTAGGGTACTGTGTAGGGTACTGTGTAGGGTACTGTGTAGGGTACTGTGTAGGGTACTGTGTAGGGTACTGTGTAGGGTCCTGTGTAATGTACTGTGTAGTGTACTGTGTAGTGTACTGTGTAGGGTACTGTGTAGGGTACTGTGTAGGGTACTGTGTAGTGTACTGTGTAGTGTCCTGTGTAGTGTACTGTGTAGTGTCCTGTGTAGGTCCTGTGTAGGGTACTGTGTAGGGTACTGTGTAGGGTACTGTGTAGGGTACTGTGTAGGGTACTGTGTAGTGTCCTGTGTAGGGTACTGTGTAGGGTACTGTGTAGTGTACTGTGTAGTGTACTGTGTATTGTCCTGTGTAGTGTACTGTGTAGGGTACTGTGTAGGGTACTGTGTAGGGTACTGTGTAGGGTCCTGTGTAGTGTACTGTGTAGTGTAGGGTACTGTGTAGTGTCCTGTGTAGTGTCCTGTGTAGTGTACTGTGTAGTGTACTGTGTAGGGTACTGTGTAGGGTACTGTGTAGGGTACTGTGTAGTGTACTGTGTAGTGTCCTGTGTAGTGTCCTGTGTAGTGTCCTGTGTAGTGTACTGTGTAGTGTCCTGTTTAGGGTACTGTGTAGTGTACTGTGTAGGGTACTGTGTAGGGTACTGTGTAGTGTACTGTGTAGTGTACTGTGTAGTGTACTGTGTAGTGTCCTGTGTAGTGTACTGTGTAGTGTCCACTGTAGTGTCCTGTGTAGTGTCCTGTGTAGGGTACTGTGTAGGGTCCTGTGTAGGGTCCTGTGTAGTGAACTGTGTAGTGTACTGTGTAGTGTCCTGTGTAGTGTACTGTGTAGTGTCCTGTGTAGTGTCCTGTGTAGTGTCCTGTGTAGTGTCCTGTGTAGGGTACTGTGTAGGGTACTGTGTAGTGTCCTGTGTAGGGTACTGTGTAGGGTATTGTGTAGGGTACTGTGTAGTGTACTGTGTAGGGTCCTGTGTAGGGTACTGTGTAGGGTACTGTGTAGGGTCCTGTGTAGGGTACTGTGAAGTGTCCTGTGAAGTGTACTGTGTAGTGTACTGTGTAGTGTACTGTGTAGGGTCCTGTGTAGGGTACTGTGTAGGGTACTGTGTAGGGTCCTGTGTAGGGTACTGTGTAGTGTCCTGTGTAGGGTACTGTGTAGTGTACTGTGTAGTGTCCTGTGTAGTGTCCTGTGTGAATAAGGGTAGATTGAGTACATAAGTATCAGACTAAAGGCCGTATACAAGAACTTGATTAAGAGGATACTTTGTGGATACTAGTGTGGGTTTGCTTGCGTCATCATAGGTTAAAAGGTGTAGCGATATAGTGCTTGGGACCACACTAACGGTCCACTAAGTATTCACTCCACGTTCTAGCATACCGCCCTAAGTGCGGGTAATTTTGGTAATTTGGGTGGTAATTCACTGTAAGATAGGCACCACGCTACACACTCATCTAGTAGAAATATTATATTTAACTTGCACATAAGCTAATATGAGTGCACGCAAGCGAGCACAAGGTCAAGGTCAAGATCAAGATCAAGTCTGGTTTGCTGGTGACGGGAGCATCTGGCTTAGAATCCTGGTCGAGTGATATTTTTACTACATTATTTCCCACTCTCCCCTCCCAACGAAAGTAAGCGCTGTTGCACACGTACCGATATTATCGGTGTCTGCGCCGGCGCCGATATCGTTATTGGCACCGATACCGGCGTGAGTTGTTGCACACACAACGACAATATCGCTATCGGTGGTTGAGAGGCATAGGAAGTTTTGTGGATGGTGGCGAGCAAACAACCTGGATCCCTGCTCTGCGCACTGATATCGGTGTATTTATCGAGGGGGCCGCCGACATGCCTCCGACAAATCGATATTCGGCACGATAATGCTGTCGTGTCGGCATCGTGCGCAACAGGGCCATAAGATTACATTGAATCTCACTACCACCAATATCGGCGCCAGCACCGACACCGATATTATCGGTACGTGTGCAACAGCACTTAGGGTAAATTTATTCTACATTCTACCTCCATCATTCTTATAACAATGGCGGAATAGTAGTCTACTGATACATATAACAATGGCGGAATAGTAGTCTACTGATACATATAACAATGGTGGAATAGTAGTCTACTGATACATATAACAATGGCGGAATAGTAGTCTACTGATACATATAACAATGGCGAAATAGTGGCCTACTGACACATATAACAATGGCGGAATAGTAGCCTACTGATACATATAACAATGGTGGAATAGTAGTCTACTGATACATATAACAATGACGGAATAGTAGTCTACTGATACATATAACAATGGTGGAATAGTAGTCTACTGATACATATAACAATGGTGGAATAGTAGCCTACTGACACATATAACAATGGCGGAATAGTAGTCTACTGATACATATAACAATGGTGGAATAGTAGTCTACTGATACATATAACAATGGTGGAATAGTAGTCTACTGATACATATAACAATGGTGGAATAGTAGTCTACTGATACATATAACAATGGTGGAATAGTAGTCTACTGATACATATAACAATGGTGGAATAGTAGCCTACTGACACATATAACAATGGCGGAATAGTAGTCTACTGATACATATAACAATGGCGGAATAGTAGTCTACTGATACATATAACAATGGCGGAATAGTAGTCTACTGACACATATAACAATGGCGGAATAGTAGTCTACTGATACATATAACAATGGCGGAATAGTGGCCTACTGACACATATAACAATGGCGGAATAGTAGTCTACTGATACATATAACAATGGTGGAATAGTAGCCTACTGACACATATAACAATGGCGGAATAGTAGTCTACTGATACATATAACAATGGTGGAATAGTAGTCTACTGATACATATAACAATGGTGGAATAGTAGCCTACTGACACATATAACAATGGCGGAATAGTAGTCTACTGATACATATAACAATGGCGGAATAGTGGCCTACTGACACATATAACAATGGCGGAATAGTAGTCTACTGATACATATAACAATGGTGGAATAGTAGCCTACTGACACATATAACAATGGCGGAATAGTAGTCTACTGATACATATAACAATGGCGGAATAGTGGCCTACTGACACATATAACAATGGCGGAATAGTAGCCTACTGATACATATAACAATGGCGGAATAGTAGCCTACTGATACATATAACAATGGTGGAATAGTAGCCTACTGACACATATAACAATGGCGGAATAGTAGTCTACTGATACATATAACAATGGCGGAATAGTGGCCTACTGACACATATAACAATGGCGGAATAGTAGCCTACTGATACATGTAACAATGGCGGAATAGTAGCCTACTGATACATATAACAATGGCGGAATAGTGGCCTACTGACACATATAACAATGGCGGAATAGTAGCCTACTGATACATATAACCTAGTAGGTAGTGAAATGTGGAGACCTAAATAAATAAATCCCTCCTCTTTTGTTGTCTCATAGGGATTGATGTCTACAGGTGGTTATTTTACTAACCAGGTGGTAAAGTTGTTTAAGATTTGATATATTGTTGTTACTAACACTACTATTATATTATCAACAGGCCACGACTGTTTTACCATTGATTCCTATCTAACACAACCTTTCTCGACCTAGCAACGCTGTTAACAACACTAGTGTATGATTGATTACAAACGCAATGTTCTGAGTAAGGTATGTATGTGTGTGTTTAAAGAAAGGGTGGTAGAAGGGTAAACATAAGCTATTAACTTCATTTCTGACGATAATTATTCTTTTATTTAATCTGCTCTTTATTCTTGTTAATTCCTTTAGTAAGATCTTACAGGTAGATAGTAAAATGTGGGCCTTCTTTTCTTGGAACCACTCATTCGGATCATTCCAAGAAACGTCCTTTGTTTCCCAATACTATAACAACAACAATAATAATAATAGCCTTTATGTATCCGGTGAAGTTAAGGCGTTAGCCTTCTCTTCCACTTAACTAGTATTGAACACAACATACACTATTACATTTATTGAAATACAAATTAATAAAGAAATATTCAAATAAGTAGAAAAACATTCACACGCTCATTCATACACTCATTTAAAGCTCAAGTAGTTTCAAGAACTCAGTTTAGACAAGATAAATTGTTTAACCGCACCCTTTAAGGGGTGTCTAGATGTTGGATGACGAGTAGAGTTAACTAGTTTGTTCCAAGCCTGGGATGCCAGGACAGTGAAAGAACGAGCATATGTTTGAGATCTATGTATGGCAATACATCTGTAGAGTGGATTCTGATCTAGTAGTTCGGCTGTGTTTATCTTTCAGGAATAGGAACCGTGAGGAGAGGTATTGAGGCTGAGATGTAGATAATATTTTGTGAAGCAATACTAATAAATGTAGCCTTCGCCTTTGATTTATTCTTAACCAACCCAGTTTATTAAAATACTTAGAAATATGGTCATGCCATTTTAAGTTAAATATGTATTGAACACGTGTGTGTTTGTAGTTGCTCTGCTAGATCGTCTCTTAAGTCATTGTATACGTCGCAGTAGTCAAAGTGTGGCATTATTAATCTCTGGACAAGGATAATTTGTACATTTTCTGGGAGAAAATTCTTTAGTCTTCTCAGTGAATGTAAGCAGGCACACTTTCTTGCAAATCGAAGCTACCTGATTTGTACAATTAAGATTTTCATCAATAATCTCACCAAGGTTTTTAGTCATTGTTGTCAGTTGTACTGTGGCTACTCCTGATCGTATGTCAGTCAGCAGGGAACGGTCCACATTCAGTAGTAGTCTGCTTGTTCCTATAAGAATGGCTTGAGTCTTATCAGGAACTTGTGAATGATCGTTCAAACAGAAATCTCGCAAATACTGCAGATTACTTGGGTTTCTGTGATAATACAGTTGGAGTAACTGCTGTGGAGGCGGCCTCTAGTTCTTTTTGGCCATCAGCGGCACACACAACTCCTGTAATTGGAGGTGCCCCACTTGACTCGCCCACATTGGCATTGCTTCCGACGCTTTGTAGGGGGCTGGCACTGACCAGCGAGCCTAGGCCCGAGGATGCAATACTGGATGCACTGGTGGATCTGCCAGCGGCACGCACACCTCCGGTAGTTGGAGGGACACCACTGGCTTCAACCTGGACATCTGCGCCCACCACCCTGGTAGTTGGGGAGGTCAAGCTGGCCACTGTCTTGGCCCTATAAAGGGCCAGAATATCGTCACTCGCCCCGAGAAGAACCGGCAACTCCTGGTGGCAGCCACCAGTGGCAGTTGGAGGGGCCCCGCTGGCTTCACCAGGATGGCTGCCGTTGCGCCCACCTCCCCGGTAACTTGAGAGGTCACAACAGCTTTGTTCGCCCTGGAAAGTGCCGATTCGTCTACCGAAGGTGACTATTGTTGGTTTTGGTCAGTGGAATGGTCACCTCCAATAGTTGGAGGGGCCCCGATATCTTCCTCTGGTTGGCTGATTCCCGCCCCCCGTCCCCCGGTAATATGGAAGGTCGTGCTAGTCCTTTTGTCCCTGGAAAGGGCTGATTCGTCACCCGAAGGCGACTCACGCTTATCTCAGCCAGTGGCACGCTCGACTCCGGGCGATGGAATGCTCCACTTGCTTCGGCCTCGATTGCAGGCCTGTTGCCCCCCGAGAGGGTGGCTGCCGCTAAAGCTTCAGCCTTCGGAATTGTGGCGGACCCCTTGCCACCCGGCACGAGCTCCTTCCTGACCGGTGAACAGAAACCTTTGACTCCCCTTGCCAAGATGGGCTGCACAAGCCTGCCACTGATGGCTGATCCCCCGACGCTCGCCACCAACTTCTTCTTGATCAAGGCCGGTTGCTTCCCGGGCCCGGGCTTTTTTACGCCTCATCTGGTGGTTTTCTGCCGACCCCGACGCCAACTACTGTTTCTTCTTCATGATGGGCTCCATCAGCCAAGCACACGTAAGGGAGGCAGGACGACACTGAAACAAATAAAGGAAAACATATAATTTATATTGGTGGGGACAAAAAAGTATGTTGGGAAACAGAATAAGAGATTTTAGAGTTACGTGTGGAGACACTACTCTATGGGTGGCTAGATGAAAGCCTCCCAAAATAGTGTTTTGACACTTCTCGCTTATCCGAGCAGGGCTTTGGGACGTCGGTGGCACCCTTCAGGGTCGATGACGTAGTTCCCAAGCCCCTGGATAAGAGGATTGGTGGCACCGGGAAGTCTGTCATAGAAGGACTGCGCCAGCTTCTGGAAGTGGTCCTTGATGGTAGGCATAGCCAGGTCGCGATGAAGAGTCTCATTCCGGACATACCAAGGTGCGTCCCCAATGATCCTCAGACACACGCTCTGGAACGCCTCCATCCTCCTCATATACGTGTCACCGGGTGGCCCCAAGCGGGACACGCATAGTCGAGGATCGGTCTGAGCAGTTGCTTGTACAGCGTTAGACCGTTCCTTGTGGACAGGGCGCTACGCCTGTTAAGCAGTGGGCCTAGGACTCCCAGCCTTTGCCTCGACTTGTTGAGTCTCTCGTTACAGTGTAGTCGCCAGGTCAGTTTGGTGTCCAGCGTAAGTCCCAGGTACTTAACACTGTCCGTCCATCTGATCTGTTCTCCGAACAGCCGAAGTGGGTCTGGCCTGTATAACTTTCTTTTCCATGTGAAGAGAACTGCAGTGCTCTTCTCCACGTTAATACTTGTTCTCCAGGTGGTTAACCACCCCTCCAACTGCGTCAGGTCCATGTGAGGCTTGACGCTTATATAGTTATGGAACTGCCGAACTCGAAGACATGTTAGCATCTGGACATCTAAGGGGGAAGGGGGTTAAGTTGCGATATTGTGATGAGTGACCACTAACGCTCTTTGCTGGTGTGGCGCCCAGATAAAAATATCTGCCTTTTCTTGGAAACGTGGCTTGATAGTAAGATGTTGATTTGATGGGGGTGCCGGCCCGATCAATTGGGGCAGCTTTCCTGGAGAATTGGGTGTTTCCCGGCAACATAAAGCCACAGTGAGTTAACACCTGCCACATGTTATTAGAATATATTAGCACTTGTAATCACAGTGTTAATTATATTTATGGTATTTTTTATTTGTACATGTAAAACCAGCGCTTTTACATGCTACAGTAGTGGTATTTTTACTTGCTTGCTGTATTTAAGTTTGCTAGCACACTGGGAAGTAGTTGTTTACCTACTACTGTATTAGTTTTTGGAATTTTGAACCCCGAACCCCTTTTCGCCAATTAACTTTTATAAATGTCAAATTTTATGTTTAATTGGGCAATCAGAATTTGTCTTTCTACCTGTCTGCCAAATTTTAACTTTTTGAAATATCTAAAAGTTTTTAAAAATTATAGGCTCCCCTCCATTTCCTGGGGTGCCATTTTGAAATTTCCTGGTTTAAAATTTTTCCGGTAATATGGGACAATCCAGTTACCTTCTTGCAAACCAAAATCTCAAGCTTTAAGGCCCAGGGTTTTGAGTAATACGTTGATGAGTGAGTCAGTGAGTCACACACAATTGCCCTTCCCCACACTCTTAAGAGATGAATTTAAAAAAACAAACTCAAAAGCGTCTGATCCAAGTCTTGAAATGAACCTTAATTTTAAATGTCAAGGTTCTATGTCAATTGATTCTAAATATACATCAGGAGGAATGGCCTAGGAAGAATTAAAGAATGATCAAATAATCAATACCCACTTTACACTGTGTGTATGTATGTATGTACCGTACGTATGTGTGTACTGTACGTATGCATATATATATACCATGTGTTTATTTGAAAACTTTCTACCAAAATATGTCCAAATACACGCATTATAGAAAAAAAAGTTTTAAACAAAAGTTATCTGGCTCTGAAGGGGAATTAAGAGGATAAGGCAGGTATGACCTTGGGTGGCGTTGCTAAGGTGACGTTGAGGTCACTTTGATTTCTTTAAATGAGACTCTCTATTTTTCATTACATATTCCTGTAGATCACGTTTTTCCATTTTCAAAATGGTGGGGTTAAGCTTTTAAAGTAATATCTATCATGAGATGTGAGCCTTACAAGTTTCTGAGTCATTGGCATCGGGTATGACATTAGAATTTGGCCTAATCAAACATAGATGAGGAAGGTACAAGGTTTTGTGTGGAAGATCATAAACAAAACATTGTTTTTACTTTCACTGCCAGTTGCAAATCCATTAGTTGTCTCATTGGCTTTCTTCTGTTAACATCCAATCTTGAGAAATGGATCACAGTCTGGAAGAGAGAATAGAATTGAGGTTTCTGTATTGAACCGAGGCTCAATGTGCTCGAAAAATGGCAGCAACATTCAACCAAAGACACCAGGATAAAAATGTATCACATATCTATGTTTGGGAACTTATTTCAAAAGTTAAAGAAATTGGATCTATCGCAAACAATAAATGGACTGTGCGTACAGTATTGAGTGAATTAATTCGAGTGGAAATTTTGGGCACTTATGTGGAAAATCCCAAAAGTTTAGTGCGAGAAGTGTCTAAAGCTACTAGTGCATCAATTGGCTCGGTTCATAAGACATTAAAATTAAATAACTTTAACCCGTATAAAATGCAGGTACATCATTAAGCAGATTATCCTGTTGGAGAGTACAGTTTTGCGAAGAAATGATCGAATTGAATGCGAATTTTCAATAGAAAAATGCTGGATTCATAACAAAAAATAAGAATGTAAAAATTAATAAACATCGATACATTATCTTAAAAGGGGAGTTGAAAATATTAACATAAAAATTTCAATCGTTTTTGAGAAAAATGATTTTTCTGCAAGATCTGTCCAGTAGCTAGCGCCATCTACTGTTTCCGTGATCCATCTGTTCTTGTTGACGTGGAAGGATACGTTGGTCGGCTGTGAAGCCACGCCATGCCTTTCACCCTCCCACCCAATCATCCCACAAAATAGGTTTTAGACTTGCATTCAACAGGCAGGACCAAGGGCCTTAAATGGTTTTGTCACTAAGCACAAGTGTCGTTATAGGAGTGACCAAAATCCTCGTATTTTTACTAGCGGAAACTCTTAATGGCCAGAAATAATTAACGTTTTGACAGGTATATTAGGTGACACGATTATTGTGTAACTTACCCCCCCCCCCTTATTATCCCACATAAAATAATAGACAGAGGTGAGCACAAGAGAGTTATAATTTTATTATCAAAGAAACATGGTACAACTCAATGGGGGAGTGACACTTAGGAATAACAATGGTAACCATAAGCCAAAAGGGCTGCAAGGCACAAAGGACACCGCCAGGGCCTGAAGGGTATTACAACAATGATTAACATCAGGCGGCTCCTTACATACAAACGCCCCCAAAATGGGGTCCTTAGAGAGCAGTATAAAGGCCTAACAAATTGGTCTCCAGATTCATAATAATAAAACATAAAAAATAGTCAATCGACAATATGAGTAGAGAGAGAACCCCTTCTCATGGTCCGTAACATAGAGTGAGTCAACAGCTCACGCCCCTTAACTGAAGAATGACATTTACACTATGCTAATATTTCACATTGTAAAAAGATAAAGTGTACATAAGAATGCCTAAAGGCTTTAAGGGCAAATAAGCTGTCCTCAGAAATATAAGTCCTGGGTGGCCCGCGGCCCCACATTTATCAAATACAAATAAATAGACACCAGCAAAACTACAATGAACTAGCCTAACATTAACAACTAACATGGCGTCCGTATAATTATTAATTTCCCCGCCGGCTTGCGGCCCCACATTTGACCAACCTTGGTAGGAAACAAGGTGGCAAATACAAACAATCCCCAGACATCAAAGATACCTAAAATATCAGAGACCAAATATCTGTAAAGTAAACATTGCCTTAAGGGCTGACGTAATAGATCGTTACAAAAAATATTGAAAGCAGATATAAATTGAATTTCGAAAGAAGGTAGATTAAAGCCAAATTGAATTTAGAATATATCGTCGAGCCTACAAAGTTAGGCTATTTACCTCGAAAGCCCAGAGTGTATTGTGTGTCCTTCCTCTGGGTTAACACCATAATATACCTGTGATAAACATGTGTTCTCAGGGCGCGGTACAAACAAAAGGGGGGAGAGGTGTTCAAGAATGATCTCGAGAGCCAATAGGCGTAGTTTGTACGATAAAGTATAAGTTAGTCCATAGAAGGTTTATCCGCAATGCGTCAGGGCGGTGCGAGCACAATGACCATCACTTGTTTCTTGTGCAATTGGGAGGAGAGGTGGGGGGTAGCCCAACCACACGGTCAGCGATGAGGCACAAACCTCGGTTCAGTCGGATATTGTGGTGGTGATCGTCCCGGGCGTATCGTAGAGGAGTCGGGACGAGTCAACTTGGGCTGAGTTGGTGAGTGTTATTATTTCTTATATGCGACGTTGTAACAAGGTTACAATTGGTCTGATATCTATTGACGGTAATTTGACAGGAGGAAAATACTCGGAAAAACTTGAAGCTATTCATCCTCTCATAGTGCACGTCCTAGAAAATCAACTAGACAATCATGGAAACTTGGAGCTTGATGAAGATCTTTTACAATTCCAGCAAGATGAAGCCCTACCTAACCGTACATTACTCGTTCGTCAATGGTTGGACAACAAATTAATGGACAATGGATTGGCAGAAGAAGATCAAGTGAGTGGTCATAAAGGTCACCTGAGTTAACGCCCCTAGATTTCCATTATTTATGGGGACTAAACCAGCAATGGCACGTAGAAATATTACAAAAGAAACCCTACGAAAAGTCAAAAGTTAATTCTCAAATAGACTATATCAATTGTTTAGCTCAAAATGGTAAGCATTTTGAAAACTTCCTTTAAACTTAAAGTTAAAAAATTGTTTTCTCAATAGTTATTTTACAAATACACATAAACGTGAACAAACACTTGTACCTTACCGAGCTTTGTTTGAATAGGCCACATCCGGTGCTGGCAACTCAGAAACTTGTGAGGCTCATTTCTCGTGAAAAGCGTTTACTTTAAAAAGCTTAAAACCACTATTTTGAAAATGGCCAAACGTGATCTACAGGAATATGTAATTAAAATGGGAAGTCGGATTTAAAAATTCAAATTGACTTTAACGGCACATTAGCAACGCAACCCAAGGTCATACCACCCTTGCCACCTTACTTTCCTCCCAAAACCAAACAACTTTGTTTAAAACATTTTTTTCTGCAATGCGTTGTTTTCGAGATATTTTTGGGAAGTTTTCAGATGAACACCTGGTATGTATATATATATATATCATCATGTGTATGCACATAGATACGTACCTACATGCAATATGGGTCCATTTCATCATTGATCATCGATCAGACTCATTCATTGATCGTCACGATACATAATACTTAACATAAAATGTAATATTAGTTAATTTATAGGACCAAATCATCATTCATCGTATAATCCTATCATCCATTGACTATAACGCTACATCATAATTACTAATATTATCAAGGACAATTAATAGTAATCATGCATGGTACTTATATAATCGCTGTTTGGTTGGAGTCATGAATGATACTTTGACGATTGATGCTTATACATTTGTTCATCATATAATTATATAAAAGTAAATCAGACCTATACAGAGTTTGATCATCCTTCACTAATCAGGAATGGGATTATTCTACATTAATCAGTCATTCATTCCTCGACGTTTTACTTGTTCATGATCCATCTTAAGGGTACGGCCAGACTGAGCGCGCGAGCGACTGACCGCGCGCGCTTGAAAGATAGAACTGGTTCTATTTTTCAAGCGCGCGCGCTCGACCCGGTATAGTCTAGTTTACAGGCGCTAGGCAATATTATTGTATGTTGGTTCATTGAGTGCTGGGGAAACTTCTCATTTTGACATGATATTTGTCTTTTTTCTATCAGTGATAGGTTTAACACACTTGCTATTAATGGCCTAATTTAATTGGTAAGACCATAAATAATATAATGTATATATGTAAACCCGATATGTTAAAATACTTCAATATTATAATCAAAGTAGGCCTTTACAAATAAGAATCACCATTAGTTTGGAGAGAGTATGAAAAAACCACAACAATAAATAAGTTTTAAAAATCACCTTCAGTTCACTGAGCCAAGATTCGAACCTTTGCCTCCTAGTCAAAAGCTATCGAGTGCAACGCACCATCCCGCCACTGGTGCGGCTAATCTGATTTTAAAACACTTCAACATTTCTCAATTTATTAATTGGATGCACTCCTACTTTTTTCTTTTTTATAAATACACAATATTTTCTGTAAGAATTTTCGAGGAACAGAGATGTACCAAGTGTCTTTGACAGAGACATCTTCTCTAATGAACTAGGGTCTGCTAATTACGCGCTCGCACGCTCGCCAGTCTGGCCACCCAGTCGCTCGCACGCTTGTCAGTCTGGCCGAACCCAAGTCATGCCTCCTACTTAAAAGACATTTTGATCAGAACCAGACATTTGATCATCCTTAACTGGTTATTCCATGGATCATACAATCTCATGCCTCCTACTTATAAAACATTTTGATCATCCTTAACTGGTTATTCCATGGATCATACAATCTCATTCCTCCTACTTGTAAGACATTTGAAATCCATTCACAAATTAATATACTCAGACATAACTCACGTAGAATGTTCGGTTGGAATGCAAATTACTTTAAAATATCACTTTATTTGTTTGAGGAACACTAGATCAATGTTTCTTAAAATTTATTTTGGTTGAAACGTCCTTGAAAACTATCTTATTTCTTCTGACACTTCAGCTCATGTGGTAGTGTCTTGTTTCTTGAGCCAATGGTCCCGGGATCGAATCTTGGAATGGCCAATAAAATTATTATCGGTGGAATGTGTGTTTCTCATTTCACATTGATGAATTAAAGGCCGGAGACTGGATGTTGTGTCTAGAATTAAGTCAGTTTATAAGTCGTGTGCCGATATATTCACTGGATTCAGAAAGTGCACTTTAAAGACCTCAAATAAATGAAATTAAATTTTTTATTATTTCCATTTTTTTTCTAGCACCACGTCTTACTACCCGTTCGAGTTATACGCTAATGTTTTTTGTATTATCAAGGTTATATTTAAGGAAGTGGACCTGCATTTGCGTGGAGGGATGGTGGAAAACAATTTTGTAAAAAACACCCTTAGTACACCTGACCAGGATTCGAACCTTGATATACCCGTCATGGACAGTCTAGTCCACTACAAGTAGCGCATTAGACCACACAGTCAAGGAAGCTGGTTCCCCTTTGTTAAATTTATAACATTTAAAATATAAAGTTTGTTTCATACAGTGGCATGTTGAAATCTTTTATGTACATTTTGGCGTGAGCCATATTTTAAAATAAAAACCATCTGTTAATTAAGACGGTTGTTATTCTATTTGTAGACGTCAGTACACACAGCTATGAACATCCCCCAATATCTTCCGGAGGTATCA
The DNA here is from genome assembly GCA_039000515.1 of Timema cristinae. Taxonomy (NCBI): domain Eukaryota; kingdom Metazoa; phylum Arthropoda; class Insecta; order Phasmatodea; family Timematidae; genus Timema; species Timema cristinae. The sequence continues at coordinate 45,813,586 of JBCFYV010001001.1, forward strand.
AAAGTTTGTTGTTTCATTTAATGAAACTGTCAGCTGGTGATGGGTGGTGGGTGTGGCTGATATTGCGGAGGAAGATGTTCCAATTAGTTCCTTGAACGCCACAGCGTATGTATACATACAGATCGAGTCGCTCAATACACAAGGAATAGTTGCAGACACCAAAAACTGAATTCCGACACACAATCTGGAAAACACATATCAAAAAATACATTTTGCTTAATTCAGTTATTTATATTCAACTCATAACAGGCGGACTTATGGTCTAAGGCGTCATGCTCATGATAGGTTCAATTGCCATAGTTCAAATCTCATTTAGGGGGCCAAAGTGGTATCTCACTGGAGTTTTCCCATCCTCTCTCCACGATAATGCTAGAACATTTTCTCTGATATTTTATTTTATAATAAATTGTTTCCTACTCTTTCTCCATCTCTATATTCCTCATTCCTACTCTATCACTGTTAATATAGAGATGTACCGGACGGGTAGTAAGCCGTAGAGCACGGTAATTAAATCAACACAAACATTAATACGAAGTTATTTCCGTTGCAGTCAAGGATGATCTTCTAACCATTCTGTCACACTATTATCTTTCTGGCGACGAGTTGATGGTTCTCTAGTTTTACACAACTGAGTGTACCTTGTTGTGAACAAGGGTAATTGAGTGTGCCCTAATCACTACTCAGTGTCAGTGTCACTGTCGCCAAACAAGCTCAGGGCACTCCGAGTAATGACAAGTCCAACATGATCTGTTTGGATGTCTTCTCACCTTCCCATCATTAGCAATGTTGATATTACTGTTTGGAGCATCAACTAGAGAGGATGATTACACGGTCAAAAGGTCAAAAGAGCAAGGAGGAGTTGCTACACACCCAGCACACGTTGGCAAAGTGACACTGACGCTTGAGCATTCAACCACCAAGCGCTGTTGTTGACGTTTCCGGTGTTTACTCTTCATTTCAATTGTATTAACGAGGATAGCGTTAAAACTGGGAATATCTCAATTAGATTCATTCCATTTGAGTAATTAGAGATCTTTGTGGGAGATTTTATAGCTCCGGTCTCTTATTGACACACTATAGTGAAGATTTGTCATGTTTACCCTTGTTATGTCAGTGTTTATTGTTGTTAAATATCATTACTTTAGGTATATGACGTGCACTTTATGATAACTATTTATTAAGAACGCCCAGTCCCCTGGTAGACAGTTTATCAGGTATACACCTTTTAGTCCATTCCGGGAATCAGCTCAGGTGATTGAGACGCTCTTGTCTCTATAATTCATTCACGAGCTTTCGAATCCTTACTAAATTAGATTGACTATTTACTAACCCTTACATTAAAGGTTTCAATGAAATAAATCATAATATCGCAAGTGGGATTGCTAGCGCCTGAGATTGAAGTTACAACCAACACTGAACCAAATTTCCTGTGGATATATATGCTTTGTATATGCTACCAGCCAGGTCCAAACTGGGATAAAGTCAAATTCTAGGGTTGGAAGTTTGGTTAGTAGGCTAGTTTATGTTAGGTTAGTTTAAGTTAGGATAAATTATGTTAGGTTAGTAGAAAATAAAGCATCAAAACGAGGCATTGCCACGAGCCAATTTCCGTCCCAAGCTATAAATTACGTTCCAAAATATAATCCGTATTGAAACATGCTTAGTTTAACAAATAGTATTCAACGTTACCCAAGTATTATTGACTAATGTCGACACTATCCAGATTTCGCTCACTAATCGGAATAAATATAGGATTATACCTGCTGTCAGTGACAGTCGTCGCTGAGGTCGTGTGGCGTGACATTTCTTTGTAATGAAGGTTGAAAGTTCTCCTTTGTAATAATTATACTTCGATAGATATGTTTGATAACGAACAGAAGAAAAACATCAGTAAAGTGACTGATGACAAACTACAGGAGGAAATCAGCAATAAAGATCTATTTGCGAGGATGTTGGCCATATCCTCTCGAGCACAAAATTGATATCGCTGAAGTGCTAAAGTATCCTTTGACGGCATCGTCCAGGTCTTTGAGTCGTGCAAATGGGACTTTCAATGAAGAAATCACTCTTCAAGTTTGCTTATTTTCTCGTGTGTTTTTACTTACAATTTTGTTCAAATAAAAACTCATTTTAAGAAACTGTGTTGGAAACCTTTTATTTTGAAAATATTAAGGTATTCAAAAACTAAGTTACCGTAATATAAGATAGGATCTCATAATTGTATCCCTAGGTGTCTTATATTAGGAAAACCTTTTCCGAAGTCATTCATATGACAGTTTTGAGGTGTGTTTTTATCATGAACTATATGAAACATAAAACAAATTTTAAATTGGATAGTGAGTATTAGCCAGATAATGTGTGCCAGATAATGTGTGCTTCTCTGTATCCATTTAAAGGTCAAAAAATTACTCCAACAAAAAGTATCTCATAATTGGGCCCTTTACCCTACTGAGAGTTTTTTTTCTCAATGATGTCCCAGCTTTCCACCGCGAAACTTCGGGTACATTTCCACAAGATTTTACCTTATTAATCCCTACCCTATTAGTGAAGTTTGTTGTTTGCTCATGTGCGGGTATGGGATTGGGGTTGATAGTATTTTCTTTTCTTGGGATTTGGTCCGGAGGTGATATATTTCCATTCCCCATCTGGGGCCGACCCCGGTGCCAGTATTCTTCTCTGACTCGTAAAGAACCTAGTCGGTATCCCAGTGACGTCCGGCCATGACAAAGGTAGTAATGGCATGAAATGTGTGATTTGTGGGAAGGTCGGGTCTAAGGTTGTATAGGTGGGATGGTGAGGTTTTCGGCTATTCTACTGTCATTCTGGAGTAGTTGATTGTCAAGTATTTGGTAAATTTTTATTCTACTAGGAATGTAACATCGAGGGTTTTTCTAGTATATTATACTTTTTTCTTCTAGGATTATCAACAAGGAATTTTATAAATTTTATTTTGGTTTTTGAATATTTTTTTATGTCTTAGGTTATAGTAGACATTTAGATATATAGGATAAATAAGTGTTACACTAGGTCAGCCTGTGTAGTTTATGGTGTCGTGGTTCAGTTGTATCGTACTGTCAGAGTCCTCTAACAAGTTCGTTCTCGTGTGTTTGAGTCTGATCGTAGAACTTTTGTTTCTGTATTGGTATATTTCTTGTAGTTGGTGGAAGTTGGTCATCGTGTGTAGGCCGGCTATTTTAGTGCACTCCAGTGAGTGAGTGTCCTTAATATTTTGTTCTGTGGTATCCGAAATTTGTGAGTGTTTGTTTTCTAAGCATAGCTCCATACTACACAATTATAAAAAATGATGGGTTGAAGTATTTGCTTGTATATTAGTATTTTAGTGGGAATTGAGAGCTGCCCTGCTTTGAACAGTGAGTACAGTTGTCTTAATCTAGCCATTAATTTGCCATTGCTCTTATCTGTGTGACTCTTCCAGGTGAGTTTACTATCTATGTGATCACAAGGTACCTGACTTCGTCTTGGAGTGGGATCTTGGTGTCAAATATTGTAAGTGGGGTGAGGAGTGGTATCCTACCACTAGCTAATATTATGGCTGCTGATTTGGAGGGATTTACTTTAATTCCCCAGTTGGAGAGCCAGTCCTGAAGGAGGAGGTATCTTTACGTATCAAGAGATGCACAATTAATGTTTCTATTAGTTACTAAGAGCATGGTGTCGTCGGCAAAAAGTTAAACCGAACATGATCGTGAGTGGGAATGTCTGCTACATAAATGTTATATAAGTGCGGTGCTAGTGATGAACCCTGCGGTACCCCTGCTTTTAAAGTATGTGTCTGCTATCTCTTGCCGTTCATAACCACCTGGAACGTCCGCCGTCTGAGTAAGCTGGTTATCTATAAAATGTAACATTTTGGGTAGTTAAATTTATTGATTTCTGAATGAGTCCAAAGTGCCAAACTTTGTCGAAAGCTTTCTCGACGTCTAGGAAAATAGCTATTAAGTCCCCCCCCCCCCCCTTTAAATGCATGAGTTACCTTTTCTACTATGTTTACTGTCGGATGGGTGGTGGAATGATGGTTTCTAAATCCAAGCTGAAGGTTTTAGAATAACACATAGCCTATCATTTATTATGTTTAGTCTTTTGAGTATTAATCTTTCGTAAACTTTACTCAGAGTCGTAAGTAAACTTATTGGCCTTCGTTCTGAGGGAACATCAAGTCCCTTCCAGATTTGGGGGTTGTTATTACTCTACTCAGCTTCCAGTCATCCGGGAAGTAGCAGGGCGTCAGTAATGAGTTTATTAGGGCCAATAGCTCTAGTGCCACACTCCCTGGCATTTGTTTTATTATCTAGTTTGCCAGGAAGTCGTGTCCTGGCGATTTATTCCTAGGTAGGTCCTTTATAGTGGTATTGAGCTCTTCCAGAGTGATTATCTCTGCTCGAGTGTCATTTGGTTCTTCCAAATTGTCCCTGACTGTTCTATTCGCGTCTCTGGTAAAGTCAATATCTTGTGGTTCGTCGCTAGGTTTTAATTGTTTCTCTAAGACCACGGTTATGGCTTCAGCCATCTATAAGCTTTCGTATACCAGGCCGTGTTCCCCGTGGATAGCTGGTACGGTCTTATTTCTGGTATTCTCCCTGAGCTGTAGTGTTACTTTCCACAACTTGTCTCTGTCAAGTACGGCCTCTGTTACCTAAGTATCCCATCTGTTCAGTCTGATGTCCTTGACTCTCCTAACTTGGGCTCTGGGTCGGTTGTAGGTCGTCCTGTGGTGTGGGGTTCTCTAAGTCTGCCAGTCCCTTCTCGCTTCCCGTTTCTGGGCTATAAGAAAGTCCAGATCTGGGTATTGTTGTCGGAAGTCGTGTTGTATTTGTGTTCTAGTGGTGTTTACCCTGTAGGCTTCCTGCACTGTGGTCGTGAATAGTTGTAAGATAGCGTCTCCATTTTCTATTGTCTTTATCTCATGTATTTATGGTAAAATATTCTCTAATGTCTCCCTAAACTCGTCACAGTCACAAGTTGCTGTTATTTGTTTGAGGTTAACATTTATCCACCACATTGAATGTTGTGGATCACTTTCTCCCACATTGATCCTTCCCGTTGAGCAGGTGGGTCACTTTTCTCATAAGAATAGCATTGATCATTGGTGGATGGCAGGGAGATATTATTTTGGTGTTTTAGCATTGATCCTCTTCATTGTGGAACTGGGTCACTTCCTCCCACATTGATCTTTCCCATTGAGCAGGTGGAACACTTTCTCTCAGTTGGGTGAACTAGGGTGTTTTTCTACACTCCCTCTGCGCAAATGCTGGAAACAAGAAATTACACGTACTAATATATTTGGAACAAGAACCAACAAGTTTGGAACACGGGAAAGTGGGTCAGGAGGAGGGCGGGAGGGGAGGGTGGAGGCCGGAGTTCAAATCTCTCTCGGGGTAACTAGGGTGGTTTTCTAAACTCCCTCCGCGCCTGGAGCTAGAGGTTCGACACCCGTTAAAGAGGCCCTTCAACTTCATTATCAGCGTGGTATATCCCAAATAATAATCTTAGAGGCCAATTTATGTTTTATTTGTTTTAGCCCCCACGTCTTCGTTCTGTCTGTTTCAAACCCTCACATGGCATGTATAGTATTTTCTTGGTCAGGACTCGAATCTAGGACAGGTAGACCGAAGGTGGTTTTCTGCACACTTCGTGAAAATTTGGGTACATTTCCTATTTTTGCGGATAACCCGCACGTTTTGCCAGAAAGGGTACGTGTCACTCATATAGTTATGCCAGGGGATGTCGTGGGTTCGAATCCTGCACGGGTGAATTAGGGTGGTTTTCTATTCTCCCTTGCTCCACTTAAACGCTGGAAAATTTCTATTTTACTAGAATTAAACAAATAATAATCAAGTAGGTGTGCATCCGTCCATTGCTCCCGAGTTTCTCTGGCCTGAGCTTAGCTACACGGTTTCAAACGTCGCTCTCCCGTCATAGACGCTTTAAACCACAAGACCATCGATGCAAGTATACAAATTTAGACGACGTGCACACCGGGATACGGACCTCGATGTCTGTTAGAATGGCCGTACTTCCGCCCCCACCATTTTCGAAGGGGGTTTTGCAGGTCGACCAAATTTTTCTAGACCAGGTAGAATGTGTACCCGCGTTTGCTTCAAACGTCAATCACTGTCATTGGCAGTCTAGTGACATCTTAGACCATGTGACCATCGATGCAAGTATACAATGCAATGTGACGGTAGATTGCTACCTACGTATAAAGTGAAAACAACAGTTTTATTCTTCAATCCTTTTATAAGAACATAAAAATAATTTAATGTACGCAACTATATTTTGTCTGAATAATATATAACAGCGTAAATGCTTAAGTAATATCTGTTCCGAGGAAGATATAAAATCTACCTGCATTTGTATGAAGTCAGAGCGACACGGTCCACCTGGATTCAATACCCCTACCTGCCCCGCTAATAGCTACGAAGTTAAGCTATCTGCGGCTTACTACCCGTCAGGGGGATCAGGAGTGAAACAGGAAAACCATAGAGACATATTTTGTAGAGCGGAATAAGAAGAGGGGATAAATGTACCCGCATCAGTATGATGGTATAAAACAAAATGTGTCTTCTTACTACCCGTCCGGGGCACAAACCGTGGACGATGAGGGAGGAAACCAGCCTCAGTACATACTCACGAGAGGGATTCAAACTAAGCTCTTCAGGCAACGTGAAATAAGAGCTGATTTTGGCCATACTAAATTTGTAACTGCCTTTTCCCGGGATTGAAATCCATCAACAATAATCAATTTTACTCCTCCGGTCCATGACGGATACCTACACCCACGCATGTTGATGGAAGATTCCAAACAAACAATTTTAGTAGTCTTTTGTGGTGGGATAGCGGCCCCTATTTGAGGATTCCGAGGCCCATGATTGTGCATAATTAGAGTTGTGTAAATGCTTTCTAGTTGTGAAAAAACCCATTACCACATAGGGGGTTGCGACATTGCGATGACTAGTTGCGACATCACCGGGAAATAACCCATTGCCGAGGGGGAGGGTTTCCAGAGTCATTGATCTAGCTCACAGTTTCAAGGTCACGATCTATTCTTGTCTTGTCGTCCCGCCAAACTGGCACCACGTATGAGTCACCGGGAACAAACCCATTACCACATAAGGGATTGCGACACATACTCTAAGGAAGGGAGGTGAGGGGAAGTGAAAGGGGTCTCAAGGCAGTGGAACCATTTATCACACTCTACCCCAAACGGTCGTCAGGAGAGGTTCGTGCTGTTTGTTCCGGGCAGTCCAACAGAGTCTTGTGACAGGGAGCCGTTGTTCATTCTACGTCACGCTGCCCTCAGAAGAGCTTCGTGCTCCATGACGAGGGAGGAACGCCCGACGCCGTAGACCTCTTGCCAATAAATAAATAAAAAATCCTACCCAATAATTAATTATCAATCAACAATAATCAATTAGCAATAATCAAGAACCAACATGTCCGGGGCGGTAGACGAGGGGGTGGTAGGTGAGGGGGAAGGGGGTTGTAGGGAAGGGGGCAGTAGGGGAGGAAATTTCGTAATCATCACTTGGGAACACGGTAAAAGAGGTCAGGAGGAGGGCGGGAGGGGAGGTGGAAAACCAACAGCCAATCAGAGCGTGAAGGGTGTGGTCACGTGACCAATTTCAGCCAATAGGAAAAGTAGGTCAAACTGGGATGACAGGTCAATATCACTACTAAGAGAAAATATAGCAATCGTTTATTATTCAAATATTTCACTACTACTCGAACGTCACTCGGCGAAGGTAAATTCAATAATGAATAGCTGTTTCTGATTAACGTTTTAAATATAGTTTCGTTCAATTATGGACTCTTAGGGAGGGTACACAATAAATTACACAAGTTGGTCATAGCATTTGAGACAGATTTTTTAAATAGAAAGAATATTCTGGACAGACCAAGTAAATGATAAAATGACAATCAATCCTACCAAGGGACTTCTGGCATCATACAAAGTTTCGAAAATGACTACAAAATTTAAGAAGCCTCATTTTGTTGGAGAGAGAGAGACTCGTTTTTCCTGCTACTGTCGGAATCCCTGAAATAATGTTTGACAAAGCAGCTATAGATAAAGTCTGAAAGATCCATCTGGCAGATAGCACAGTGGGAATATGGATATCCGACATGGCACAAGACATACAAGAACAGTTGACCAAAGTTTTGAAACTGTCAAAATTTGCAGCACAGATCGACGGAGCCACCGCCTCAGTGAAGGATGCCCACCTTATAGATTATGTTCGGTACATTAATAACAACAGTGTTGCGTTGTGACCGCCACAAGGATTGAATCACACCATTTAGACTGTGGGCCGGAGTGATCTTCATGTCCTCTTGCATCCGGCTAACTTTGGGAGGTGGGGCCTGATCATCGCCCACACTCATGAACAAGTTGTGCTAAGAGAGGTTCACCTGGTCTCCGTCAGTGACGCCACCATTAAAAAAGGTCATCTCCGATTGGTCTACTAGAAACCATCTAACTGCTAATTCCTGGACGTTGAGGAGATAAAGGAAGAAAGTTTTCAGAACAAGAAAAACTGTATACATTCTGTTAACTTACGGATCCGTTGGTTCTGACACACTTGACTGGACACTTGTCTACGAGATTCTGAGGAGGTCGGACGCATCTGCTGTTCCTGGAGAAGACTTTTAGAAAGAGCTAGAAGATTCAACGTGGACAGCGGAGAGGACACCATCAAGGCATCACAAACTAAATAGTTCCAATCCCCCCTACACAACAGAGTTTGAGACGGTCTGTGCAGGGTATTAAGCTGAGTTGGTCCTAAAGGTGCCAACCACTAGCTGAAAGACATAGTACGTGCAATACCTTGCAGTCGGTGACAGCCTTGGGGGAGACATACAACACACCACAGGGAGGGAGAGAACCCACTCTCCTTCACACGACTCAGGCAAGCAGGTTGATTCAGCTTCGCTACTAAAGCGAACGAGACCGCACAGAATAGAATGACGGGATTGGAGGATATTCTGTATTTAAACAAAGTGAGAGCTTGCAGTGAGGAGGCTGCCGCAGCTGTGTCGGTAAACGTCCAGTCGGAGCAAGATAACCAAAATATACTGTTTCTATTAATTGGATTTTGAACTTTATTACAATCATCAAAATCTCGTAAAAGAGTAAATACAGTATGAGTCCTCAGAAAACTTGTGACCCCTTCAGATTAACGCCGTGACCGCCAGGTTGGAAATAACTCGTTTATTCATAGAGCGTAAAGTTGCTCATGGCGTACGTACAAATAATTACACTCAGTGGCAGACTTGGAGAAACTTTCCGTGATCCAGGGCCATAAAACAACGCGTCAACTGGTAGAAGGAAAGTACTCTTTATTATTCCAAATTTCCATGATTTTACATCTTCGTGGAAAAAAGATGAAAGATGAAACTGTTTTCCCTCCCTGCTTAATCCTGGCCTATATAATGAAAGGAAACTAATATAATTTCCTCCTGCAACAGTTTAGCTCCATTGTAGCTCCTATCATGGTGCATGAGTATAATTCTGTCTGGTTTTCTCAGGATCTATCTGATGTGGCTGCGGGTGGTGCTGACTGTGGCGACGTGGCGAGTGGGAGTGGTGGCACTTCAGCAAGATGACTGGACACAAATGTTGAAGAACGAGACGAAGTTGATTCTAAACTGCGGCATTCGAGGATCATGTGATCGCAACAGCGGCCATCGTCCCGAGTGAGTAGATTACAGGTTACTGTAAGACCAGGGTAGTGACTGAGAGCAATGAGTAGTTAGCAAGGTAATGAATGGACCAGAGTATTGTAGTGACATAGAGCAATGAGTAGTTAGCAAGGTAATGAATGGACCAGAGTATAGTAGTGACATAGAGCAATGAGTAGTTAGCAAGGTAATGAATGGACCAGAGTATTGTAGTGACATAGAGCAATGAGTAGTTAGCAAGGTAATGAATGGACCAGAGTATTGTAGTGACATAGAACAATGAGAAGTTAGAAAAGTAATTATAGACCAGAGTATTGTAGTGACATAGAGCAATGAGTAGTTAGCAAGGTAATGAATGGACCAGAGTATTGTAGTGACATAGAGCAATGAGTAGTTAGCAAATTAATTATAGACCAGAGTATTGTAGTGACATAGAGCAATGAGTAGTTAGCAAGGTAATGAATGGACCAGAGTATTGTAGTGACATAGAGCAATGAGTAGTTAGCAAGGTAATGAATGGACCAGAGTATTGTAGTGACATAGAACAATGAGAAGTTAGCAAAGTAATTATGGACCAGGGTATAGTAGTGACATAGAGCAATGAATAGTTAGCAAGGTAATGAATGGACCAGAGTATTGTAGTGACATAGAGCAATGAGTAGTTAGCAAGGTAATGAATGGACCAGAGTATTGTAGTGACATAGAGCAATGAGTAGTTAGCAAGGTAATGAATGGACCAGAGTATAGTAGTGACATAGAGCAATGAGTAGTTAGCAAGGTAATGAATGGACCAGAGTATTGTAGTGACATAGAGCAATGAGTAGTTAGCAAGGTAATGAATGGACCAGAGTATTGTAGTGACATAGAACAATGAGAAGTTAGCAAAGTAATTATAGACCAGAGTATTGTAGTGACATAGAGCAATGAGTAGTTAGCAAGGTAATGAATGGACCAGAGTATTGTAGTGACATAGAGCAATGAGTAGTTAGCAAGGTAATGAATGGACCAGGGTATAGTAGTGACATAGAGCAATGAGTAGTTAGCAAGGTAATGAATGGACCAGAGTATTGTAGTGACATAGAGCAATGAGTAGTTAGCAAGGTATTGTATGGACCTGGATATACTAATCCCATAAAGCAGTGATTAGTAATGTTGTGTGGTTTATGCTGTCCTCTGCTAGATATGTGTTGGAGTAATATTAGATCAAGGTTTGTGGTTCCTTTTATTCTCTATTTGACATATGTGTGGATATAATTTGTGAATATAATTTTAGTTGAGACAATTTTGTTTTTTCATTATATATATATTTTCTATATATTATATATATATATATATATTTATATATTTGTGAAACACAAGCAGAGGTGAGGAAGGTACCTATTTTATTTATTTGTAAATATTTCAAACAAGGGTTGTTCCATATTTGCTGCAAAAATACAACAATTGACCATTTTTTGTGTGCCTATTTTCATGTTTTTAAACGATATATTACCCACGTAATTAGATAATTTTCTGGTTTTATTACTTCTCTTCCTAAATACTCCATTGATTGGCCTTTGCGGGGTTAGTTTAGGCCAGCGGTTCCCAAACTGTGCGCACCGCTGTTCTAGTGCGTCGCGGAATACTTTTTCTTTTCGTAAGTAATTGTGGTTATTTAAAAATGAAATAAACTGATTAATTTTTCTTTCGATTTATGTGTATTACTTTTTCAAAAGAATAATTAGCTGCTAGGCTATAAATGCTTATTAAGTTGTTTGAACCTAAATACTTTATAAAAACTGCTAGGCTCTTTAGGCCTAGGCCACAGACAAGTAAGAAACAGACTCTCAACCTTACAGGGGTTTTGCTGCGCTCCTTTTGTCAGCTTGAGTCCTTCAACACTGGGCCTCGCTAGTGTCACTGCTAGGTGACTAACCGCAGCAATCCTAGTGGTGCAGGACTTAAGCTGCCAAAAGGAGCACAACCATTTTAACTTGGAGGCCGAGTGTCTGGGTATATTATTTGTCTGTGGCCTAGGGGCGTTGTGATAAAATTACCGAGACACAAATGTGCTCTGAGCCAAGAAAGTTTAGGGAAACTCTGGTTATAGTATGCGCAAATCATACTAATAAACTGCGAATAGGAGAAATGATTTTTAAAGAGTTTATATTTGGTATACGGACTAGACTCTCGATGGGGTCGAGACTAAAGATCCGCCGAAATGTTCTCGCCTACCTGGTGGGATGAAACATCCCTCATTTTGTTGTTGTGAAAAACCACCCCCAAAACATTAATTGGACGAAAAAAGAAAGAAACAATTAAAATATTTATCTTTATATTTTACATTAAAAGTGTTCTATTGACAAGTCGGCTAGTCCTGTTGGAATGTTAAATCTCAAATTATGTTTGTTTAAAAAATATCACTCCAACACACAATAAAATACCCAAATTGATCTTTATGTCTATATTTTCCCTCATTTGGTTGTTTGGGGTTGATTTTATGCGTGTACTGTGTGCTATATATATATATATATATATATATATATATATATATATATATATATATATGCTTGTGTTGTGTATCTATGTTTTGTGTAAAATTTTGCTATGTTTATGTATGTTTCTGTTTATGGGTTTTGTGTATACATCTATGTCATTAAGTGTATAGCCTGGTGGAAGGCTGACCTCAAACAAACATTATTTTGCTATAGTTATCATTATTAACACATTCCATGTCAATTAACTGATCCAACAATAAACACCTAGTGTGTGCGAATATATAGATATACAGATGTTTTATTTTGTACAATGTTCAAGTGGTCATTTTGTGATCATTTATTACAGTCTGTTTTTAAAGTATTTAAATAGAATGTAGTAGACTTTTCCTGAGTATAATTGGTTTGACCATTTTCTATTTATTAGTACAAATAAAAGAAAATGCACAGAAGAAGAGAGACTGGGAAATAAATATAAATTTTTAAATCAACAAATGTACGTGAAAGGGTTTTTGCAAGCATGGAGACCAGGGGTGATTGTTTCATTTGTAGAAAGACGCTTAAAGACGGAGTAACTGTGTGCCTAAAGAAAGGTAAGGCAAATTTAATAGCTGTTAGCAAGGCTCGTAAATACGGTAAGCATGAGCAGCTCTAAAATGTTACGGCTTTAACATGTCTTTTTATGATATTGCTAAGAGAAATATCCATGTACGACACTAACAAGAAACACCTGGAGCAAAATATAACAAATTTAGCAGAACTACCGCCTACTTTTGATTCCACAGTAAACGACACTGTGATCAAGAAGCTGGAACTCCAGCTATCGCAGCACATTCATAAGTTACGAGAAAGAGAGGTAGAACAGCTCAACTCTGGTTGCATCGCCACGAGCTCATTGATATTGCTAACCATTTCATTCAAGCAGAGCTTATGGGAAATCGGGTGATTAATTGGAATGCGTGAGAGCTGTGCTCCCAATTTTTTTTATGCGAGCAAACACTTTCCGTTTGCAAAATAGTGCAGCTCTATATTCAGGATATAGATATTCTTGAACAAAAAATGACACACACGGAGCTTCCAAAATGTGTCGCTCCGACAAGCACTGGTGTGGCGTGTGGTGGGATATGACAAGTGAACAAACGCTCAGAAAGACCATAGAAAGTGTTGGCGGCATCACTCAAGGAATAAGGCCTTACTGATAGCTTCTTAAACAAATGAATGTTTGGACTACCAGTGGCCTACTACTTTTGCGAGAGTTTTGAAACATTGTCAAATTTAAACTAAAAGCAGCACTCAACATGATACAAGTTAAAGGGATGATGAGGAGTGCAAAAAACTCATTATCTGGCTACTCTCCGTGTATAAAGTCAGAATATTTGATTTTGTTGTCAAGTGTCCATGTTGCCACTGACAACGTTGATTGCCATAAAGTAAATGAGATTTATAAAAAATTGCTGGGTTTATTGATAAAGGATGGTAGTATATTCGGAACTTTGAAGTTATAATGATTAAATATGGTGAAGTCAATCTCTTCTATGAGAAACTCCCTCAAAATTAGACGATGATGTTATTCAGATTGACACGACACACGTGTTACAAAGGACAGTCTGTACCGTAGACTAAACAAAAGATTTGGAGTTGTGCTTCAATTTTGACTCGCTTCGATTCTTTTTTCCTTATTTGACGAAACAGGCTTAGTTAAAAGACAAAACTTATCTTCGTATCAAGTTTTTGATTCAGTTACAAAACGAACTATTGATTTTGGTGATTGCGAATTCATTTTAATGAAGGCATCTTGATCCATCGTGTAGTTTGGCTGAAGCAAGGTACATTTGCAGACATTTTCACCACCTACGTTAATTTTATTGTAAACATTATGGCCACAGAGTGACTAAAGATGTTGACGGCTATACTGAAAATGTATACAGTACAAGGAGCATCGAACAACAGCAACGAGTTTTAAAACCCTTATGTCCTTGAACTGTTCTCGATGAGAACACCACTGAATGAGCTGCAAAAAAAAAAAAAAAAAAAAACACAAGCTTGCCAATAAGGATAATTTAATTTCACAACTGGTAGAGAGATGTTAATATGAAAGAATTAAAACAATTTTTGCTGCAGAAGATGACGTTCTGATCATTGAAATTGCCATAAACGAATCTCGTTGTAATAAGACAGTTGCCATCGTCAGCCTTGACTTCAATCATCTCACCCTCATTATTGACCTTGCTCCTGAAAATCATTATTTCTGACTTTAAACGAAATTTCAAGGAAATATAAAGGAAAGGGCGTATAGTTCGTGCAACTGTTAGGGAACCGTGTTCTTTGCTCATGCGCTTAGTGGTTGGAATACCACTTCTGCTTTTTCAGCACAGGCAAAGTACAAACTGTACGCATACTAAATAACCGGAAAGCTCTGGAAGACATTGTCCATACATTAACCTAGTCAATAAAATAATACATTGCAAGTACTGGAGAGTGATTTACATTTGCAACATAAAAAAAACTAAAAAAAAACTGGACCACCAAAGACTCAGTTTATGCAACATGTTGATCGACAAATCAAGTCATACCGTGATTTTATCAGGTCTGCTACCAACATCTGCTGCTTCACAACAACATTTCTACCGAGTATTTAACCAAATTCAGTCACTCTATGGGGTTGGGAAATATTGGCTACATTTTATTGGTTGTATTCATCATCGAGGTGCCAGCTCTGATTTCCATTCCTCAACTTGTCTCCTGCACTTACAAATCAGGTTGTGGAAAAGGATGTGGCTTTGCCAAAGTTGGATTTAGCTGCTCAACCAACAACTGTCGTGGATAAAGTTACTTAAAATCAGCAACTAAAGAATAATCAAGCTCAGATTACCCCATCAACCAATAAAACTAGAGATGATTTTAGGGGAATAGCCCTACAGGGGAAAACATTATAAAAACGTGCCATAACCTCATGGGTGTCGTGGAAGCATCAAATGAAAAAAATGAACTCGTGTGAAAAAAATCTAATAATCAATAGAAATTGTTTGTAAAAAATTTGCAACACATGGATCTTGTAGAAGATTGCTCTCTACAATCTGCCCCTTAACCATTTTCTTTGTCAAACAGTCAGAGTTTTGATATTTGCAGCGAAAAACTGCGTTAGACAGATTTTTGGCTGTGCTCTAAATACTCTTATCTTTGAACGTTGTTTGCAGGAGTTGGGTAAGAACTAGCCGAATTGTCAATAGAGAACTTTTTATGTAGAATTTAAGATAAATATTGTCATTACATCTCTATTTTTTTGTCTGATTAATTGTTTGGTAGAAATTTGAGAAAATCCCACGCCAAATCCATATTTAGGGGAATTCTTAAAAAGATGTTTCATCCATCTGGTAGGTGGGATTATTCGAATCTTTATTCCTGGCCCCATTGAGAGTCTATATGCAAGATGTGACTCTTTATAATTATTTTTAGTAAAAATCATAATTTACGTGACTATTTAGGGAGTAGAGAAATTAGGATAGAAAATAAAAGGTTAAAAAATGTAAACTTTGAGCAAGTGTCAGTCACTTTACTAATGAAATTTTAAACACAGCTAACTTAGTTGTGAAACTGATATACTTATATTTTATTTAATAGGAACACAAACCCGCTTCGGTGGTGTAGTTAGCTAACGCGCTAGTTTCATAGTGAGCTAGACTGCCGAGACGGGAGCTCGAGGTTCGAGTCTTGGTCAGGTGAACTGGGGTAGTTTTCCCTAAATGGTTCTTTACAATCCTCTGAATCAACTTTATTGTATAGCTTGTGATGCAGTTAAAAAAGATCGTATTGTGTATCAAATTTATTTGTGGTGTTGATTCAGGCCGTGGATGATCTTTGAGAATTGTTTTGCAGAAGATTTGTTGGGGTCTGATACATGTACGAAAGACACCCTCGCTAATCATGTGTGGTGTGTGTTGTGTTGTGGGGGGGGTGTCTGGGTTCCTCCCCCCCGTGTGTCATCATTGTGCGATGTTGTAGAATGTTTGCGTGTTCTCGGTGTGGGTCTGTACTGTAGTTCAGTTAATTCATCTTTGGGTCCCGCCCAGACTCTGCCACTGCGACTCTGAATGCACCTCTTCAGGACTGCTGTTTGGACCAGAAAACCATAGTGATGTCAATAGGGGTGTAGTCACGTGCGGGACATCCCTTGGACAACTGGGACTGCAACAGATGACTGTCAATATTATTAGCAGCTAACAGGGATCAAGTCAAAGTGGGTTCTTCATTCATTCCTAACGTTTTATCTGATTGAAGGGTCTATTGATAAGACTAAAGCTATAGGAACAGGAACTTGATTCCTAATAAACTCATATTTAAAAAATTAAGTAATATGGTGAAAACCTTAAAATAATTAAATAATGGTACAGACCATTGCTCAGACTTATCACGCTGTACAGTGTACATGAAGCCATCTGCTTGTAACTTGACTACCAGGAGCTATTCCCTGATTCTGGTTGGAAGAACAGTACAGTGTACATGAAGCCATCTGCTTACAACTTGACTACCGGGAGCTATTCCCTGATTCTGGTTGGAGACAGTACAGTGTACATGAAGCCATCTGCTTACAACTTGACTACCGGGAGTTATTCCCTGATTCTGGTAGGAAGAACAGTACAGTGTACATGAAGCCATCTGCTTGTACTTAGACTACCGGAGTTATTCCATGATTCTGGTTGGAAGAACAGTACAGTGTACATGAAGCCATCTGCTTAAAACTTGACTACCGGGAGCTATTCCCTGATTCTGGTTGGAAGAACAGTACAGTGTACATGAAGCCATCTGCTTACAACTTGACTACCAGGAGCTATTCCCTGATTCTGGTTGAAGAACAGTACAGTGTACATGAAGCCATCTGCTTGTAACTTGACTACCAGGAGTTATTCCTGATTCTGGTAGGAAGAATAGTACAGTGTACATGAAGCCATCTGCTGTAGCTTGACTACCGGGAGCTATTCCTGATTCTGGTTGGAAGAACAGTACAGTGTACATGAAGCCATCTGCTTACAACTTGACTACCGGGAGCTATTCCCTGATTCTGGTTGGAAGAACAGTACAATGTACATGAAGCCATCTGCTTGTAACTTGACTACCAGGAGTTATTCCTGATTCTGGTTGGAAGAACAGTACAGTGTACATGAAGCCATCTGCTTACAACTTGACTACCGGAGCTATTCCCTGATTCTGGTAGGACGAACAGTACAGTGTACATGAAGCCATCTGCTTGTAACTTAACTACCGGGAGTTATTCCATGATTCTGGTTGGAAGAACAGTACAGTGTACATGAAGCCATCTGCTTACAACTTGACTACCGGGAGCTATTCCCTGATTCTGGTTGGAAGAACAGTACAGTGTACATGAAGCCATCTGCTTACAACTTGACTACCGGGAGTTATTCCCTGATTCTGGTTGGAAGAACAGTACAGTGTACATGAAGCCATCTGCTTACAACTTGACTACCGGGAGTTATTCCCTGATTCTGGTAGGAAGAACAGTACAGTGTACATGAAGCCATCTGCTTGTAACTTAACTACCGGGAGTTATTCCATGATTCTGGTTGGAAGAACAGTACAGTGTACATGAAGCCATCTGCTTACAACTTGACTACCGGGAGCTATTCCCTGATTCTGGTTGGAAGAACAGTACAGTGTACATGAAGCCATCTGCTTACAACTTGACTACCGGGAGTTATTCCCTGATTCTGGTAGGAAGAATAGTACAGTGTACATGAAGACATCTGCTTGTAGCTTGACTACCGGGAGTTATTCCCTGATTCTGGTAGGAAGAACAGTACAGTGTACATGAAGCCATCTGCTTGTAGCTTGACTACTGGGAGCTATTCCCTGATTCTGGTAGGAAGAACAGTACAGTGTACATGAAGCCATCTGCTTGTAGCTTGACTACCGGGAGCTATTCCCTGATTCTGGTAGGAAGAACAGTACAGTGTATATGAAGCCATCTGCTTACAACTTGACTACCGGGAGCTATTCCCTGATTTTGGTTGGAAGAACAGTACAGTGCACATGAAGCCATCTGCTTACAACTTGACTACCGGGAGTTATTCCCTGATTCTGGTAGGAAGAATAGTACAGCGTACATGAAGCCATCTGTTCTTAGCTTGACTACCAGGAGCTATTCCATGATCCTGGTTGGAAGAATAGTACAGTGTACATGAAGCCATCTGCTTGTAGCTTGACTACCGGGAGCTATTCCCTGATTCTGGTTGGAAGAACAGTACAGTGCACATGAAGCCATCTGTTTACAACTTGACTACCGGGAGCTATTCCCTGATTCTGGTTGGAAGAACAGTACAGTGCACATGAAGCCATCTGCTTACAACTTGACTACCGGGAGCTATTCCCTGATTCTGGTAGGAAGAATAGTACAGTGTACATGAAGCCATCTGCTTGTAGCTTGACTACCAGGAGCTATTCCATGATCCTGGTTGGAAGAATAGTACAGTGTACATGAAGCCATCTGCTTGTAGCTTGAATACCGGGAGCTATTCCCTGATTCTGGTTGGAAGAACAGTACATGCACATGAAGCCATCTGCTTACAACTTGACTACCGGGAGTTATTCCCTGATTCTGGTAGGAAGAATAGTACAGTGTACATGAAGCCATCTGCTTGTAGCTTGACTACCAGAGGCTATTCCATGATCCTGGTTGGAAGAATAGTACAGTGTACATGAAGCCATCTGCTTGTAACTTGACTACCGGGAGCTATTCCCTGATTCTGGTTGAAAGGAAGAACAGTACAGTGTACATGAAGCCATCTGCTTGTAACTTGACTACCAGGAGCTATTCCCTTATTCTGGTTGGAAGAACAGTACAGTGTACATGAAGCCATCTGCTTGTAACTTGACTACCAGGAACTATTCCCTGATTCTGGTAGGAAGAACAGTACAATGCACATGAAGCCATCTGCTTACAACTTGACTACCAGGAGCTATTCCCTGATTCTGGTAGGAAGAACAGTACAGTGTACATGAAGCCATCTGCTTGTAACTTGACTACCGGGAGTTATTCCCTGATTCTGGTTGGAAGAACAGTACAGTGATATGAAGCCATCTGCTTGTAGCTTGACTACCAGGAGCTATTCCCTGATTCTGGTAGGAAGAACATACAGTGTACATGAAGCCATAGCTTGTAACTGACTGGGAGCTATTCCCTATCTGGCTTGGAGAAATACAGGTCAACATCTCTTGAGCTTGACTATCAGGAGCTATTCCCTTATCCTGGTAGGAAGAACAGTACAGTGTACATGAAGCCATCTGCTTGTAACTTGACTACCGGGAGCTATTCCCTGATTCTGGTTGGAAGAACAGTACAGTGTACATGAAGCCATCTGCTTGTAGCTTGACTACCAGGAGTTATTCCCTGATTCTGGTTGGAAGAACAGTACTGTGTATATGAAGACATCTGCTTGTAGCTTGACTACCAGGAGCTCTTCCCTGATTCTGGTTGGAAGAACAGTACAGTGTACATGAAGCCATCTGCTTGTAACTTGACTACCAGGAGCTATTCCCTGATTCTGGTTGGAAGAACAGTACAGTGTACATGAAGCCATCAGCTTGTAACTTGACTACCGGGAGTTATTCCCTGATTCTGGTAGGAAGAACAGTACAGTGTACATGAAGCCATCTTCTTGTAGCTTGACTACCGGGAGCTATTCCCTGATTCTGGTAGGAAGAACAGTACAGTGTACATGAAGCCATCTGCTTGTAACTTGACTACCGTGAGCTATTCCCTGATTCTGGTTGGAAGAACAGTACAGTGTACATGAAGCCATCTTCTTGTAGCTTGACTACCAGGAGTTATTCCCTGATTCTGGTAGAAGAACAGTACAGTGTACATGAAGCCATCTGCTTGTAACTTGACTACCAGGAGCTATTCCCTGATTCTGTTTGGAAGAACAGTACAGTGTACATGAAGCCATCTGCTTGTAACTTGACTACCGGGAGTTATTCCCTGATTCTGGTAGGAAGAACAGTACAGTGTACATGAAGCCATCTGCTTGTAGCTTGACTACGAGGAGTTTTTCCCTGATTCTGGTAGGAAGAACAGTACAGTGTACATGAAGCCATCTGCTTACAACTTGACTACCGGGAGTTATTCCCTGATTCTGGTAGGAAGAACAGTACAGTGTACATGAAGCCATCTGCTTGTAACTTAACTACCGGGAGTTATTCCATGATTCTGGTTGGAAGAACAGTACAGTGTACATGAAGCCATGCTTACAACTTGACTACCGGAGCTATTCCTGATTCTGGTGGAAAACATACATGTACATGAAGCCATCTGCTTACAACTTGACTACCAGGAGCTATTCCCTGATTCTGGTTGGAAGAACAGTACAGTGTACATGAACATCTGTTTGTAACTTGATACCAGAAGCTATCCCTGATCTGTTGGAAGAACAGTACAGTGTACATGAAGCCATGCTTACAACTGATCGGGAGCTATTCCCTGATTCTGGTTGGAAGAACAGTACAATGTACATTAAGCCATCTGCTTGTAACTTGACTACCAGGAGTTATTCCCTGATTCTGGTTGGAAGAACAGTACAGTGTAAATGAAGCCATCTGCTTACAACTTGACTACCGGGAGCTATTCCCTGATTCTGGTAGGAAGAACAGTACAGTGTACATGAAGCCATCTGCTTGTAACTTAACTACCGGGAGTTATTCCATGATTCTGGTTGGAAGAACAGTACAGTGTACATGAAGCCATCTGCTTGTAGCTTGACTACCAGGAGCTATTCCCTGATTCTGGTAGGAAGAACAGTACAGTGTACATGAAGCCATATGCTTGTAACTTGACTACCGGGAGCTATTCCCTGATTCTGGTTGGAAGAACAGTACAGTGTACATGAAGCCATCTGCTTGTAGCTTGACTATCAGGAGCTATTCCCTGATCCTGGTAGGAAGAACAGTACAGTGTACATGAAGCCATCTGCTTGTAACTTGACTACCGGGAGCTATTCCCTGATTCTGGTTGGAAGAACAGTACAGTGTAAATGAAGCCATCTGCTTGTAGCTTGACTACCAGGAGTTATTCCCTGATTCTGGTTGGAAGAACAGTACTGTGTAATGAAGACATCTGCTTGTAGCTTGACTACCAGGAGCTTTCCCTGATTCTGGTTGGAAGAACAGTACAGTGTACATGAAGCCATCTGCTGTAACTTGACTACCAGGAGCTATTCCCTGATTCTGGTTGGAAGAACAGTACAGTGTACATGAAGCCATCATGCTTGTAACTTGACTACCGGAGTTATTCCCTGATTCTGGTAGGAAGAACAGTACAGTGTACATGAAGCCATCTGCTTTAACTTGACTACCGGGAGCTATTCCCTGATTCTGGTTAGGAAGAACAGTACAGTGTACATGAAGCCATCTGCTTGTAACTTGACTACCGGAGCTATTCCCTGATTCTGGTTGGAAGAACAGTACAGTGTACATGAAGCCATCTGCTTGTAGCTTGACTACCAGGAGTTATTCCCTGATTCTGGTAGGAAGAACAGTACAGTGTACATGAAGCCATCTGCTTGTAACTTGACTACCAGGAGCTATTCCCTGATTCTGTTGGAAGAACAGTACAGTGTACATGAAGCCATCTGCTTGTAACTTGACTACCGGGAGTTATTCCCTGATTCTGGTAGGAAGAACAGTACAGTGTACATGAAGCCATCTGCTGTAGCTTGACTACGGGAGCTTATTCCCTGATTCTGGTAGGAAGAACAGTACAGTGTACATGAAGCCATCTGCTTGTAACTTGACTACCGGAGCTATTCCCTGATTCTGGTTAGGAAGAACAGTACAGTGCACATGAAGCCATCTGCTTGTAGCTTGACTACTGGGAGCTATTCCTGATTCTGGTTGGAAGAACAGTACAGTGTACATTGAAGCCATCTGCTTGTAACTTGACTACAGGAGTTATTCCCTGATTCTGGTAGGAAGAACAGTACAGTGTACATGAAGCCATCTGCTTGTAACTTGACTACCGGAGCTATTCCATGATTCTGGTTGGAAGAACAGTACAGTGTACATGAAGCCATCTGCTTGTAGCTTGACTACCGGAGCTATTCCCTGATTCTGGTTGGAAGAACAGTACAGTGTACATGAAGCCATCTGCTTACAACTTGACTACCGGGAGCTATTCCCTGATTCTGGTTGGAAGAACACTACAGTGTACATTGTATAGCCATCTGCTTGTAACTTGACTACCGGGAGTTATTCCCTGATTCTGGTAGGAAGAACAGTACAGTGTACATGAAGCCATCTTCTTGTAGCTTGACTACCAGGGAGCTATTCCCTGATTCTGGTAGGAAGAACAGTACAGTGTACATGAAGCCATCTGCTTGTAACTTGACTACCGGAGCTATTCCCTGATTCTGGTAGGAAGAACAGTACAGTGTACATGAAGCCATCTGCTTGTACTTGACTACCAGGAGTTATTCCCTGATTCTGGTAGGAAGAACAGTACAGTGTTACATGAAGCCATCTGCTTGTAACTTGACTACCAGGAGCTATTCCCTGATTCTGGTTGGAAGAACAGTACAGTGTACATGAAGCCATCTGCTTGTAACTTGACTACCGGGAGTATTCCCTGATTCTGGTAGGAAGAACAGTACATGTACATGAAGCCATCTGCTTGTAACTTGACTACCGGAGTTATTCCCTGATTCTGGTAGGAAGAACAGTAGAGTGTACATGAAGCCATCTGCTTGTAGCTTGACTACCAGGAGTTATTCCCTGTTTCTGGTAGGAAGAACAGTACAGTGTACATGAAGCCATCTGCTTGTAGCTTGACTACCAGGAGTTATTCCCTGATTCTGGTAGGAAGAACAGTACAGTGTACATGAAGCCATCTGCTTGTAGCTTGACTATCAGGAGTTATTCCCTGATTCTGGTAGGAAGAACAGTACAGTGTACATGCAGCCATCTGCTTGTAACTTGAGAACCGGGAGTTATTCCCTGATGCTGGTTGGAAGAACAGTACAGTGTACATGAAGCCATCTGCTTGTAGCTTGACTACCGGGAGTTATTCCCTCATTCTGGTAGGAAGAACAGTACAATGTACATGAAGCCATCTGCTTGTAACTTGAGAACCGGGAGTTATTCCCTGATTCTGGTTGGAAGAACAGTACAGTGTACATGAAGCCATCTGCTTGTAGCTTGACTACCGGGAGTTATTCCCTGATTCTGGTAGGAAGAACAGTACAGTGTACATGAAGCCATCTGCTTGTAACTTGACTACCGGGAGTTATTCCCTGATTCTGGTAGGAAGAACAGTACAGTGTACATGAAGCCATCTGCTTGTAGCTTGACTACCAGGAGTTATTCCCTGATTCTGGTAGGAAGAACAGTACAGTGTACATGAAGCCATCTGCTTGTACCTAGAGAACCGGGAGTTATTCCCTGATTCTGGTTGGAAGAACAGTACAGTGTACATGAAGCCATCTGCTTGTAACTTGACTACCAGGAGTTATTCCATGATTCTGGTTGGAAGAACAGTACAGTGTACATGAAGCCATCTGCTTGTAGCTTGACTACCAGGAGTTATTCCATGATTCTGGTTGGAAGAACAGTACAGTGTACATGAAGCCATCTGCTTGTAACTTGACTACCAGGAACTATTCCCTGATTCTGGTTGGAAGAACAGTACAGTGTACATGAAGCCATCTGCTTGTAGCTTGACTACCAGGAGTTATTCCATGATTCTGGTTGGAAGAACAGTACAGTGTACATGAAGCCATCTGCTTGTAACTTGACTACCGGGAGTTATTCCCTGATCCTGGTTGGAAGAACAGCAGAGAAAATTCAAACATTTCTTTGTGACCAACATCAATAACATTTTCCTATATTATTAGTGTTATTTTAAGTATGGATAATATCTCTCAAAACTGCGATAGCTGCAGATAACATGAATTGATGTATGAATATATTAAAACTGTTTCAGTAACTAAAATATACTAAATTATTCATCCTACCAAAATCAGGGTATACCTTCAACATCCCAAGCTAGGAAAATACTACTTTCGAAAGATTAAAAGTGTAAAGGATAGATCTAAAACAATAATTCCATATAATACTTTGAAAAAAATTCGAAACAGGACAGCACCTAGTCCTTGTGTATATCTACACACTAAATGTACAGAGAAACAAAATTAATACAAAACCATTTCTGTCTAACATTGATCATAAGATAAGCGAAACCAAATAATATACATTGCTATAAAAGGTTAACAGGGAAAAAATCCAGCAAAACATAACATTTCACCAAAGAGTATACATGGCATAATAAACACTGTTACAGAAACATATTAAACATTTGGTACATTTTCAGCTACCCATTGCCTAAACCCTATTTTATATTAAGTTTGCTTATAACTCCGAAGATAATGTTTTTTATAAATAATTTTTTCAAATAAAAGGTTTTTAAAATCTTTAATAACACTACAACTTTGAAATGAAGTTATTTCATATCTCAAATAGTTGCAGAGAGATGATTGAAATTGGAGGTATACAATTATATAAAGTACTTCCAAAGTAATTTCCTGGGGAAATGTTATGCAACATCTTGTGTGTAATCTTAAACATGGCTTGGATATGAATTTGAGTCAAAACTGTTAGAAACTTTTTGAGAAAATCTATATTTTATCTTTTCATCCCTCAGTAAACTACCCTTAATTTTCTGATTAAATAGATAGTTCCAAATATTCCTCTGATGAACCTTATGAAAACACTAGGTACCAAGTCCTAGCTCAATTGGTAAAATGGTTTTGGCTCTAGGCCTAAGGCATTGCGAAGACCCCTTTTTATTTCAGGGTGTCATGAAACCTCAACATCCATACAAATCTAAAATTAAATTAATAAAGAGAGATCATACTTTTATATTACACTTAACAACAAATCAGCATGGTGTGCCTAGATAATGACTAAATGATAATATTTGTCCTTACAGTAACTTGTATAAAACCCTGTGTTTAGCATATATCCATGGTGTCGAGATGTCCACAAGACGGTCTCTATTCACTACTGTGTTCTCAAGTTCCTCCACATGGTGCCACCTACAGCTACATGTTGGACATCCCTGTACTGAGTCAGCACACTGGTGTATGGTACCAGAATATCTACTGCGCTGCATGTTACGGAGACCAACACAACTTATCCCCATACAATGTGTCAGTGGATTGCACTGCTAATGTCAACAAACAGATGGTAAGTAACATTTCATTAGGCTAGGCCTACTTATTACTTCTCATTGACGGGTAGGCTTAGTTTTCTTTTTCATCAGCGCATCTTTTACTATCCATTCCGGTTATATGCGTCATAGTAACTTTAGATTATTACTTCCTCGAATGTTAGCCCCGGGGACAAAGGCATCGCTCATATTTGTGGGGTTCAGCAGAGATGGGAGGTCGGGATTTGAATCTTGGCCTGGTGTAGTAAGGTTTTTTACATGTCTACCATCATGTCCTACAATTTGTGTAAAAATATGGTTTGCCTAAGACGAGTAATAGGAAAATATTATTAAAGTCCCCAGGATTTTAATAATGCAAAGTGCTTTGAGAAGAAGGATTAATAAGGTTTTTTATAACCTATTGTTTGATCTACGTCACAAGTATGGCCTTCTTTGGAAGGATACACAGGATGAGGCAGAAAGTGTTGACACATCTAATAACACAAAGTCTTGAATATTATAAATATTAAATTCTTCAAATTAATCTTAAATTTACAATGAAAGAATGACAATTTTCTACATACCTTTGAATTATTTTTTATAAAATGTTCTTCAGATGGTCACCATTAATGTATTACCTTGCCGTATGCGCTTCTCAAAGTCTTGAAATGACTTTGCATAATGTTTCTTGAACAAATGCTTCAACCTCCACAACAATTCTTTCTTTATGTTCCTGAATTGTTCTTGGGTGAGTCGCTTAAATATGACTCATTTTATCTTAGTGAAGCACCTTCATTGAAGCTCGGGCTGTGTAGGCCATTTCCTCCAACATGTTGTTGTTACCATTTCCTTATGTTGCAGTTCATGTTCATGGATAATAGTGATCAAACATTAATAGAAGTGTTTTGCAAAATATTTCCTTGGCACCTTGTTTCACAATTTGGGGACATTGCCAAGCCACGTCCACCAGACTTAACTTAACTCAACTCTTTAACATCCCCCACAAGAAAAGGATCTATGTCTACCCAAGAATAATTTTTGAACTTAAAAAAAGAGAGAAACAATTGTTGTGGAGTTTGAATCAATTCAATAAGAGACACTGTGTAAAGTCGTGTCAAGATTTGAGGAGCGCATAAAACGGTGTATGGCAAATAATGGTGGTCATATTAAGGTTATTGTTTAAAAAAAGAACATTTTAAGGATTATGGAGAAAATTGTCAATCTTTTTTTGTGAATTAAGTTTGATTTTAAGCATTTAGTAGTTAAATAGTAAAGATAAAGTATTATTAAATGTGTCAACTTTTTTCACCATCCCGTATTAAAACCAGGGTTTTATGAAAAATATTTTAAAGTGATAATTAGTAAATCCTCATTCAATTATATTTATTAAATCATAATCATATAAATGAGATTTCCATAATCTAGCTAAAGCAGAATGTGTGTGTCTGTCCAGAAAGAAATTAACCATATCTAGATGGGTTAGAAACTGGAATTTGATAGGCAGTAAGAGGTACCATTCCAAATATTAGAACAGGTTTAAAATTTTGAGATTTCAAAGTTTTAGTTGGTGAAATAGGGGAGGGGATGTTTTAATCTTTAAAAACTAGCCAAAAAGACTTAAAAGGGTGGTACAATATTAAACTTGGCAGGAAGGTTAAGAGGCAACCCCAAATAAACATATATATATTAATAAAATGAAGAGTCTGCCTGTCATAAGCTGAAAAGTTGACGATATATTAACATCGAAGGAGAGATTTAGTACTACAGTTCAGCCAGTTGTTATATCCAGGTTATAGTAAACCTTGTGCATAAACATGCGTAGCTGGAAGGCAAAAATTTTAAAATTTTGATTGAATCCACCCTTTTTTTTAAGCTTTTTACCTTTTTTACCCTTAAAATCTATTTTACACTTTTTAATCTATTTATTTACCTTTTTTAAAAAGAAATTGACAAGATTTCTACTTTTTTACCCTTCACACCATTTTTGCACTTTTTTAACGTTTTCATCCTAAAATATTTCTCATGAGCTTAGCCGGGTGATTAATGTAAAACAGTGAAACAAGCAAAATAAAGAGCCTTGATACCAAAATTGGTAATAAAATATATAATGTAAATCTTATCAAAAAATGTATTAAGACCAAAAAGAGTAAAAATGCTAAAAATAAAAAGGTTTAAGGGTTAAACGGGGTAAAAGAAATAGAAATAGTAAAAAAAAAAGTAACAAAAGGGTCAAAAAGGTTAATAGGGTAAAATGGTTTAAAAGGGTAAAAATGGTAAATAAATAAAAAGTGTTGAAAAGACCAAAAAGGATATGGATGGTAAAAAGGGTAAAAAGAGTGAACATGTTTTATGACCCCATTTATGTACATTTTGTTTACCATGAAAGGGAGCAGTCTCACCTTGATGTATTACACTATGACTATCTTATAAGTTAGGCATACAACATAGTGGAATAATGCAAGGTAAGCTGCTTCCTTACAGGTTAGACAAAGGGTAGGTACATACTTAAAATATTTGGGAAAATATATATTTATAATGCATAAAGAAACTAATTCTAAGTGTATAAATATACGGTAGTTATTGAATCAAGTATTTACTGCGCTGAGGTTAGGCCATAGTCCTAGCTTGCGTTGTGGGCTTGGAAAGAACATTAGGTTGCACAGAGGGCCTTAGTTATCTAGCCATGTAAATAATTCAGGATCTAATGTGTTTGAGTGAATGTCATTCAATTGCCAGACAAACGTCAGGCACCAGCTCTAGTTTAACATTCAATTAATTATTAGAAATTAATTGAAATAGATTTTTAAAACTAAAACTGTGCATAAATACAATATTACACTTTTTACAAAGTGACATTGAAATATATCACCATAGTGTTTTATGTAATAAATTATTATTAAGGCACAATTCATGTTTTTAAAATTGAAAATGAACTGAATGTTTATAAAAGTTTATCAAACACCCCCAATAACCTGCATCGGTTGCTGCATGGTCTATCAGTAGACTAGACTACTGATGACGGGGAGATTGAGGTTTTAATCTTGGTTGGGTGTACTGAATCCCCCCCCCCCCCCAAGTGGTTTTACACTCTCCCTCCACATAAATGCTGGTACACTTCCTCTAAATATAACCTTCCACGTTAAACTGTAGGTCCTCCATTTCATCTCACAATCACCCTACCATTACACATTAGCGTAAGTGTGTATAACCTGAATGGGTAGTAAGACGCGGTGCTAATAATAATAATAATAATAATAACAATAATAATAATAATAATAATAATAATAATAAACCTTACTAACCCCTAAAAACCACTAGTGTAATAGGTACATAACCCGAAAGAGTATTAAGACAAGTTAAGGT
Organism: Timema cristinae; assembly: GCA_039000515.1. Lineage (NCBI taxonomy): Eukaryota > Metazoa > Arthropoda > Insecta > Phasmatodea > Timematidae > Timema > Timema cristinae. The sequence goes on from JBCFYV010001001.1 coordinate 45,842,326, forward strand.
GCTTAAAAAACAACAAAAGAAACAAGCATCTGGTAACAATAATATTATTAATAATATTGTGATAATCTAAAATGGTGGAAATACCAAAAATGGAAGGTATTTTATGTTTAAAATTCAGCTATCCCCTGAGTTCTACGTCAATGGGTCTCTTTCTTGGAGCCTCGCGGATTCCCAAAAAACAAATTGTACTCTGACGGCCACGTTGGAAACGGAGGATGATGACATTGGCTGGTTTCGATCCTGTGTACCTTCAATCCGGGACTGCTCACCTATCTGGGACAATCACACAGTGGCTCACAAGTGTCATTCATATGAGCTCTTGACAAGTCTTCAATCTGATACATCCAAGGTAAGTGAGAATCAATTCATCTTTCTTTGTCCGGTACTGTCAATGACATCGTAGCTGCCGACTCCCCAAAACTTAGTGTTTTGGCAGGATTTTGTAGCATTATTGATTACTTTGACCATTCTTGATTGATGGTTGTAAAAACATTAGTGTGTTGCCATAATAAAAAAACTCCATGTCGAGCTATACCGACTGAGCAGCCGCCATCTGTTGGCAAAAATATTGCCAACTTCTGCGGGTAGTGGGTGTTATGTAGACAGTACAACAAATTTTCTGACCATTAATCTCTATTTTCTAGACCAGAGCTGATACTTGTTTATTCAAGTATCTCCTCATTTGTCCTCATGAGGCTGAGTTGACTTTGTCATTCAAACAAGTCAATGCAGCAGGAGGACATACATCAAGGCAGGTGTTTAATCTCGATGGAACTGGCCTGATCTGGAAACAAATGCCAAGTCGTGCATTTATTTCTGTTAAAGAAATATCAGCACCTGGTTTCAAGGCAGCCAAGGACCACTGTACACTTCTTTTTGGAAGAAACGCTTCCGAGGATTAACGTTACAGCCCCTCATGATATACCATCCAGAAAATCCGCGGACATTAAAAGGCTATGTTAAAACAAGATATCCTGTTATTTGGAGATCCCATAAGAAAGGATGGATGACATCTACGATTTTCTGTGATTATTTTTCCAGAGATCTTCAGTATGAGTTGAAGCCATATTGTAATAAAGAAAAATATCCTTTTAAAATTCTTATCTTGCTTGATAATGTTGCTAGTCACCCTCCTGCTGTTGCGGAGTTAAATGAAAATATGAAAGTTTTGTTTCCTCCTACCAACATTGCATCTATAGTTCAGCCCATGGGCCAAGGAGAGATCACTGCTTTTAAGAGCTATTATCTTCGCAGAACCTTCTCAATGCTTCTCAAACAGTGTGATACAGACGATAAACTTATCATTACGGAGGTTTGTAACCAGTTTAACATTAAGATTGTGATCAATATCATTCGCGAGGCCTGGAATACAATCACTCCTCGATGCATGAATGGTGTATGGGAGAAGCTATGGTCTGAAGCTGTATCAGGCAGTCCTGACGTTGCAGTGGAGGATGAACTTAGTAGAACATGGAGCGAGATTGTAGACACGGCACAATATTGGATTCACAGATGTTGAAGAGCTTTCTTAACCTCTCATAAAGAGGATCTGACAAAGATCTAATGGCTATCCAAGAGGAAAATATTAGAAAGGAAACAGAGCTGTGTCCAGAAAAAGTAGAGCCTCTAAGAATAATCGCAACAAAAGTTATGTCCGAGGCTTTCAAAATGATTGACTCGTCAATTAATATTTTTGATGAATACGACCCTGACTTGTTGAGAAGTTCTTAAGTAAGGAGGGAAATAGAGATGTGCTGAAATGTTAGAAAGATCTTTACAGTCACTAATTAAAGATGGCGACTCAATCCTCTATTAAAGCGTTTCTTACTAAGCAGCACGTCATTTCAACTGAAGACTGCACACCTGCTGACTTAATGTCTTTGACTACATGCTCAACATCTTCTGGGAACTCTGCCCATCCATTTTTACCTCCAAGGGGAAGACAGCTGCCTACACTTTCATCAGAATCATCCGACAGGGATTAGTAGGATGCTTTATATGATAATAAATGATAAAAACACTAAAATTCCTTGTTTCTTTTTATTAGCTTTACTCAAGTGTTTTTTAAATTTATTTTCTATATAAATTACTTGGTTTTTATTAAATGATATATGTAGCCAAATGTATTATTAATATTGTTGTAATTAAGAATTAGCTTCAACTTATTGAATAAATTGGAACATAATCCTTATTCTTACATGTTAAGAGATTCCTGTTTTACGAGGAATCGGTATTCGCGGCAATTCTTGGGAATGCATTTGCCACGTGTAGTGGGGTTTGCTTGTATATTCAAATATCCATTTTGCCTGTCACCACATTCAAACGATTTAATACAATTTGAGAATCAATTTAATTCTCAGACATTAATATGACACTATCTGCATATAACAGGACTCTTGCACTCACATTGTCCATTTGTACACAAACCGCGATCCTCACAAGCATCCCTCATACACTTATCCATGAATATATCAAACAACCACGGGGACCCAACACAATCTTGTCTAACACTCCTATTCACCCCATCATACACTTTCTCCAGATTAACCAGTGCACAATATACTTTCTTCCTTACTTCCACACATTTCTAAATCACTTGTTGGAATTTAAATATCTGGTCCATGCAACCTACTACACCTGGCTTGAACCCTCATTGCACACCCTAGAGCTTGTTTGCAGTTTTTTTCATGCACCCTCTCAATTAGGACTCTCCCAAAAACTTTGCCCAGAATACTCAACAAACTATTTGCTCTATAATTTTTACATTCAAGTACTTACTGCCTTTGCCTTTGTACAAAGAAACAATGACAGCATTCTTCCGGTCACTAGGAACATTCAATATCCCAGAACATACATTGGACAACTCACACGATCTAGAAACAATGACAGCATTCTTCCGGTCACTAGGAACATTCAATATCCCAGAACATACATTGGACAACTCACACGATCTAGAAACAATGACAGCATTCTTCCGGTCACTAGGAACATTCAATATCCCAGAACATACATTGGACAACTCACACGATCTAGAAACAATGACAGCATTCTTCCGGTCACTAGGAACATTCAATATCCCAGAACATACATTGGACAACTCACACGATCTAGAAACAATGACAGCATTCTTCCGGTCACTAGGAACATTCAATATCCCAGAACATACATTGGACAACTCACACGATCTAGAAACAATGACAGCATTCTTCCGGTCACTAGGAACATTCAATATCCCAGAACATACATTGAACAACTCACACGATCTAGAAAGTACAACCATTTCCCGAGCTTTGCAATTCTTTAACACTTTCATTGCTTTTAACACCTAATCCTCGTTAATTCCTTCACTCTTGATAGCATTTATTCTTTTACTGCTACTTTATCCATATTTTTGGCATACAATTGCTCAAAATACTCCCTCCATCGCTTATTTATACCTCTCCATCCCAAATCATATCACTACATTCATTGTTAATGACATAGGTCTTTCGATGCATGCCTTGCCCACTTCCAGAACAGTTTTTATTTCCCTCAAAATCTTCTCCGTTTATATTCTGATTTGCTCCTTGCTTTCCTTTACTACTTTCTTTGCATTAATCTTTTTCTCTCTGTATATGTCCCACAACCTCTTATGCTCTGTTTCACTTTTCACATCATTGATTTTTGTATATACTTCTTTCGTTTTTCTCACAGATTCTTTCACTTGTTTATTCCCCCATGCATCTCTTTTTAAGTTTCTCAACACTGCAGATCCACACACATCTTTCGCGCACTCAACTTTGTCCTTTTTAATTCTGTTCCAAGCACTTTCTATAGCATTAGCATTTATTTAGACATTCCATTCATTCTCTTATAAAGTTAATTTTTCATCGAAAATCTTTCATGTGCTCTCACACTTTGATCCTGCAACTTTTCCACTTCCACTTAAAACTCTTGTGCTGCTTCCTTACAAAATTCTTACCTAATTCGACTTCTGAGATCACTAGAAAGTGATCCATTCCACATTCAGCTCCATGCACAGCCCTAGTATGCTTTACTAAATTTCTAAATCTCTCATACACCACAAAATCAATCATCATTCTCCAATCGTTTCTTTGCTACGCAGGCCTATACAAATGAATATCTTTGTTATAAAACCATGTGTTTGACACAGTTAATCATTTTTCTAAACACAAACTGGTAATTCATTGCCATTCACGTCTACCCTGTCATCACCATACCTTCCCAAAACACTTTCCGAATTCTCTCTTTGGGTACTTGCCCATACATTCATATCTCCTAACAAAATAATTCTTTCACCTGTTTCACGTGCATTCAAGCTGAGCTCATTCCAAAACTCCACTCTCAGATTTTCGTCTTCACCTTTCACCTGAGCATAACCAGCAACCAACATAATTCTACAAATGACTGTTTTAAATGTAACCATAGAATTCTAGATGACACCAACTCATATCTTCTCACATACATCTTAGTTGTTGGGCTTAGGATTATATTTAGTCCCTGACTTCCCCTTACCCATTCATTCACACTTAACCACGGTGCCAGGATGCCATCACTCGTCATCAAAACATATTTCCTTCCCTCTTGGTTTCATATACACACAGAATATCAATCATTTCCTCTAACAGTTCACCCTCTCACATTCCACGTTCCAATAGTCCATGTTCTCACCAACTTGTCAAAAGATGGGCCCTCAGTTTTTACCTCAGCTGCTTTGGTCATCCAAGATTAATATTGTACCGTTTATTTTAATATAATTAGAAATGGGAATAGCTTCTTTGCCTCGGTCATATTCAGGTTTATTGACGTAATGAGTAGCATCCACAGATCAAACACCTTTTAGGCAAGCTTGAGTCCCTGCTGGTACAAATTCTAGTTTTTATGTGGTTATTAAACCAGAAAAGGAGTGGATGGTTTTTTTGTGAGGTTCCAATAACTTATTTTCTACCTTGTGTTAAAGAGCTTATTTTGTTTCAGGTGTATAAGAATCCACACTGTGCCCTGTGCAATGGAGTTACTGATAATCTTCGATGTTTCGTCTTATCACCTAGATCAAGAATAAATCCTACTTCTAGTTTGATGCTCATTATGGGAGCTGGTTGGGATGTCTCAGAAAACTGGCTTAACTGCAAACCACCAAATGGTTTCTGGGATGTTTTGCATGAGCGGTGCCAATCTTTGGATGTCAGTTGCCCACAAGGACACATATTCAGTGGTGTTAGCTGCAATGAAGCAAATGTTTCTGACAAATGGCGATCTTCGTGTGACTTTGATTCCCCATGCGACACTAACACACCCACAAACATTTCACGTTTTGGAAATATGAACTCTTGCAAGAAAGTATTACTGCATGAATATGAATTTGAAATTGTAGAACGGGGGGGATTGAAACTTAATGCAACATTGTACCCCCTTTATAAAAGATATGTCTTCAAGATGTATCAGTATGAACAACTAGAAAACGGGACTGTAGTTATGTGCAATTCTTTGATCGAGTTCATAGGCAATAAATTAACGTTGTATTATGATAAGACTCAAGTATATGTGTCAATAGTTTGTTTAACTTTGTCAGTTTTTTGCTTGATCTTGCATGTTGGTATATATTGGACACTACCTAAACTGTGTAATCTCCCAGGAAAAAATTTATTTGCATTATCCTGTGCTTTACTTGTGGCACAAGTGGTATTTTTACTAGGCGTTAAACCTATCGTGAGAGTACCCAATGGAATATGCATCTCCATTGCTATAATAATTCAATATTCCTACCTTGCTGCGTTTTGTTGGATGAATGTCATGAGTGTTGACATTTGGCGGACATTTTCCTCGTCATTGAACTATAGCAAGTCAAGTCGCACGTTTTTCAAGTATTCACTGTACGCTTGGGGAACTCCTAGTATCATAGTTATGTCAACAGTAATGGTAGACCTCCTAGAGTTGGCACCATTCAAGCTGAGGCCTCATTTGGCAGCCAGTATTGACGGCGTTTGTTGGTTTGGTAGTCGTTTCGGTCAAGGAATATTTTTTACACTTCCAGGAGCAATCATACTTCTAGTGAATGTGGTATTGTTTAGCATTACAGTTTATAAGATCCACCAACATACCCGCGATAACTATCGATACATTCGTAAAAAAACCAAAGAAGAATTGTCAGCAACACTTTCAAGAAGCAGTACTGAATTTAATAAAAACTTGACAAGTTCCATGTCCAGTAATGGTTATCACGCTGAAAGGAATCTTCCGAAACACTTGAAGAATGGGATATCTGGCAGCAGGGAGCAAGCCCGTTTCTACCTCTATCTGAAGCTTTTTATCATAATGGGTATGACATGGCTGTTTGGATTCGTAGCAACAATGCTGGACATCTCTTTACTAATGTACCCCTTTCTAATCTTGAATGGACTTCAAGGCGCTCTTATTTTCATCATGTTTGACTTCAAACGTAAGATCGGTAGCATGTTATGGGAGAGGACACTGGGCCAGCGATATGCACTGCCAGCATTCCTCAACAGCAGCAGCAGCAGAAAGGACACAAGTTCACGATCCGAGAACAACAACAGCAGCTCCTCCAATCCTTCTGCCAAGTGGAAGAAGGTTCCCCATCTTCGAGACTCCTCTACTTCCTCTACTGGTATTTTGTCCACTGGCACCTTCAAGCCTATCACTGGGGTCGGAAAAGACTTTTCTAACAATTATGAAACTCAAAAGGTAAGAAAACTAGTTTAATTAGATAAATTATTCTACTTTGTATGGAGTAGTCAACCTCAATGGTCTTGGTCTTGGTCTTGCCCGCCTCAGGACCTGATGTTCGTGAGTTCAAACACAGCTAGGTCGATGTAATTTTGCACAACATTCCTTGGAGGATAAATTCCATGTCGAATGTGGTGTTAAAGAATCTTGTGAAAGTATGTGAAAATAGCTCTCCTGGCAAAATTGGTTGGCACTTTCACTCTCGCTCATAGAAATTCTGGTGTGCTAATATAATCAGTCAGTTTAGGAAGTGCATGTAAATATCTCTAGTAAATAAATACAATGTTAGAGGTGTTTGTTTTTATAGTAATTTTGTTTGTAGCGGCATCAGTTGTGGCACGGCCCAGTGTGTAATCCTCCCACTAGTCAGGGTTACCTGTGACAGGGAGGTGAAGTTTGATTATGTCACGTATACTGATGTTAGAGATTAAAAATGGAAAAGGTTTTGCTTAAGAAAAATGTACGGAGATATTTTTCTTTAACTTTTTACTAAAATTTTTCTAAAACACAGCATTTTCATTTTTGTATATTCCAACTTATTAAATAAAATAAATCAATCGAGTTAGACAAAGTTTAATTTATTCCAAGGAAGTTAACTCCAAATGAGTACCAGCATTCTCAGTATCTCATCAATATGGCAGTTGGATTAATATTTAAAGTTGCCTCCGAATATTTGCCCCTCGCAAGCCAACATTGCTGAAAATGTTCATATTCAGCCAAGGGTAATAATTACTAGGTGGTTTCACACTCTCCCTCCACACAAATACCCTCTCATCCCTTACACATAAGTGTAAACATGTGGATATCTCGAATGGGTCATACAAATGGTAATAAAATATGTATATTTCAGCTAAAATCATGAATATAGAAACAAATTCTTTAAATAAAGACCTGCTTATTTACTATACATGCATATATTTTTTGAATGGCAAAAAGATCTGGCTAAATACCGCTAGGGTACCGAGGACTGAGGTTTCCGGTGATGGCAAACCACCTCTAGAGACTAGATGTCATGATTCGAATCCCTGCTAGAATGTGATGCAGTAGTACGGGTGAAATGAGGAAGGAAGGGCGGAAAGTAGAAGGTCGTTATCACTATAGATGTGTTCCAAAGAGTTTGAACATATCATTAACCAGATAACGGCTTGAATCTAACATTCAGGCACAATTCCCTTGTCTTTTTATTGTGAAGTGTTTTCAACAAACTTACAACTCAGTCTAGCCAGCTTAAAACACGGAATAAGAAGGGCAGGTTTAAAGGAAATACATGCAGAGAAATTTACCTGTTAAAGAAATGATTGCCTGCTCTTGTTACTTCCGGCCAGGATTAGAATTTTGAAGCTGCATGTTGGTTTAGTATCTACATGTCACATGGAAATAACAAGGCTGGAACTGCAATCATGGATTTAAAATAGTTGGAAAAGTGACCAATCTGTTACAAAAAAATTACACATTAGTTTAAATATACACAATGTAATTTTTCAAACCATTAAATAAAATATAATATACCCCCACCTCCCCTCAGCTCTTTTATTTTATGATTTATTACTTACAAACAAAACTTGTTATTTCAAATGATAATAGTAAAATTTATAAACTACACCACTTTGACGAAGCATTCTTAAAAAAAATGATGCTAGGAAGCGCAGCCTTTTTATTTTTAAGTACCATACATCTTGCATTTTATCTACTTTTTAAAAAATTTAAACCTCTTCTTTTCTCACTTTAATGAATCCTTTTAACATGGCATGAGCCATTTCCGCTTCTCCAAGAGCTTTATTATCCAGTCAAATTTCAATATCTTACTCACTTCATGTAATAATCTGTCAGCAGTTTTACTTATTAAGTTAGCCTCCATTTTTTTTATGTGTAACATCTCTTCTTGTGTATTGATGGATTTAGATTCTTTATATTTATGTTTCCATTCTTCCTTTTTGCTTTCTCAATGTCATACTCCTTCTTACCTGCTTCCCTTTCGTTATCAAATTCAAGCAACCTTTGCAAGGTTCATTAATAATTTTAAAATCAGTATATAATTAGGTTTATTGCACAAGCAGTAGGCTTGTAGCATTCAGTGTTCTTTCTGACATACAAGAACGAGCCTCTGTCAAAGCCTCTTTCTACACCCCATTTAAAGGAATAAAGATAAAGCTGCTTTAACAACCTTTGTGATGTTAGAGTACTTTTTCTTCCAGGCATTGTGTTAGTAATGAAATTTTAGTACCATTAATCATAAATACAATTTCCAATAAGTGACAAATAGTGAGAAAAGTGACTCGGTCCCAGACCTGCAATTAAAAAAAAGATATCAATTTTGAACATGATTTTGAAAATAGTGACATAAAAAATATGCTTCACAATTTAATGTAAAAATAACAAAAATTGAAATTAATTTAGGACATTTTTGAGTACCTATGTGATTTAGCTAAGATATATATTTCCCAAAATTATGAATTTGATTTATTTTCCAGATTCGTTTGCGAATATCTACGAATGTGACTCCAGAAGAGACGATTGCTGAAACATCCGAGCTAATGACGACAGAAAGTGGCAAGTTTGGTGAGAATCAGCAAGATCTAGACAACCACACCACAGACAGTAAGATCACGTTGATCCTAGAACAACCAATATCCCTGTAATTTGTATCAAGACACTCTCAATTCTTCCTCAAGATGAACACCAGTTCTCCAACTCTGCAATCACATGAGAGCTTGATTTGTCACTGGTTTTTAAAGCTATTTATTGTGTGGTTGGATGTATTGTCTACTTGACTCTTATAAAATGCTTCAAGAATGTTGTAATAATCTTATGTATAAAAGCAAGTGTACATAATAGGTTTAAATATAGTGTGCACTTTAAAAGTATCAAATTATCATGTAATTAATTTGAAGTAGCTATCAAAGATGTGAATTCTTTTTATTTTAAGAATTTAATGTAGTTTTATTTTACATTATTTGTAAAGAATGTATATTATTTTGCATGTTCATAAAATACCTTCAGTAAAATATTGATTATTAGTGTAGGCCTCACTTTGTTTTATGATTTTACTTTGCATTGTTAAATAACATACTGGGATGAACCCAGTCTGAAGTGGCAGGAACTTACAATAATGAAAGAGAGAACCAAGCTTTACCAAAAGGACATTTGTGTCGTTAGCTGGGGTGTCATTGCGGTTTTTGCTTGGGGGGGAGGGGGGGGGGGCAAAGTTTCTTAGGGAAGATCTTATGGGGTATATCACTTGCCATACACCGTCCCTATTCCTCTGAAAATCAGAAATTAACTATTTTCTATACATTTCTAGTTCCCCTACATATTTTTTACTTCTTATCTTATACATATGTAGTTTACATGCACTTGTTCGCTGTTAATATGACATAAGTGTAAACAAATGAAAACACTCACAATTGATATAGAAATAAATTTCAATTTCCATTAACAAAGAAATTGTGTTTTTATTTACAATAGGTAAAAGCCCCTAATGTAACAAAGGGTAACGTCTTTGTCTCATTTTAGCAAAGTCATTAACAAGCTCATCAAGAGTGATTTTCATAACCTCCTCTCGCTCCACAGATAAAATCATTAAAGAGGTGAGTCGATCATCAAAAGTTGTTGACTGCAGGTAGTTCTTTACCATCTTTAGAACAGCAAAAATCATTTGTCAGAGGCAATGGTGATCAGTAAGGTGAGAAAAAATATTATTAAAGAAATTATTTCTGGGAGCTTCTACAGGTTCTGTAAGTATTCAATAGGAGAGGTTGAATCACTGAGAAGTTGAATAAAGTTTCTTGCTGGAGGAAGCTGCTTTTCCAACAGGTCAACATTTAGAAAAGTCTTGACATTTACTGAATAGAGGTTTCAACACTTCACCATCCAAGAAAGCAACTTTTCTTCCATAATATCCTGACTCTCTGAAAACCGGTGGTCGAACTCCTCCGTAATTGTTTCCAGTATATTAAACTAGATTAACTTTGTGCTTATTTCAGTTTGTACCACCAAAGTACGAACTACACTAGATGCTAGACGTGATGTCACAGTCCTTTATCTTTTTACCATAGCCCACTCTCTGTTGGTGTTGTTGGCCAGTGACTTTGCCTTTCCACTAATTCTTTATATTTCTTGTTTCTTAACCTGACCAACTCTTCTTTGATCTCGGATGCTGACACTTTCAGCTCTGTCTTTTTTGTACCCTCATTGAGAAAAAACAAAATAGCTTGAAATAAAAAAAATCTTATTCATTGCACTAAACCAATAAAACTGTGTCGGGACTAACTGTTCTAACCTATAATGGATTGACTTAGTTTTATTTGAGCTTCTAAAAATAAGTCATGCTGTGGAGAACAGTTTGATATGAAGCAGAATATCGTTTTAAAGATAGCAAAAAAGTATTTAGCTTCCTCAACAACACCCAGCGACTGCACAAAACTATAATGAGATGATGAGCATGTCAGTGAAAGTACAAAGTATGAGACGCCTGATCTTTCACCCTAGCTTGGACCCCACTTGAACAACAACTCATCACCTTGGCACCATCCAACACTTTTTGTTGTTTTTAAAAGAAGGGAAAAGAGTGAATTTGTAATATTCTCTGCACAGCGATCTCTTAGATGAAAACCTATTGCTCCATCTTTCACTTTCCAACCCTCACCGTCAATATATCTAGTTAGGATGGCCAACTGTTCCGCCTTGGAAAAGTCTTTGGTTTCATTAGCCATGAGTATAAGCCTCTTTTACTTTCTCAACGATACTTCTCACAATTCTGGACGAAATCACGGCTATCAAATCATTCTGGTACTCTGGAGAGCTGTAATAGCCGTATCAATGACTCATTCTTTCTTTGAGTTTGGGATTGTTTTCACTGTGTGTTTCTAGCATTTCCAGAACATTCCCTTTATTCATAGACTCCTCCGACTCGTCGTGGCCTCTGAATCACAAGCCTTGACAACACATAAAGCTGACCACTTTTAGAAATGTCCGCAAATGCCTTCGATTTTGGGTGTTCATTCTCAACCTGAGATGCTATTAACATCTGCTTTAAACTTCGGATTTTTAGCTCAACCCAGATAGTCATTGACATTTTGTGCATTTCGCTTTTTTCATGTTGCTGAAAAAAAGCCTAAACATCCTTCTACTTCCTGGATCCTTTGTCAATAAACGTGCGATTCCCGAATGTTTCACCTGAACTTACTGTAGATTTTGAAGAGAAATGTAAACAGGGGAAACAATATATATCACCTTTGGCTTCTGAATATTCTATCCACTGGTGAACACTATAATATTGAGTGGAACATCTTTTACCCTTGATCTGACAGGTCAAACGAGTAATTCCAATAGTTCACTGCTATGTGGGTGAGTTGTTGCTAGAGGCTGGGACGTCTCTGTAGATGCTCAGCCTAAAATAAATAAAAAATAGTTATTCCCTCTTTTTAAAAATGTATTTTCAAACTGCAAAATCATGTTTAAGTCTTTAAAAGTTAGAAAATAATTAAACTCGCATATACACTTATACCACACATGTCACTGTAAAATGTCCAAGTTTTTTATTTTTTAGAAAATAGTAAAAAAGTGTTCGGTAACCTGAATTCGGACCTGAAGAAGTAGAGTTCTGGTGCCGAAAAGTTAAGGTCAAATATGCTATCCGACGTTTTTTTGTATCCTTTTAAGAAAATTCAATAAATTTGTATGAGCCCTCTTCATTCTGAATGAGGGTTCCAAAACTTAAGTAAACATTAAACTGAGAACTACTAAACAATTTCTTAAATGGACAATGGAGCTGAACTTACTAGCACAAGCTGACTGAACACTAAGAAAATTGAATGTCCACAGACTGTGATCATCACGTGTTTAGAATGCTTGATGCTTGTGAGCTGTGGCGGGAAAGTAAGATTACGTTGCCATATTTTGATTGGCTGCCGAGTGATGTCATTTCAAGCACTTTCTCATTGCCAACGAGAGTGAAAGAGAGTGCAAGAAGAAGAATGGTGGAAGGACAGGGGGAGTGGGAGGGGGAGACATTTTACTAAACAGACCCGGCCACCAGCTGGTGACAGTTAATGATGAATGATGAGAGTTCCCAACGGGACAAGGCATTGCAGGATGATCTGTCACTGCATCAAGCCTTCTGAATTTTCATGTGTGTTTCTAATGGCACATTTAGCCCCAACAAATCTACTCTTTTATTTCTTAAATTGTAGTATTCAAAGTACAGTTCTCACATTTTTCTTTAGTAGTACTACTCAATTATTATTTTTTATAAAAAATCTTAAACTCAACAAGAATGGGGGTCGGTGTAGGAGGGGGAGAATTGCCCTACACAGCTACCTAAATGACGCCCTGGTAGTTAGGCATTCATTCTTTTTTCATTCAATATGAAATCTTGCATTTAATTTTAAACTGTTAAGACTGCTTTCATTTGTGATACTGTGCTTTTTCATTCATTAATAAGATAGTTTCTATACAATCTAGACTATTGTCCAGGGACAGAAGAATATGTTCAGTTTTTTTTAAGTCGGAGCCAACTGTTGACAGCGGGACTCCTAGCACATGTGTTGATAGAAAACTAAAGGATAAGAGGGTGTTCCCAAGTGGGGATTGGGTGATGTTAACCTTGCTACAATTACACTATAAATTATTATCAAATATTTACTTTCAGTGGTTTCACGGTCTAAAGCATCACACTCGTACTCTAATAGACTGCAGATGACAGGGAAATCAGGGTTCTAAACCCAGTAGTGTATTGAGCATATTTTTTTACCTAAATGGTTTCTCACTCTGCCGCCACAAACATGAGTAAATTTCAATTGAAATTCTACCTTCTTCATTCTTAGTCCATTAGTTTAATTAAGGTATGTGTACAACCCAAATGGGTACCAAGATGGAGTGAACAATTAAATAAAACTCTTATCTATCTGTGAATAACTTTGATGTTAAACTCATGATTATAAAATACAGTGAAACCTGTTTAACTGGGATCTCAAGAGACCTAACATTTTTTATCACTTATAGAGGTTTTTCATTTATCCAGTTTCCCAAATAAGCAGGTTAACATGACAACTGTCTTACTTATAGAGGGTCCCACTATGAGAGGTCGAAATGTATATTTATCATATAAAGAGGTGGAAATGTTTATACTTATGTACATACAAATGTAAAAGAAATGTATATTTCATGTTGCACAATTTTTATTTAAAAAAATATGGCTTAAAAAAATCAGTGATATTAGTTTGTATTAGATTGTTAGTTGCTTTAAGGGGTTTCTCCGTAGTATAAATTTGATCAAATATGTCAGGATTATTAATATTTGACATCTCAAAATATTTATGTAAGGTTTCTAAGGCTTTTTCTGCGTTACACTTTGATACTCTCTCTCTAAAGGCTCTTCACAAGTTTCACAACCCTCCTCTTCTTCTTGTTGTTCTATCGCTAAGAACTCAGAAATAATGTCGTCGTCAGTGAGCTCTTCCGATACTAGTACATCATCGTCCATACGCACAAAATCCTCAAAAGTGGACTGCTGGTCATTTTCATTGCTACTTCAAGAAGCAATAATCTGGTTCCATTCTGCAAGTGTTTCACGGTTCTCTTCCTCCTCTTGTAAGCTTTCTGGTTCCGGTTCATCCATCACTTTGAATCCAGCTTTTTTGAAGCAGTTACTAATGGTGGTATTGCTCACACAAAACCAAGCTTTTCTCACAAATCTCATTGCCTGGAGGATGTTAATTTCAGAGATTTTATTCTCTTCTATAGATTTAAGAACGTATTGTATGACTTATTTTCTGTAGTAAACTTTAAAGTTGTTGATAACATCTTGATCCATTGGCTGTAATTAACTTGTAGTATTGGCAGGTAAATATAATAATTTAACATAGTCTAATTCGGGCATATTATTATGAGCTGTGCAGTTATCAACAAATAAAAACAATTTTTCTTTTTTGGGCCTTCATATTGGCGTTCACTTTTTTCAACCAATCCACGAATAAATCAGATATCATCCAGGCCTTTTTATTGTTTTGATAACTAACAGGCAAAGTTTTGATACCTTTGAAGCATCTTGGAGTTTTTGATTTCCCAATTAAGAGAAGTGGCAGTTTTTCAGTTCCAGACATATTTGCACACACAAGCACAGTAATTCTATCTTTGCTCAATTTACCACCATGCAAGTCTGACCTTTGATTGTAAAAGTTCTATCCGGAAGACACTTTTAGAATAAGTCCGCTTCATCAGCATTGAAGATGTTATCAGGTGAAAAATCATGTAATAAAGCTGGAAGATTTTAATCCACTGATTACATTCATTGTTGTCCACAGCATTGCTCTCTCCACAAGCATTTTTGAAAACAATATTGTTCCTTCTCTTAAAGCCCTCCAACCACCCATTACTGCCAGAAAAATTATCAATATGCAGCTTACTTGCAAATTCTCAAGCTTTCTCCTTAATCATTGGGCCGTTTATTGGAATGTTTTTATTCCGTAACCTGTTTCATCCATGTCGAGAGACATTTTTCAAGTTCAGGATACTCTGCTGGTCGTAGTCGTTTTAGTTTTCCTTTTCTGTCAATACACTGAGAACGTGTTTTCTCCTTATTTTGAATAATTCTATAAAGAGTTGACTTTGGTAAATTAAACTCGGTGCACAGTTAGTCACACGACTTTCCACTATCATATTCCAATAATAACTTTAATTTATCAGCGGATGTTAGAGAATTACACTTTCGTTTCGACATTTTTTGCACTGGTATTCACTCGTTTCTCGTACAAATTCTTAAATAGTACTGATAAACAAAACAAGCATGGAAGAAATTAGACTGTTTGTAAACAAGCGTGTCATAACGTGTCTAAACCTGATAAATTGTCTCACTTATATGGGTTATTGAGCTACCAAGTTAACTAGGTCTGAAAATTCCCAGTAACAGAGGTATTTTAATGCAAAAGTGGCGGGACCTCATTGTAATTATCAATAACAGAGATTTCTCACATATCCAGGCCCCAGTTAAACAGGTTTCACTGACCTATCAATGGCATAAAAAGGGCCTAATTTACAAATGGCTATAGTCTACAGTTAAATTCCACGTAAATAATGTTTAATGTATTTTCCACTTGCTACTAGTTGCATGCAAAACATTGCCTTGTTAAGTTGACTACTTCTAATATAATATGCCCTACTGTAGATTGTTATATTTGTTTTATAGTGTATAAAGGATCTATTTTTTATGACCAATAAAAAACAAACATAAAAAATATTATATTAATGTCCTTTTCAATGAATAATAGTTTGTGATGTTTGTCATAGCACAACTTTTATATGTGGAGCTAGGCGGTGACAGAAATCTTCATCTTGGGGACCGTTAAACTGGTTTTGGCCCCCCCCGACATCCTACCCTTTCACCCATTTAATACATATACAGAGATAGTTAAGAAAAATATAATGGAAAAAAAGGGGTAAAACCCATTTAATATTACAGTTGTGTTATGAATAACCGATAAAAAAAAGTAGTCGTAACTTACTAATAGGTGGCCAGCTGATAGTGCCACCCTTTACATATAGCATATTAAGATAATAGTCTTCTCACTTTCATTGCAGCAAGTCTTTATTTACAATAATGTGGTATTTTGTGTTCTCTGGCGAATAGGGCTAGGCTGTTAAGATGGTCGTCTAACATCATAGCGTGCATGGAGTTTTTAATCATGGTGAGCTTGCTGAAAGCTTGCTCACCTTCAAAACTGTAATTGGAAGGTTGCAGGAACTGCAAAGTGCTATGTACACCTCTGAGAAAATACCTTCTAGTTGCAGTTTATGTATTGCATTTAAAGATCAATAAGGCCAGAGACAGAGCTTGCAAAGGTAGATTTGTGTTTTTTAAAGTTGATGGTTTGGTTGTCATATAATGTGGTTAAACCATCTGGGTACTTTTGTCTAACTCATTTAGAGCATTCCAGAAATCATCTTCGCTCAAATTTTGAATATCCAGAATGAACGAGAACAGTTTTGAGATTATATTCACATGCTGTGTAGTGGTCTAACTAGCCAAGTCCGGTACAACCCAAATTAATTGCCACATATAAAATGTATATGTTGCAGAAATTATGCTCATATCTATACATGTGTGTGTTACATACCTCGCCACAACAATTTTGCTGAACACAAGCTCTATTAGATGTGCCCTGCTATTCTTTCGGCCAGCGATGCAGCACTTCATCGAGCCGAGCTTTTAATTCATCTGACTGAATTACTGGGTGGTGCGCCCGGGCAGTTTTCGCTGGTTATGGCTCACGTGGTGAAGTGAACTTCATGGGACGTCGTCCCTCCACTACTCTTCTATGGTTCGCTGGACTAGGACATTACTTGATTGTTATCCCAGGATACAATACGTCACACGTATCTTCGATCAAGACATATTTATGACTCCAGGGAGGAAGGGGCGATGGTACCAAGGTACTGGCCTGGTCGGTGGAAGAAGACTGCCTGCAGCGTTATAATCAAGTATTGATAGGGAGTAGATGGCTGTAATGGCCGTGGTTAGGTCTTAAGAATAGTTTACTTGTTCAAGAAGGCATTAATAACTCTTTATTTTTTTATGTAAATGTGGTTTAATCGTAAACTTTCTGGGTCACAGTGATAGCCATTGGTGACGTTCTATGTCACTGATATTTGCTGGGTCCTTCAGACCTGCAGTTTAGGTAGTAGTGTGTTCCACTCCATAGCCTGCACGACCATGTGATAGTCTGCAGTGCCTTCAGGCTGTTCCAGGCCTGGCTGTGTGCCTTATTAGGTGTTACGTCATGATTGTTGTTTGCCTTATTGTGGTGCCCAACTTGTGGGTCTTTTGCCCTTCAGGCATGGCTCGCTTTTGTTACATATTTTGATACTGTCACCTTGAGAGGACGTGTCTCCCCCTTTAGGGTTTGATAGTCGACGTCTCGAGTTTGATCACCTAAAGTCTGGCTAAAGTCAATTGGTTATTTGCGGAGTCATTTTATGCTTGGGCCTAGAACCCTGGATAGGAAATTTCGTCTATAGTTTAGCCAGAATAAACACTCTGTAACTTGTAACTAATGTAATTTGATTAAAATGTATTAAGCTAGCCTCATTAGCATGGGTAGTCTTCTTCCCCTGTAGTAAGACTGCTAGTTTATTTAACCAAGTTAACTGGTTCACTTATAGTGTGGGGTATTCTTGTAGGTGTAATTGTTTGACTAATGGGGAGGCTACCCATTCCAAGCACAACCAGGGATTTGCCCGTGTTGTACTAATGTTGGTGCTTGCCGCCTTTGAGAAATATTGAGTGGGAACACTAGATACCTCGCGTCAGAGTTATCAATTTTAGGGATCCATAATTAGCCTCAAAATTCACTAATTGGCTAGTGCCTGCATTACTTTTAATGTATGTGCACACAAACTAGTCTCACTAAAGAAATTTTGTTTATCTCCGTCATTATCTTTTCTTTCACTTGTTTAATATCTTCATTATCTTGAATGTTTTTCCTGTCTACGTACCTGGGGTTTACAGAAAATAAATCGCCGGTGCAGCACAAACCAGCTCCAAGATGAGAAAGTCTATTGTTACTAAGAAGGCCTTGATAACTTTTCCTTTGGGGTTACATTACCATCTCCATCATTTTTCTCTCTAGCTATTGTTTCGAGTCGTTCCTGTTAAATTCTGCTGGAATATCCAGAAATTGTTGCTCCTGAGAGAATAATTGGCCACTTTTCTCCGAGCTTCCGTTTATTGCTTCAGATCATTTTGTTCATCTTGCCAATTTCCATGGTTATCACTCTTGACTAAAGAGTGAAGAGTAAAGTTTCTTTCATAGAAATTTTAGAGCAGTCATTAATACTATGTTAAATGACTAGAAATAATCATGCAAGACAACTGCTTAGGACTGAGCTTCATGTGTGAGGGTTTTTTTCCACCTGGGTAGCAATTAAATGTCTCAATAACACTGGGAGATGCCAAGAAATAGGACAAACAGATTATTTTCTGGCATTCCAAAAGGTCTCTCTCCGACTGAAGAGGGAACAATCTTTATTTTCTGTCAGGGCTGCTACGGAAGAAGACATAAATGATTAGTGGTCTTAAAGAACAACTGAAATTCAGGACAACAAGATTCACTGAGTGTGTGCCACATGGGGAGTAAATTGCCATCAGGGTATTTTTCCTGAATTCTTGCATGAGCCCCTTTAACTTTTTCTAACATATTACTCCCATTATCATAAGATTTGCCTCTGTACTTGTCAATCTCAATACGGTGATTTATAATCTGGTCAACCCTTCATCTGCCATTTCAAACATGGTTTTCTAACAGGAGTTAAACAAATTTGATAAGTATCTCTTGAAATTTCCATCATCTGGTTCCTCCATTTTTGTGAACATAGTCAATACTTTTGCCAATGTGAGTTACACCTGGCATAGGATCACACATCAGAGAGAAACAAATCCCCTCTGCTTTCCCATAAACATCACTTAACTTATTCTGAGTTTCGTGTATCAAATAGTGAGCATGAAGAAATTTGCTGTCATCTTGGCTCTTCTTTACATTTCTTAAGTGTTTTTCTAAAAGTGTGTCATAATATAAGCAATTCAAGAACCCCAAGAAAGTTTATATCAGTCCGACCACCAAATGCAGCCCATGCGAGTCTAAATGATTGGTCATATCATGAAATTCTGTAAGCAAGCAAAACAATTCTTGCTTTCATAATACCAACTGTTTTTTGCAGTACAATCTTCTGTAACAGAATGTTAAAGTGTTTGTCAATGCAAATAACTCTGCTTGTACTACATAATGCTCTCGTATTGAGAATGTCTTCTGTACAGCTTCCACCATGTATATTTGAATAGATTATATCCCTCTGCTGTGGTAAGGGAACTAGCTTGATGTTGGGTTTGCAAGCCAGATCAGAGAAGTATGGAGTAAAATGCAAACTTGGTACCAGCCAATCTCTGGGCGACTTTTCACCTCCATTTGGTGTACTTGTGTAGAGCAAATAATAAGAAAATGGGCGACCTTCAATTTCAACAGGCAGTTTTGTATCATTATTTATACTAATTTCCCAATAAGTTGTTGTTCAGTCAGATCATTTGAGGCCATTAGATTAAATGTATTTGTCTGATCCATAACATATCCAGTGTGCAATCTGTGTTACGAGTGACTGTCTCATAAAGGTCTATGTACTAGTTGCAGTGGAACTAGAACACGCTTCTTCATTAATTACTTGTATATCAGAATTTTCAAACATTTCTAAACCAGTAATATTTAATCAGTCCGATCAAGATTGACTCAATACTCAAGAACTTTATGAAAAACTCACTCAAGATAAACTCGAATTAAAAATCTTGAGTGTGCACATCCCTAGTCATCAAAATGACACAAAGGTAAAAAATAAGTAGGAATTTATATTGTCACATGCTGAAACAGTGTTACACCACCAGATGTATACATTCCCTCAATGGAGATTTCTGCAAACAACTGAAAATGTAATAACAAAAATTACTTACAAATGTTTGGAAAAGTGTTGGGAGAAAGTAAAAAGATAAAAAAATTAAGTAGTCATTTAATTTAAAAAGATATTTATTTTACAAAATATTTGATATTTATTATACCTCATTAATTTAAAAACATAAACATATCTAACAATGTGATCAGTGTCAGTTTATCTTCCATTTTTAGTCAAATTATATTTGAAAATGAAACTTTGTCTGTTAAAATGATACTTTAACACAAGAAAATACTTTTATTTATAGAACATTAAGCAAATAGTAGTATTTTATTAAATGAACATGTAATAAATTTGAAATTTCAATAATGTTTACATAAAACATTGATCCTAAATAGTAGGTTTGATAGATAAACAAAATCTACACCACCCTATATAAACCAATATATTCCCCCTAAAATGGCTAGAAGCACACAGCAAACTAAATAATTATCAAAATAGTTACTAGCACAGGATATAACAGCATATAAAACCTTGACTATTGATTTCACTCTGACAGAAAATTGATACAAAACACAAATCAAATCAACAAACATTTGAAAAAAACAAGGATGCATTAGGAAATATATATTTAGTATTACCAGCAGGGACCCTCAACGTAATATCTTATTTCAATAACCAACAAAATATCTTATAATTGACCTAATTAATGTATCTATTGATATTAAAACTCAGATTTAATGATATAAACCGAATGTGTTTTGAATAAGTTGACAAATTTAACCCTTAAACGTTCAGCACGCCGATATATGGCTAAAACACTCACAGAGCCGATCCATTGCCTCCAGCCAAATATAGTCATTTAGTTATATATATTAATATTAAATGTCACAAGGATTGTATATTAAATATGAAAATCTAGCTATTTCCATCAAGATAAAGCACTGTACTGTTTATGTTTTTTTTAAATAATGAAGTTTGTTACTCTCAAATGTTTACAATGTGGCGTGGTTATGTTTCTGGCTTCCGTGTTTCTCTTTATTTAATGTGTATTATGTGTTTTGCAGTTAATATTTTATTTTCAATCTAAAGTTTATTGATTATTTTGTGCTTAATTTCTTCATAGTTATTTTTATTGGAAGTTATCTAGGCCTAAGTGTTAGGACATAATTTGACTTTTATCTCGGCAATGGCTGGTCCAAGTTATCTGAAGTCAAATGGTTAGTGATTTTTTTTTCTTCTAAATTTTCAATTTTCATTGTATAGGTGTGATTTTTTCCATTTGTATACATTGCAAACTTTTTCAATGGGAAAATTTAAAATGTTTAGGGCCGGTCTTATGACTCTTGGATAAATATTAATCTGGTAGATAAATATTTCTATCTGGTGGATAATTTAAAAGTGCGTCTTATAACTGCAAGATAGCATTTATCTGCTAGATAAAATGTATTTATCCATCACATTTTAATCAGGAGGTTAAAGTATCTGATGATGTTTATCTGAAAGTTAAAATGGTTGTTGTCATAGTGACGCATTGTTTTTAATGAGGTTTCACATATCAGAATATGTTGTTAGGTTAAAATCTTGGTTCACGTGTTAGCTAAGCACACTTTTACAAAAATTGACAAGCTATTTGTAGAGTTATAGTTATATAAGAACAAATTATTTAAATTTGAAAATGATACATGAAATTTTGTAAACAGTGTACCAAATTATTGCCCACATTTTGGGAGACACCAAAATTAGTACTAGCAAGACAACTTATCTTCTGAGCCCACATCACGCCATCTGTTTCCTTGCACTCGTTTAGCCGACATTATTTAACAAATGTCGAGCGTTCTCGCCACTTGCTAGGTTGTAGCGCTATCAGCAGGGATTATATATACCAGTAAAATCAGTACCAACCTTGCATTTTATTAATAAAAATATATTTATCCTAGAGATAGCTATCTGGCAAATATATTCAGTTCATAATACACGTACAATATTAAAGTGACTGATAACCTTTAACTGGTAGCTAGCTTTAACCTCCCGATAGCAATATTTATGCGGTAGTAATAAGACCGGCCCTTAGAGTTAAATATGTGAAAATTAGCTAGAGTTTTTTTTGATAAACCAATTGAAAATGTGTTGAGTGCAAAAGAGTTAAAAACTTGGGAACTGTGCTAACAGATAGGAATGAAATTCAAGAAGAGGTCAAACCATAATTTAGACAGGCAATACCTGCTATTATTCAGTTTGTAAGTTGTCATCTGGTCTCCCGTCTTGAAGCTGGTAATAAACACTACTATAAGCTCACTTCGTACCAAGAGAATAAATTGAGAGTCTTTGAGAACAAAGATATATGGGCTTTAAGGAATGAACAAACAGGAGAATGGAGAAAGTTGCAGAATAACTACATGATTTGTATACATCCCCAAACTTATTAAGGATAATTAAGGCACGTAGGCTAAGGTGGGGTGGCATGTGGCACGTATGGGCAAGGACGGGGCTGTATACAACATTTTAGTTGAGAAACCTGTATATAAAATAAGTCTATAGGAGGTTAGTGTGAAAATGGATGGGATAGCGATTGTGTGCTAGGGTGGAATTTGGATGGATGTGTTTAGGGTTGAATGGCAAGCCATGAAAGACTTCCTCCTTATGACCAGAGAATTAGTTTGGGTTGTCATACACTAGTTCAAATCAGATCAGAACCACACTGATGATGAGCTTACAGATTGGAGGCACAAGAAGAGTGATAGTAACAATAATTAATAATTAACAATAAGTAACTCTAATTAATGTGGTATTTATACGAGTTTTATTACTACACTATGCCTATATATATATATATTTTTTTTACTTTGATGCCATTAGCTTAGTGAAGCAAAAATATTCCCCTGACTAGCTTATTGGCAATTAGTTTACTTCTCTAATATAGCTACCAGGAGAAACTATGCAATAAATAGCAATTAACTGCATATATAATAGTATAGCTTAATTGATTAGTTAACCCTAGTATGAGAAAATCACCTCCTATGCTTGATGAGAAAAGCTGTGTAGAGTTATTGTAAAATGTAAGTGAAATAACTAAACTTCTCTCTTTCTATTTATATATTCACTTTCAATCTTTTTGTTCAAACAAGAATGGAATTTTTGACTATAATACCTCACATATTTAGAAATAAAATTACAGTATCAGCTATAACAGATTAGCATCATTTCCTTTTCTCCTAAATTATAAACATGTTTATTTAAAGTAGAGAGAGCTAACCTAGTTGAACGGTCCATATCGGACATTGGTCACATGAACGCCCCTATCAAGACCATTCTTGCACAAATTGATGATAAATATAATAGATGTTCAAATGAGCAACACTGCATTTTCAAAACAAAAAGTTTATTTTGTGTACAGTGTTTCAACTAAAACAAATGTGGTTTAAGTTTAGCACCTAAAGTATTTTACTGAAAATATCATTCCATTGTTTAAAAAATGTATAAAAAATTGTCTTGTGAACACACAATCATATTTTAAGTAATAATGATAGGTATGTTAATTTTAATAAAATCAGAGTGCCATATTTACTTGCATGGATTGCATTATTCGTATCCCACTGGAGAAAGTGTGAAGATCCAGTAAAAGAAGTTCAGATTGAATTACTATTGAAATGAAGCACACAGTCCGCTAAGATTATTCAATAATTGGCTAAGCCCCATATCACTGTTCCTCCAACAAACACAACAATACAAATATGACAATAATTTAAACTCTACGCCAGTATTATTTGGGTTATCTCAACACTTAAAAAAGTTTATTTAAACAATGAAATTACATTTAACAAAGGAATCATGCTTCATATGTTCGCTCTAAAACAGTTTCAATTCAGCTCTGGTTCATTGTTTGTTTCTAACTGCTGAGGAATTGAACAAGTTTCTTCTGACCCCTGTGTGTTTTTATATTTTACCCAGAATGCATCACATATGATCATACTTCAAATAATTTTAGAACTTCTCTAAAATATAGTCATTTTTATAGTAAAATTACTCAATTATTCTAGAAATTACAATTCCATAAGCTAATTTAGAATGAGTCCTACAACAATCCAAGAGACTTGTTTGACTGTACAATTCAAACTATCAACAATTAGCTATTCAATTAAACTAACAACAATCAAGTTAGCTATTCAATTAAAAAGTAATGCTAGTTATTTTGTTAAGGCCTCACATTGTATGATAGATACAGTTTATTAAAACTATTATAAAATGTGGCTTAACTAGCCGATATTTGGCAAGTTGTGGCAAAAGGAACATATTAGTGATGATGGCCAAGTCCCAAGAGAACCAGGTGAAGCGCTAGAAGTCATTGTGAGAGCTGTTTAGTTATACATTACAATCAAGTTAGAATGTTAATAATTTAGAACACTGCCAATGTAAGGTTTCAATACAAATTACAACAATGTATAGTTTACTGTTAACAGCAGTCTCAGTGACACACTTAAGTCTAGAGCAGGGGTTACCAACTTAAAAGTGCCCAAGGATCACGTCTAGTGGTGGACCGCGTCATAATCGGCTAAGCGGTAGACGCAGATACACAAGTTATTATAAAAATAGATCACAATTAAGTTTATTACTGAATGAACATCAGTTGGGTATTCAATGGATTTTTCCTACGCAAGTCAAAACTTCTCGTTTATAGGATAAAAACCCCAATTTACTACACTAGATTACTTTTCCGCCAGTTGTAAACCACCGATCTAGAAGATTAAGTTGTGCAAAGAAGACCCAAACAAGTATCCAACACTGGCAGTGCAGTCAAAGTGAAGCACATAGTGCTGAGCTAGCTTTCATGGCCACAAAAATATTCATTGATATAGAACTAAACATTTTATTAGAGCCCTCCACATAGATATTTCATCAACAAATGATAAACTTGTTTGTCAAGTCAGATTATAAATACAGTTAACTCTGGTTTTAGTGAACTAAGTTCATTGGTCTCAACTCACATAAATTTCAATGTGTGTTAAAAGATTTGTTTATAATGAACCCTCAATTTTCGTTTTAGTGACAGGAATGCATAGGGGCGGGCTGAGCTTAAACAGTCACTGCACTCGTTGACCTGGCTTAAGTTTTAATACCTTTGTCTGCGGCAAGTAAAGGAAGACAATCTTCTGAGTTGTAATAATTCGACAGGAGTTAAAGGACAGTGAATTACAGTATGAGACCATTTAGTAATAGTTTTCACTAATCCCTTTCTTCGAGAGGCCCTATAAAACTCAAAAAATTAGACTTTTCTACTCATTTTGGTTGAAATCTTTGATTAGTGAACATCCAGATGTCAAAGCATAAAACATTTACTTTGGAGAATAGGACAAACATTATCAGTGATAGTGAATGGGGAAGTTCTCAAGCAGACGTGTGTCGGAAGTACGGTTTGAGTAAATCAACAGAATCATAGTGAAACACAAGGACCAAAGTTTGAGTTCCTTGGGTTCAAACAAGCCTCAAACAAAGAAATTTGTTGAAATGGTTCACTGTTCAGAGGTCTTCAGGAGTCGCTCTCAATGGACCGATGCTGAAGAGCAAAGCTGAGCTGGCTTAGTGCTGGACAACAATCAAGAGTTTGTTCGGAGGGGTGGCTACAGGTGGAAGAAGAGACATGGCATTCTGGCTGGTAAGGTAGGCGGGGAAGCGAATTCGGTGCATTTACAAACAACATAAAAATGGCTGAATTTGAAATGACCTAACATTTGTGTTGACTACTCGCCTGAAGACATTTTTAACGGCAACGAGACTGGAATATTTTATCAATTGACACCGGACAAAACACTCAAATTTAAAGGGGGGAAATGTATTGGTGTTAAGCTATCAAAAAACCAAGTAACGCTGTGGATATGTGCAAACATGTTTGGGAGAGAAACGAGGAAACTGCTTCTGATTGGGAAGTTTAAGAACCCAAGGTGCTTCAAAAGGTCACGCAACTACGGGTGAAGCCTTGGTGGCGTAGTTGGCTAACGCGCTTGTCGTGTTGAGCTCTACTGCTGAGGACGGGGAGATCGAGGTTCAAATCTCGGTCGGGTGAACTGGGGGGGGTGTTCCTAAATGGTTTTCCACTCTTCCTCCACGCAAATGCGGGTTCACTTCCTCTAATTCAACCTTCCCAATTCCTAATCCATTAGCGTAATTAGTACTTAAAGCGTATAACTCAAACAAGTAGTAAGACGCGGTGCTAAATATTATTATTATTAACTACGGGTGAACTACCATTTCAATAACAAAGCATGGATGATGTCAACCATTTTTGAATAAGAACTCCGAAGGTGGGATAGAAAGAAAGGCAGAATCTGCTTCTTGTAAACAAGTGGCCAGCTCGTTCTCATATTGCGAACCTCAGCCACATCAAGTCCTCAAGACTCATCACAGGAAGGGGTGCTGTATACAATACAAGCATTAGAATCAAAGCAGAACGTTCTGAACACTATACATTTTGCTGACAGGACATGGAGGTGTGTGTCGACCGTCACAATATGGATAGGATGTGCCTCTCAAGGAACTCCAATACTTCAACGACAATTCCATTGACATGAAGATTTTATTAATGCAGATTGTGAAGTTATGACAGATGAAATCACATCGGATGACACCATCATTGAGGCTGTAAGAGACAGATCCAGCACGCGAGAAAAAGAATGTGAAAATGACGAGGACGAGAATAAAGAAAGTATCTCGACAGTGAAGACCAGCGTTGAAAGGTATCAAAACCGTTCTAAGATGTCATGAATGCATGAATAGTGTGGAAAAAAAATACAGATTATAAGAAGGATATGGAAGAAATATTAATCAAAACAGTTTAAAGTAAACAACAACATAGAACTGATTATATAAGCTTAATTAAAAGATTTCAATAAAGATGAACTGTATTTGAACTCTTATTTTGTTTGTCTCTAACCCACTACTTTCAGATTAAAAAAAAAAAAAATCAGTTTCAGTGAACTTCTAACATAGTGAACAAAACATCTGAGTCTGTAGAGGTTCATTACAACCAGAGTTGACTGTATAAAGTGTTCTATGAAATATTCTCTAATAATCATAGTTAAAAACTGCACCTAAACATCTGCATTAGATTAATATAATTAATAACAATGAATACACAACAAAATAATATACTGTATAGAATGCACTTAGCAAATCTAAAGTTTTTATGAATAATATAAATTCTATCATGTCTTTAAACAAATAAACTATGAATGATTTAGTTAACATTTATAAAAGCTAATTTCCTTAATTTAATATAAGAATATAATTATCATTTTCATTTATTATTATAGGCCTACATAATTTGTTATACAAATGAAAGCAAGGTTCATTATAATGATATTGCAAGTGTGTTAAAGATGTTGTTAAGTGGACAAGAGAATAAGTTGTGTATCTTACAGTTTAATGACGTGCAAGGGGTTGTATTCCAATTGGAAGTGTTAACACCGGTTTGTAAATGATTCCTCTTAAAAACTTGACAACAACTTTCAAATCATTATTAGCTCTGCAATCCGTACCTCAGCTCAGTCGGTAGTGTGTCAGTCTACTGAGCTAAGGGTCACTAGTTCGATTCCCAGAATGGCTGAAAGTTTAATCATTGATGAAATGTGGGTTTCTCCTTTCACAGTGATAAATTAACGGCTGGGGACTGGATGTTGTGCCTGTCCTAGTCTTAAGTTATGTTATAAGGCATATGAAGCTACGACAGGCCTAGCTAGCGGAGTGGGAAATATATGGCTTGAATAAATAGATGACCACAGTCAAAGTTTCAATAATGGTGAAATGACAAAGCTACCAGGAATTACTAATTATTATTAACACATTTATATTGGCACTGTGCAGATCCTGGTGGGAGAAAATGTATACCAGACCCTCAACTTTGCTAGCCAGGAGAATCTTTAGCGATGTAGGCATTCGAGAGATATCGAGACAAGAGGGATGATGGGACATTAACGTGTCAGTACAGGAGGATTATTGACGTTAAAATAGCCGACAAACAGTGACTGTAAGATTCGTACGGCCACTGAACTTTTAGCCATTACAATAATTCATTGATAATATGACAATTTGTAACTCAATAATTGTATTTTTATTTTCATTTATTATCTTGAAAAGGTGCAATTATATTTTTATTAAATGTAGTAGAGTGGACATTTCAGGGTATGAGCAGGGAGATGGACCCAAAAATCACCCCTCCCCCCTTCCCCGCTTAGATGAATATTCAATATCTAGCTTGAATGGGTAGTAGGATACAGTGCTAATAATAATAATATCTTTAGCAACAATATAATAGTTACTTTCAAGTTATACTTGAGTATATTAATACTTTTTGCCAAATTAAAAGTAAAATAATAACATGTTATGCTAGTAGAATAGAATATTTTAAACACATGGTTAATACACCTAATAAACATTTTTAAATAGTATAGCATATTTTAAATTATTAACAAAATATACTTTAATAAAATTACCAATAAAATATGACAACCAATGTAAGAATGTTTCCTCTAATGTTAAACGTATTTTCCAAAAATTGGATTTGAGATTCTGATATAAAAAGAAAAAGTGTAACACAAATCAGATGAAAGTTGATATAATATACATGGTTTTAGAAATCAAAAATATATCTAGAGTTCCCAACTCAAATATAGAAAATAAGAATCACACCTGTATTAGGAGTGTGTTAACATTACTGACCATATTCACGCAAATACAGACAGACAGACAGACAGACAGCTGTTGTTTCAGGATTAGAAACTGCTGTGATGTGATTGTAGTGAATCATTCTCCACTTTGATGTACCTCAAGCCTGTTTAACATGAGTGACAAGTAGAAATAAAAATTCACCCCATTAAGAATATAATTAAATAAAAAGCCGAAGAACATGACTTGTGATTGCGATTGCGAAAGCCTGTAGTGATGTCACACCATGTGAATGCTGACCTGGGACGTGTCATCGCCAGCTACACTATGGTTCCTGAACCGAACATGGTTGCTTGGCTGTGTGTGCCCCAAGTGCTCCTTCTCGGTGCTGAGGAAATCCCCGGAGTCAGGGTGAGGGCTCATACCTCGGGCCCTCAGAGTCTCCTGTTTGATGATCAGTTCACTCGTGAGGTAGGCCTCTCTGCGTATCTCGTCCCGTAGTTTGTGGGACATGTCCGGGATTAACCACTCTACTGCCATCATCACGAAGCCAACCAAATTCTGGGAATCATCAATAATAATGATTATTCATGGAAATACCACTCAGCAGATGCAATCTTGACTACACTCGGCTCTCGTCTCCAACGAGAAAAATAAGCGTGTGTGTTTGTGTGACTCTCCAAGAATGAATAAAATTAATTTGGAAATTTTATGTGCATTTCTAAGGATGAAGTTATCCTGGGTATCCAGGAAAAACTTATTTTGAAAGTTGTCTAAATTTTAAATTAGACGAGTCTAGCCAATAGATTTTCCTTGCCTGTTTGTATAGTGTGCCGTGGTTCGGATTCCACGTTAAACTGTAGGTCCTCCATTTCATCTCACAATCACCCTACCATTACACATTAGCGTAAGTGCGTATAACCCGAACGGGTAGTAAGACGCGGTGCTAATAATAATAATAATAATGTATAGTGTGTTTTTTTTTTGCTCTGTATGCAGAGTTAAAGGATATTACAAAGAGGTATTTTATTATCTTAACATTCAAATGTCAAATTTCAGAGTAAGGTTCTTTCAACTAAAGTTTAAATTCCTGACAGACGCAAAATGCAAGCACATTCCTCGTGTTTTTTCTTGATGCAATCCTGGTTTTCTCGGTCAGTGATCATTCTGTAGATTAGTGTTCCCCAATCTCTTGATTGCGACATTAAATATAAGTTTTCCTGGCCTTTTGACCATAACCAGCGGCCAAATTTTGATTACCTTGAACATTCTTAAAAAAAATGACACAAATTTACAGACAATTACCTAAAAATGTTAATAAAATCGCAAAATGGGTGCACAAAACTAAAGCAAACATGTGCTTTACAAATGGAAACTTTTGAAAAGTCTTTAAAAAATGCAATCTTGTATTATGCCAATTACAACATTTATTTACAAATATCTGCCTAAGAAATAATAGCTATCCCCTCCCAATGCAACCCTGTCCATCTTGGTTCTAATCTCAAAGTTCATTAAAAACATTATCTTTTCATTCTTATAACTGTGGGCTAGAAATATTCTGTTCGGCTATTTATATATTATAAAATATCACCTGTAGTATTTAAAAATGTACCTTTTCAACAGAGATGCCTAAAACTTATCGAAAATACCTAAAAATTAGCCAAATAAGGGTGCAAACCAAAAAATATGACCTTAAAATCCAAAATTACAAAAAACAACAAAAAATGACCTATTAAAAAACGTTTCCACAGCCAGTGGGTCATGAAGAATGTATGTGTGTAGATATGAGCAATCTTTGTGATGTGCCAATTAAAATGGATGACATGTAATCAAAATCTGGGTCCTGGCCATTACACCCAGTTGCAATTGCCTGAATATATTATTTTCATTGAAGTGTTAATTAAATTCATTTAAAAAGAAATATTATTTCCAAACTTTATAATCTAACAAAATTTAGAGCATAATTTTTACTAAAATAACCACGAGGCTTGAAGAGGTTCAACTTGACGAGCCAGAATGTGCTTTCCTCAAGCTGGATCTAGAGTTCTGAGTACAGGAGAGTTTCAAAACTCATATTTATAGGAGGGAGGGAAAGAGGTTGATGAGAAATGATACATTCAGAGAAAATGTAACAGCATTTGTGTGGTGGGATAATGGTAGGCCTTTTAGGAAAAACTATCTTCAGTACAACCAGTTTAGGTTCAAAATCAAACCTGTTTGTAAGAGCTGAGTATATCAGTAGTTACCTAGCACTGAGACAATCCTCGGTCAGTGATGAGTTCCGATAGAATGAAACCTAGGTCGAGGGATTGGGTGCTAACGATCAATTTTTTTCAAAAGGCAGCCATTACCCCTTAGTACCTCTAGCAACAATATAAAGTGTGAACTGTGTTCTTCCTTTCATTGTAAAAGCCACAGTGTTAGTACATTTTATATGTTTCTATCCACCTCTGCTATACCTTATACCAGATATGATACATAACTACTGACTAGGTTATTTATATAAGATTGCTTTAGGTCTGTTGAACATACCTGGAACACAACCACAAACGCTAATCTAGCTGCCATAATGTGCCAATAGATGGGTGGCCTCTTGTATTTTCGTTCATCCCATGGTGGATTGCGATACTCGGAGTACCTGACATACAGAACAATGACACAGATCAAGATAATGTTTGTCAGGCCCTCGACAAATTTGGATTCTCAGCACATGAGACCACTTGATTGTTGTCGCCTTCAACCACTTTTATAAAGCTTGATAAAACTACAATTGAAATCTTGAAGAGAGGTTTGAACAGCAGGTTTCCAGACTATAAGAATGTCACTTTACCATTATCAACCAAGACTAAACCTGACAACAATTTATAATTATAATAATAATAATAATAATAATCTCTTACTACCCGTTCGGGTTATACGCTTTAAGTACTAATTAAGCTAATGGATTAGAAATTGGGAAGGTTTAATTAGATTAAGTGAACCCGCATTTGTGTGGAGAGAAAGTGGAAAACCATTTAGGAAAAACCACCCCCAGTTTACCCGACCGAGATTCGAATGTTGGAAACGAAGTATGTAGGAAGAAATACTACAAGAAAGGAAAGGAAAGGAAAAAGATGGGAGGACCAAATAATAATAAGTGTGAGAGTGGAAGAAGTAGAATGGAAGCAATTAAAGGAGGAAGTGTAGTAGAAGGATGCTGGAAACCGTTGTTGAAGAGGATGGGTCAACCTTGCTCTTCAAACATGAACAACAGTTCCCATTAAGAGCCTATGAAGCTGGCTGTGTCAGTGATAGTGTGTCTTTAAATGTGTGTGTGTGTGTTTATTATTGTTTCAACAACTTAACTTAAAACATCACCCAGGAGGTTCTAAATGACTCTAGTTAAACTTAATATTATATCACCAGTTGGGTCCCAAAAAACATAGTAAGCATAGCGGAGAGTAGGAAACCGATCTTAAGCATATAAGAGGGTAATGGATCATAATATACAAGTGTTAAAAAAGGTCATATCAATATTGGCAACAGGCTATACAAGCCTGTTTATTCTCAAACAACATGATTTCAAATGTGGTAACTTAGTAATGTAAATACAACCATGGGGAATACGTATAAAAATATTATATGCTTTTGAATTTCTAATCTCTGAAACATGAGTATTACCAAAAACAAATCAAAATATTAGCATGGGCCATTAAGGCCAATATGTGACACATGATGGTCTAGTTCTTACACCAGATAGCTTTACCTTTTACAATACTAAAGTAGAGTATTATAAAATATACTTAATTACAAGTATATTTGCGCTTAACTATACATTCAGTTACCTCATCTAAAGGCGACATCAACTATCTGAGAAGTGGGCTGGTTGCAATACCAGACATGTTTATTTACGTTACACATATAGAGAAGTTTAATACTCCTACCATTACAACTATACAGAACAATATCGTCCAAGACGTTATTTAGCAAAGCTATACCTAATTTAAGCTAATCATAAAGTTACATGTTGTACAGACTTACTCTTCATACTTACCACCCACATGTGAAGTATACACATGAATGAGAAATCTGATACTTCACTGACCCCAGACACAAATTTAGCATACAATTCAGACCAAAATGTAATTTAGTAAAAAATTTATAAATAAAACTGAGCCAAAACTTAATAAGTACTTTCCCTCGCATAGTCTTAATCTTAGTTATAGGGTGACCTGGTGGTCTAGGGGTAAGGTGTCAGACTTCTGTGCTGGCGGCCGGGGTTCAATCCTCGGTCCCAGCACAGATTTATCTGATTACCAAACCCTTCCTTCACCTATGACAAGACATCTTGGTAATGTGGGGAATGCCAGGCCTCCACCGTGGTTCGGATTCCACGTTAAACTGTAGGTCCTTCATTTCATCTCATAATCACCCTACCATTACACATTAGCGTAAGTGTGTATAACCCGAACGGGTAGTAAGACGCGGTGCTAATAATAATAATCTTATTTATACCCAAAAATGAAATTTTGATAAAAGAATCAAATAAATAAATAAACGTGCCGAAAATGAATTTTTACTTACATTGACCAAGAGCTAAGTCCCCACAACTCACTGGACATTTCAGTATGAGTAGAGAACACATGATGCATTTCTTGCTCCAGTAACAAACGTTCACTCATCAAGCGTTAATATACAGACGCATGTGCACTGCAATGTTTGTCTGGAGATGTGTGGTGGGGGGACAGTCAGGAGAACTTATTATTTTATTACTCTAGTTACCACGCTTGCGCATTGTCCAAACCCAGAGGAGACTGCGCTCTGGCGGGATATTATGACACTGTACACACATTGTTCAAGTGTTTTTGTGTAAAACTCCTCCAGTCGGGTGATTTTTCTTAAGTTGACATGACCTGGACGGCGAGAAGCAGCGATGAAATGAGCTAAGTCCTTAGAATGTTTGTTTGCGGAGAGTGATCACTACATTGTACAGTCGTCATGGTACAGAATATATCATTCATGCTTAAGCCTACTTGGCAAACTTTTAACTTATTTTTACCGTTATTTGTTTAGTTAGTAATTTCTTACTAAATTAATTTCAGGTTTAATATTAAATTTATTTGTTTGAGAAAATGTGTTAATACTATTATAGTAGCAAGTTGATCTTCTAATTCTAACCACTCATTACTATTTCTTATGAAGTTAGTTTGGCTATAACTATATTATTTTTTATTTTATTAATTTGTAGTTTTAATATATAAAAGCTTCTTGTTTGGCAGAGACTAATCATACGTTTGAGTTTGTTGAAGGTGAGTGAAGTTGTTTAAGATTTTAATGTGAATATGGAGTAGGAGGAGGAGGAGTAGGAGGAGTAGGAGGAGGAGTAGGAGGAGGAGTAGGAGGAGGAGGAGGAGGAGTTGCATTAATTGTTTTTGGCTGAATATATTAGCATTTTATTTATATTTTTACCATTTTGTGTATTTTTCTTGGGTTCTGATATACCTAATATATTTTATTAAAAGTTGTATTTATTATCATTTATAGTTATATTTGAGTGTTATACCTCAAGTTTGTTATAATTTAATGAATTTAGCTTAGAAAATATTTCTTTATTTATTCATTAAATTATAGTCTATCATTTTTAGGCTTGTATTGGAAACCAGTTGCGTGGTAGAGTGAATAGAGAAACTAACTTGAGTTCTAGGTTTTAAGGTAATCACGTAGGGGGTCATTGTTTGTGATAGTAAATATAATGTATTTAAAAAAGTAGTTAGGCCCTACTTTTGTAAATATTAATAAACTTTAAAAGATGATAGAAAAAGGTGGTGTGATATTTATTTGATTTTTCGCCTATAGAGATTAGTGTTATTGAATATTATATTTTTTTAAGAAACCTAAACTGTGTTTAAACTGTTGCTCTACATTTTTTTAAATGTTCTATTTTTGGATTTGATTCTGAGGCAAACACAGAAAAATATTTAACAAAGATTCAGATCCAAAAATATTTTTAAAATAAAATATTCAATCCAATATTCTAGCATCAAATTTGACTAGGAGTCGATTTGATAAAATAGATTTTTAGGGGTCTACAAACTTGGATTTTTTCATTCGACTCAAATTCGAGCAAAATATTTCAAAAAGCTCCTGAGTTACTGTTAATTAATAATTTTAAAATGTTAAGAGTATATATTTATTTATTTATTTTAAAAGTAAAATAGTATATCTAAAATGTCACCATTTAAAACAAACATAAAATGTAAATATCCCATATTTAAAATGTGAGATTTTAAAAATATATGAAAACAACACAAATAAG
The DNA here is from genome assembly GCA_039000515.1 of Timema cristinae. Classification (NCBI taxonomy): domain Eukaryota; kingdom Metazoa; phylum Arthropoda; class Insecta; order Phasmatodea; family Timematidae; genus Timema; species Timema cristinae. Next base: position 45,877,454 of record JBCFYV010001001.1, read on the forward strand.
AGTGAAACTCATTTAAAAAAATTATAAAATACTTTTGAAAAAAATGGTTAAAAATTGAAATTTTTGTTTTTAAATTAAAAATAGAAGTTGAAAAAAATATAATTTAAATATAAGAAAAACACTCAAATCTATAAAGACATTAAAATTACACAAAGGATATTGAAAAAGATGCTTATTAAATTTATCTTTTAATGAGATAATATTTCCCCAAAATATGCTTCCATAACTTTAACTACTCTAAAAGAAAACGTTAGAATCACAAAAAGTAGGGGGCCTAATTCAAAACGTGTCATATTTCTTCGGTCCAATTCCATTCCCCTATGCGCAGGTGCACATGATTGTTGAATGGGATCATGCTAGAAATTATCTTAATGTGAAATTTATTTCAATTCAATTTCCTTGATAAAATGAATGGTAAAACTGTAAAATGAAAAATAAGGCAGTCAAAATAATATTTCTAGTAAACAATATAAAATGGTATATGCTTTTTTTTTTATTTGAATGTAGTGAGTTTGGTAAACTATTTATTACTGTGTTGATCAGCACAGGTTAACAAATATAATTCTATAACTAAATAGTATCTGAACTAGTGCTAAATATATTATTTAATAATAGTTTTGAATATCTTAAGTTCGAAAACATTCAATATAATATTTTATTGATAGTAAATTTTTAATTTAATCTAAATATTATTTTAGAAAGGGACTAGGTAAAAATATTTTTAAAATGACTATTCAATCATTTGGTAATCTATTTTTATTTTCATTGCTTTGTTATGGCAATATAACTTCAAATGAGTATAATTAAAAATGGACATCAATATTGAATAAGTTTACTGGCCGAAAGTAGTTTTAGAGCTATTTTACATTATTAATGTTAAATTTACTATTAATTTTACTAACTATTTGCTAAGCTACCAAATGATTTATAACTAGAGACATGCAAAAGGTGAGGTTATTTTTAGGGAAAACGTGGTGTTATTTTTCTCAAAAAGTGATAATATTATAAGATGAAAGTGATGTTATTATTTACGTGAATACGAATCAAATTAGTATTCATTAAAAAAAACCTTTCTCCATTTTTCATTCATATTGTATATTTAACTATTATTAACATATTCGGAGAAAAATCAAATATAAATACGCACAAAACATTTCATGCTTAGTAACATCAAACTTGATAGCTCCAATATCACCAACTTCAAGTCTTACAAATAGCAATATCAAAATAATCGATCATCAACTTAGGTTTAGACCAAATAATAACAACACCGAAACATGTTGTCATAGAAGATTAAACTGCTATCAAGTAAGGCGAAAGGAATAAAAATTAAGAATATATAATTTTGCCAAACATTACCACCTGCAGCAAGTTTTATATATTAATGTCCTTGCTTGGACCTAGCATGTAATCTTTTGAAGGCTGAAAACCAGGAATCCATTTATCGAAATTTAAGTATCATAATGTGTAAAAGATGAAACCGTGATTTTTAATGCTAGCCTCAGAAAAAAAAAGCCAAGATATCCTGAAGACATTCATATTTCTTGTTTTATACCTATAAAATAAGTAAAAACAGATACTACTCGTATAAATGGCAGCCCTGGTATAGTAGTATCACCAGTGCTACCACATTGAAAATATTGCCTGACATGGTATTTGCCAAATTAAAAATAAATTGTGTTTATTTAGAAAAAAAAGCTTGAATTTGTTTTATTCGCATGAAAAGAGTAGAATATGTGTAAAAATGTGTGTTATCGCAAATTCAAATTTTGAATGTCTCATTTATAAGTGAACGTGCCAATATCATTTGAATTAAATAGCCTATGCTTTCCATTGTGTTTTAAAAATTGATTTTTACTTACATCAAAGGGAAGCTTGAAAAGATGAGCTTAGAAAACTTTTCATAACAATCTCAAGCTTAAAATATGAGCTCGGCTCAAAGCTCAAAATGTGAATACTCACAAAGCCCTATAAATGTTGCATGAGATTTGATTCAGACTTGACTCAATTTTTTTTTTAAGTATGAGATTCAATTTGGTTTTAATTTGAGTCAGTTTGCTATGATTTAGATTCAATTCAAAATTGAAAATTATAAATTTGCATAGGCTTGCCTAGTTAAAAAAAAAAAAGATTAGCATAGAAATACAAAATCATCTTTATTTTTTATTCATTACTTTTATTTGGATGTGAATGTATTTATATAATTTGAAATAATGGGATTTAAAAAGATCTTTGATTTTATCTTCAAACTTCCTTTTCTTATCCAGTTTTAGTTTTAACTCTACTTCAAACAATCATTACCTGCACATGGTGAGGTTGGGTATTTTATATTCCGCCTTGGGCTCAAATTCTGGCTGGAAATCACTTATGTTGAAATAGGCCAAGGAATGTTCTAGGAAACCTTCATCTGTGTGATTGGCACTCACTGTTGACATGTATACCAACCGAGGAATAAAGTTAGATGAGAATGCAATAATAAATGCCTGGAAGAAAGAAAATCACATCATCATAAGTATCAGTTCTAGTAAAATATCATAGTTACTTTAACTGTGTGGACAAAATCAAATATAGCCAAAATATTGATTATTTGTAGAATTGGGTGGAGTCTACTAGTTTACGAATCCAAATCTTGAATCCCGTATCTGAATCTATATTATTTAACTTTGAATCCTGAATCTTGCATGTGAATCTATGGCCTGTATGCAAGAACGAGCAGGAGAAAAGGCGGAGGACGGTTGATTTACTTGCTAGGATGAGCGCGAAGGTATGTCCCGACCAGCCTTCCCTTATACATAGCTTTACTCCTACCCCTTGTACACAGGGCTACTTCGATGTGGCACGCATGAGCAATAGAGATGCCACACATTCTGTTATTGTTTTGTGTTAAGAAAATATGGCGCTCCACGACTATCGAAAAGTCGTAATTGACGAGTATTTTGAAGAAGAGGCTAATCGAGTTGCTTTGATTCAACAGAGGTATGTTAGGGATATCCAGGATACCTGTTAGGTTTATTCTGATTAACAATTTCGTAAAAGATTTCTATTTTTGGAGGAACTTGCATGGCAAGATATCTTCCCTATGTTGGAAATTGACAATCCCGAAACACAACAAAGACTTCCACTGCTTCATTTACAACAAATGTTGACCATCCTTCAGTTTTATGCCACGGAAGGCTTACAGGTAAGTTAATACCAAATTGTAAATATACTTGTTATTTATTTATTGTTACTTGTTGTGCTATTTAAGATTAATTTAGTATCGGTATATAAGTTTATTTTATATTAAAACTTGTATTATTTACTGACAACATTTTTCTTCCATTGTTTTTTATGATGTAATTGAAGCAATTAGGCTAATTTATTGTTTTGTGACATACAGTAGCTATTGGGATTTTGGTTGACATTTAATATTGAATATTTGTTCTCCCATTTTAGGTTGTTGGCGGAGAAATGTAGGCCTACAATGTTGACCAGTCAACAGTATCGCGTGTCGTCAAGAAAATATTTAATTTGGTTGTCCCAAAACATGCGACGTGTGGTGTAGTTTCCCACCAGAGAAACTAACTGGGAGCTGTGCGAGTGCTGTTCTATGACAAGGCCAACTTCCCTGGAGTTTGATATTGAAGAGACTGCACCCACATCCCTGCCCAGAGCCCCGGGGGTCCGAATGGAGAATTAGTCAGGTAACCCTTACCCCAAACCTTTGTTGACATGAATTACAAATATGCTTTCCTGAAAAAAAGTTTCCAACATTTACTAATTATATCAGGAATGATGTGTAGGCTAATTATCTTATTGAATAATACACTACAGTATTTAATTGAAGATAGCCACTCATATGTACTCTAAGCTCACAAAGAAATGGCAAATCCAATCATACTATAGGCCTAATTATATTTATTTGAAACTATTTTATTTTTACAAAATAAATACATCTCAATAAAACCTAAGTCAAAATGTAAACTTACAATACCAACACATTGTTTAATCCATGATCCTTTGAAATATGTCATCTTATACAAATAAAGTTGAATAATTTATTTTATAAATATTGATTGAGATTCTAATTTATTAGCGAATGAAACATCAGAAATATTAGATAAAGTCAGCCTAGTAAATACTTTAATGAAGGTTAGGTTAAGCTAGGTTGGAAAGGAACTTTAATAAGTTAATATTAGGGATGGGCCACTCAAATCTTCGAATCCACCGAATACTGACAAGTATTCGAGATTCGAGAATTCGGTGTTTTACTAGATTTGATGATCAAATCTTTCACCTCATAAACAAAGCATAATATGTTAAATTCCAAAATTACTTAGTTAGGCCTACTTGCAAAGCACAACTTAATTCGTAATATTTATTTTGTCGGACAAAAGAGATAAACATGAATAAAATATTCTTTAAAAAATAAAAATTGTTAGGTGTGGAAAATCTTACGTGCCTAGTACCCTACCCTCCCAACCGTATGGGAAACTCACCGTATGGAATGCTCACTTCTAAAACTTTCACCTCACAAACAATCTTGTAAATATTTTAATAAACACATCAAAACTCTTCAAAAACTGAAAATCAAAACTAGAATTACAAATAAACTCGAAATAAATTAAACTAATTACAGTTTTTTTTAACAGAAATAAGAACACATTACGTGTGATACAAAGTCAGCCGTCATGACGTATATTATGTTTAGTCGCCCAAGTGATGATTAAAATAAAGATACTGTTAATTCTTACCACCCAACTGGTTTTAATTATCTACAACTATGCAAAGAACCACAATTTATTGCATACAATCCTTAAGCTAGACATTTTGTTGGGTTTCATGGAATATAAATACTGTCAACAGTCAGACACCGATAAAACTGTTAATTTATACCTACCGGCCTACGTTTTGTATATCGATTGTTTGTTTAGAATTGATTCAGGTAATCTGTTCACATAGTAAGCGCGCTCGAGTTTTAAGAATCAAATAACGACTTGCTAATCCATTATTTATTTTTAAATTGATTTTAACATAGTTTTTATTATTTATTTAAAAATATGTTATTAAAGTAATTGTGGAAATATTCAAACGTGGTCCTGCCTTATAAAATGGGAATGAACATATTGTAGTCGAAAATATGTTTGTGTTTTAAATAGAATGTATTCTCAGAAATCGATATATCTCAAGAATCGATATATTTGTTTTCTACGCAAAAATAGATAATGGATATAAAATAAAATAATAACAAAACATAATTAAGCATAGTTGAGTTCACTATTTGCAATGTATGTTTAATTGTTAAGCATGTTGTTTTAGTCTTTATTAAAAATATCCGTTTGTATTTTTATTTTTGCTATTTTAATACAATAAAATATCCTTTAATGATGATTAAAGTTGATCAAAGGATATCTAGGCCTAATCTGTATATTTCACATATTTTAGAAACTTAACTCATTCTAACAACACTTTTGAAAATAACTTAAATTGTCAAATTTTGATTGATTTGATTTTTAAACAATAATATGAGTCTAGAATGTTTAATTTGGCTGAATTTTAACCTGTATTTTGTGAGGGGTGGCTGGAGTTGATTAAAATAAATCTAAATTCACAGTTTAGGCCTATATTGTGTAATGTAGGTCTATTTGTAAATCATTAAAATTTATAACAATTTGCTAAGATTCGGATTCGAGAAATAGTGGATTCGACCCATCTCTAGCTAATATATTTATAAATTACTTAGCCTTAAAATATGTATTACTTTATTTTAATATGGGACTTCCAGTGGAAGTTTTCCTGCGGCTGTTTTTGCTATACTAGGCCTATATTACATTTTCACTTAGTAGTGTCCTTGTGTGAGATAGTTGGGTGTGCAAGTGTGTTTTCATATAAAGAAAATATTATTTACAGGTAACCTTTTTCAATAATTATATATATATATATATTATATATATATATATATATATATATTATAGAGAGAGAGAGAGAGAGAGAGAGAGGGGAAGGGGGGGGGGGGGCTATCACTTAGGTTGAATTTTAATTTAGTATAATTGGATTCCCGCATTCTTATGACAGTAAGATTTACAAAACCTACAATTAAAAAACATTTTAACAAATCTCTACTGTAGACGTGCATAAGCTTGCACACAGCGAGGGGTGGAGGGAGTATGAACTATTAGAGGGGTCCTAGGAGTAAACTAGCTGTAGTTGATTAACCTGCTTCTGGCCACATGGTCTAAGGCGTCACAATCGCAGTAGACTGACTACCAATAACTGGGAGACTGAAGTTCAATCCCGGTTAGGCCATTGAGAGTGGTTTTTTCCTGAATGGTTTTCCACTCTTACTCCACACAAATGTGGGCGCACTTCCTATAAATAAAACCTTCATCCCTAATACATAAGCATCTATCCTGAATGGTTAGTAAGACAGTGTGGTAAAAAACCTGTTATTACCAGATATCCTTGAAATAGGCCTACAAGAGTTCTGCTGAAGCTGCGCTTCACTGCAATGAAATACTTTCTGAGAGTCTGCGCTTCACCACATGGACTTACACCACCTGAGAGACTGTTATTCACCATCTGGACTTACACCACCTGAGAGTCTGGGCTTCACCACATGGACTTACACCACCTGAGAGACTGTTATTCACCATCTGGACTTACACCACCTGAGAGTCTGGGCTTCACCACATGGACTTATACCACCTGAGAGAAGGTTATTCACCACATGGACTTACACCACCTGAGAGACTGTTATTCACCATCTGGACTTACACCACCTGAGAGTCTGCGCTTCACCACATGGACTTACACCACCTGAGAGACTGTTATTCACCATCTGGACTTACACCACCTGAGAGTCTGGGCTTCACCACATGGACTTACACCACCTGAGAGACTGTTATTCACCATCTGGACTTACACCACCTGAGAGTCTGGGCTTCACCACATGGACTTACACCACCTGAGAGACTGTTATTCACTATCTGGACTTACACCATCTGAGAGTCTGCGCTTCACCATATGGACTTACACCACCTGAGAGACTGTTATTCACCATCTGGACTTACACCACTGAGAGACTTATTCACCATCTGGACTTACACCATCTGAGAGACTGTTATTCACCATCTGGACTTACACAACCTGAGAGACTGTTATTCACCACATGGACTTACACCATCTGAGAGACTGTTATTTACCATCTGGACTTACACCACCTGAGAGACTTATTCACCATCTGGACTTACACCATCTGAGAGACTGTTATTCACCATCTGGACTTACACCATCTGAGAGACTGTTATTTACCATCTGGACTTACACCACCTAAGAGACTTATTCACCATCCGGACTTACACAACCTGAGAGACTGTTATTCACCATCTGGACTTACACAACCTGAGAGACTGTTTTTACCATCTGGACTTACACCATCTGAGACTGTTATTCACCATCTGGACTTACACCACCTGAGAGTCTGTTATTCACCATCTGGACTTACACCATCTGAGAGACTGTTATTCACCATCTGTACTTACACCATCTGAGAGACTGTTATTCACCATCTGGACTTACACCACCTGAGACTGTTATTCACCATCTGGACTTACACCATCTGAGAGTCTGGGCTTCACCACATGGACTTACACAACCTGAGAGACTTATTCACCATCTGGACTTACACAACCTGAGAGATTGTTATTCACCATCTGGACTTACACAACCTGAGAGACTGTTATTTACCATCTGGACTTACACCATCTGAGACTGTTATTCACCATCTGGACTTACACCACCTGAGAGTCTGTTATTCACCATCTGGACTTACACCACCTGAGAATGTTATTCACCATCTGGACTTACACCATCTGAGAGTCTAGACTTAACTGCTTATACATTCATAGACTATTACAGTTGGAACCTTATTAGAATCATTGTGTAACTTTTTGAACACAAAATGTAAAATATTGCTACCTTAAAACAAATCTAACTTGAAATGTTGATTGATGTTGACGTCTCATGACCCCCCGAACCCCAAAAAGTGGTCTTTGCAATGCAGTCTGTCTGTGTGTCTGTTTAAACTTAAAATTAAGAGTAGTTTAATAAACGGCAGAAAGAGAAAAAATAGATTTTCTCAAAATTAGTTCTAATGATTTTGATTAAAATTAATATCTAGGTGTTGATTATGATTATTAATAAAATGGCTATTTTCATTTTCCCATGAAAATGACTTTTAGGGTACTTTACAGAAGCAGAAACTTCCATATCGTCGCAACTATTTGATATACTAAATAGCTTATCATTGCTAAATTGTAGTACTGTTAAAATATAAAAAATTTAATATGAACTATATTTTTATAAAATCGACAGTTTCTGAGTTATTGACAAATATATTAATACCATTTTGTGAGCTTTAGTTGTAAAGAGATACTACTTAAGTTTTAACGCAATTATTCTCCAATGCCAGAGAGTAATTAAATATGAGTAAGTCTCTAAAACTTTATATTGTTTTTCCTTAAACCTCTTAGGAGATATGTTTGTACAAAAATGATCTATCTCTCTCATTTTAGATTCAATAGTCAATATTTACCTATTTAATTGGTCAAAATTTATAAATGCAGAATTTAATAGCAATGCGATGGCATGAAGATTTGCAACACCTAATAAAATGTAAAAATTTTAACCAGAAGCTTAAATTTTAATACAAACTGTTGACCCTTGTGGACCTAATATTGATCTTTTTTATCTATGCATACAAATAAGGACATTAATTATTTAAAAATAAAATTATAAAATTTAAAACCGGTACTAAAAAAAAAGTTTTACATAAATATAGTTCAATTTATGCTTGGGTTTGCTAGTGTATATTATTTTGTTTCACATATATGAGTTTTGGGTGAATATCTCCATTTTTAAACTATGGAGCGAGAAAGTCCGTGCGGAGTTCCGTACCATTTATTTTCAAGATTATGATTCAGATTTGAGATTAAAAGATAAATTGGAAATTTGGATTTGACCCAAATCTAACTCTATCATAATAGGTTCTGGACAACCAATAGGCAGTAATAGAGCACTAAAATGAATTTCACTTGAAAATTAAACAAAACTTTATTAAGGACTTGATGCCAGGATCACAATCAACTTAACGTAACTTAACGTAAAGGACCTCCACGTGTGTTTAAATGGAAGCGATCACGATGCACTTAACTTAACGTTGACTTGCAGTTAACTTAATGTAAGAGATGTCTTGGGAGGTCTTTTACTTTACTTTACGTTACTTGAAGGGTATCACGTGATTTAGCCAGCCAATCATTATGCGAGTGACGTTAACAGGGCTATTTAGTTATTCATTTGTTGGTATTATGATTAATGTTTACTCTTTAGCGTAAGTTTTAGTGATCAGACATTGAAACAAAGTAATTAAACTAAAATGGGGAACTAAATTTATCAAAAAAGTTTAATAATAGATATTTATTATAGCGATAGAAAACTGTAAACATTCACAGATCATCACTTTACAAATTGTACAAAACCACAGATCATACTCGAGAATGCATATGTTTGGCTTGAGTTGTTACGTTAAGTTAAGTGAACCGTGATCACACATAAGTTAAGTTAACTTTAAGTGAACATTACGTTAAGTTACGTTAAGTTGATCGTGATCCCGGCATTAGTCTCGAATCAGAAATTATCTCGAATATCAAATACCCTTAAGGATTCTAGATTTAAGGGTCCCATCCCTAATTCTTTGTAATGCAGCAAGAAATGATGCTTGTGTAAGTAAGTGTGTAGTGGACACATAAGAATGTGCAAAATTACAGAAACCATGCAGTGAGTGAGAAGGAAGGAATCTGTGTGCAGTTATATAATTCTATATTAGAAAAATACACGATACTAGGGTATGTACATTTTAGTTAAAAACTACATTGGTAAAATAACAATGTACATTGGGCAGCAGTGAGTATTCAGGGCCTACACATTTAATAACACTATATCTGTACTATTTTAACTTTTAAATGCTTGGGATTAAACTTAAAATAACAACAAAAGATAGGACAATTTTCTACATACCCTTGAATTATTTTTTTTATAAAAAAATATTATCCTTCAGATGGCCACCATTATATATTCAATAACTTGTTATATGAGCTCTTTGAATTTTGACACGACTTTGCGCAATGTCTTTTGTTAAATTGACTCAAACTCCACAACAATTTGTAAACATGACTCTTTAACATTGTTCACAACATAAAGTTCGAGGCTATTAAGTCTGGTTAGCGTGGTGACCAGGTGTTGTCTCCAAATCTTGAATTAATGACTAGAGTGACTAGGAAACCTTTTTTGAAACGCCTCCATTGATTTTTGGGCTGTGTGGGTCATTGCCTCATCTTGCTGGAACATCTTGTTGGTACCCCTGTCCTTAAATTGCAGTTGAGGACTCAGAAAGGTTGAACATCAATGGAGGTGCTTCGCAAAATGTTTCCTGGTCACTTTGTTTCACGACTCGGGGACATTGCTTGGCCACCAAGTTCACTAGAGTTAACCATTCCAGAATGCATCTTGTTTGATGGAAGAAGAAGCAATTCAATAAGAGACATTGCACAAATTCACACCAAGGTATGGCATATAATGGTGGCCATCTTAAGTTCAATGTTTCTAAACAGTTCAACCATGAGTAGAAAATTGTCAATCTTTTGTTGTTATTTTAAGTTTAATTTGAAGCATTTAGTAGTTAAAATAGCAAATATATAGATATTGTTAATATATGTGTCAACACTTTCTGCCCTAGTCTGTACATTCAAGAATTAAAAGATGAAATTACGTTTGTAATGACAGAGATCCTGCCAATCACATCCAATATCCTGAACCAGACACCGATGCTCTTCACCCGGTGAGGCACAGGTCGGCGATAGAACCGCAGGAACTTTTTAGCATCCAGTCGCATCTCCAGAACGTTGTTTAATAGGGCAAAGAATGGGGCAAGAGGAAATGCAGCAACGAAGATTGTTACAAACCCATACTGCAACACTAAACAAACATGAACAGAGTTATTTACAATAATATGGCATTATCTCAGTTTTATGTATCGCTTGGTCGGTAGACACAAGTTCTCACCCATTTCCAGATATTCCGGGAAGAGACCTCTCGGCCCCCAGTCCAGTAATTTGTAATCCTCAGTCCATTGGTTGCAATATTTCATGTCCTCTTCCTTCTTCTGAAGACCTGTCTTGATGGTGAAAGTGTTGAACATCTTCATTAAATACCTACAATTATTACACAACTAAGTCAATTTGAGGTGGAAATAATGAGCTTTTTATAATTTTACCACATCAAATAAGAAATATAAAATGAAGTCTGCCTGAAACTTTTTTTATTCCAAAGTTTATTTTTTACCCATTGTTTGGCACGCAGGCTTAATCATCAGCCCTGTTTAAGTCTGGTTTGTCGATGCTATGGAAGTAGGGGCCCAAAAACTTTCCCTGGGTGTACTGAGGGTGGTTTTTCCTGGATAGTTTTACACTTTATATTCAAGCAAATGTGGCTACATTTCTTCCAAAACTACACCTTCCTCATTCCCAACCTCTTTCTGTAAACATGCCCAAAAGATTGCAGAGTTTTTATGATGATGCATCAAACCTAATTGGTTTTGTAAGGTGTACTTACGGCACAACCATCTCCAGTATACTGTTGAGAGCCTGTTTTCCCACCATAATGATGGCTAACTGGATACACAGTTCCATTAAGCAGCCACCGGGACTGCACTATGAACCAATAAACATGCTTTGGTTAAAAGAACAGCCAAGTAAAAGAGCAAACTAAAATGTGGCCTGCCATTGACTAGGATAGGAAAGTAAATTATTTTATTTTATAGTATTTTTTATTAATAGAATGAAAGATAACTTCAATAAAGCACCAATTTTTTATATTAGATGGATTAACATATATTTCAAGTAAATGTAAAATAGATGTTGTAGTTTAGTGGTCTTATACTAAGCAGAGTTGAATAGCAAGGTGTACATTGTATTTATAACCTTAAAGAAGACATTTGACTGTGTGAGATGATACTGAAAAAAATTGAATTAACTGTAAATAGAGAAGAGCGATTAAAGAAAGATTTGTACTGAAACAGAGAGCAAGATGAGCTATGAGGATGACTGGAGAGATTGAGTTAGGAAGAGGAGTCAGGCAAGGATGCTGTCTGTCACTCACGCTAGTTAACATCTAGTTGGAACAGAGAGCAAGATGAGGCTATGAGACGAGGTGACTGGAGAGATTGAGTTAGGAAGAGGAGTCAGACAAGGATGCTGTACTGTCACTCACGCTAGTTAACATCTAGTTGGAACAGAGAGCAAGATGAGGCTATGAGACGAGGTGACTGGAGAGATTGAGTTAGGAAGAGGAGTCAGACAAGGATGCTGTCTGTCACTCACGCTAGTTAACATCTAGTTGGAACAGAGAGCAAGATGAGGCTATGAGGTGACTGGAGAGATTGAGTTAGGAAGAGGAGTCAGACAAGGATGCTTCTGTCACTCACGCTAGTTAACATCTAGTTGGAACAGAGAGCAAGATGAGGCTATGAGACGAGGTGACTGGAGAGATTGAGTTAGGAAGAGGAGTCAGACAAGGATGCTGTCTGTCACTCACGCTAGTTAACATCTAGTTGGAACAGAGAGCAAGATGAGGCTATGAGCGAGTGACTGGAGAGATTGAGTTAGGAAGAGGAGTCAGACAAGGATGCTGACTGTCACTCATGCTAGTTAACATCTAGTTGAACAGAAGCAAGATGAGCTATGAGGTGACTGGAGATTGAGTTAGAAGAGGAGTCAGGGACAAGGATGCTGTCTGTCACTCAGCTAGTTAACATTTTGAAGAAGACAAGAAAGAGGCAATAGTGACTGGGGAGATTGAGTAGAATAGAGTAGCAGTGCTGTCTGTCACTCACGCTAGTTAACATCTAGTTGGAACAGAGAGCAAGATGAGGCTATGAGGTGACTGGAGAGATTGAGTTAGGAAGAGGAGTCAGGCAAGGATGCTGTCTGTCACTCACGCTAGTTAACATCTAGTTGGAACAGAGAGCAAGATGAGGCTATGAGGTGACTGGAGAGATTGAGTTAGGAAGAGGAGTCAGGCAAGGATGCTGTCTGTCACTCACGCTAGTTAACATCTAGTTGGAACAGAGAGCAAGATGAGGCTATGAGACGAGGTGACTGGAGAGATTGAGTTAGGAAGAGGAGTCAGACAAGGATGCTGTCTGTCACTCATGCTAGTTAACATCTAGTTGAAACAGAGAGCAAGATGAGGCTATGAGGTGACTGGAGAGATTGAGTTAGGAAGAGGAGTCAGGCAAGGATGCTGTCTGTCACTCACGCTAGTTAACATCTAGTTGGAACAGAGAGCAAGATGAGGCTATGAGGTGACTGGAGAGATTGAGTTAGGAAGAGGAGTCAGGCAAGGATGCTGTCTGTCACTCACGCTAGTTAACAATCTAGTTGGAACAGAGAGCAAGATGAGGCTATGAGACGAGGTGACTGGAGAGATTGAGTTAGGAAGAGGAGTCAGACAAGGATGCTGTCTGTCACTCACGCTAGTTAACATCTAGTTGGAACAGAGAGCAAGATGAGGCTATGAGACGAGGTGACTGGAGAGATTGAGTTAGGAAGAGGAGTCAGACAAGGATGCTGTCTGTCACTCACGCTAGTTAACATCTAGTTGGAACAGAGAGCAAGATGAGGCTATGAGACGAGGTGACTGGAGAGATTGAGTTAGGAAGAGGAGTCAGACAAGGATGCTGTCTGTCACTCACGCTAGTTAACATCTAGTTGGAACAGAGAGCAAGATGAGGCTATGAGACGAGGTGACTGGAGAGATTGAGTTAGGAAGAGGAGTCAGACAAGGATGCTGTCTGTCACTCACGCTAGTTAACATCTAGTTGGAACAGAGAGCAAGATGAGGCTATGAGACGAGGTGACTGGAGAGATTGAGTTAGGAAGAGGAGTCAGACAAGGATGCTGTCTGTCACTCATGCTAGTTAACATCTAGTTGGAACAGAGAGCAAGATGAGGCTATGAGGTGACTGGAGAGATTGAGTTAGGAAGAGGAGTCAGACAAGGATGCTGTCTGTCACTCATGCTAGTTAACATCTAGTTGGAACAGAGAGCAAGATGAGGCTATGAGACGAGGTGACTGGAGAGATTGAGTTAGGAAGAGGAGTCAGACAAGGATGCTGTCTGTCACTCACGCTAGTTAACATCTAGTTGGAACAGAGAGCAAGATGAGGCTATGAGACGAGGTAACTGGAGAGATTGAGTTAGGAAGAGGAGTCAGGCAAGGATGCTGTCTGTCACTCACGCTAGTTAACATCTAGTTGGAACAGAGAGCAAGAGGCTATGAGACGAGGTGACTGGAGAGATTGAGTTAGGAAGAGGAGTCAGACAAGGATGCTGTCTGTCACTCACGCTAGTTAACATCTAGTTGGAACAGAGAGCAAGATGAGGCTATGAGACGAGGTGACTGGAGAGATTGAGTTAGGAAGAGGAGTCAGACAAGGATGCTGTCTGTCACTCACGCTAGTTAACATCTAGTTGGAACAGAGAGCAAGATGAGGCTATGAGACGAGGTGACTGGAGAGATTGAGTTAGGAAGAGGAGTCAGACAAGGATGCTGTCTGTCACTCACGCTAGTTAACATCTAGTTGGAACAGAGAGCAAGATGAGGCTATGAGACGAGGTGACTGGAGAGATTGAGTTAGGAAGAGGAGTCAGACAAGGATGCTGTCTGTCACTCATGCTAGTTAACATCTAGTTGGAACAGAGAGCAAGATGAGGCTATGAGACGAGGTGACTGGAGAGATTGAGTTAGGAAGAGGAGTCAGACAAGGATGCTGTCTGTCACTCACGCTAGTTAACATCTAGTTGGAACAGAGAGCAAGATGAGGCTATGAGACGAGGTGACTGGAGAGATTGAGTTAGGAAGAGGAGTCAGACAAGGATGCTGTCTGTCACTCATGCTAGTTAACATCTAGTTGGAACAGAGAGCAAGATGAGGCTATGAGGTGACTGGAGAGATTGAGTTAGGAAGAGGAGTCAGACAAGGATGCTGTCTGTCACTCACGCTAGTTAACATCTAGTTGGAACAGAGAGCAAGATGAGGCTATGAGACGAGGTAACTGGAGAGATTGAGTTAGGAAGAGGAGTCAGGCAAGGATGCTGTCTGTCACTCACGCTAGTTAACATCTAGTTGGAACAGAGAGCAAGATGAGGCTATGAGACGAGGTGACTGGAGAGATTGAGTTAGGAAGAGGAGTCAGACAAGGATGCTGTCTGTCACTCACGCTAGTTAACATCTAGTTGGAACAGAGAGCAAGATGAGGCTATGAGACGAGGTGACTGGAGAGATTGAGTTAGGAAGAGGAGTCAGGCAAGGATGCTGTCTGTCACTCACGCTAGTTAACATCTAGTTGGAACAGAGAGCAAGATGAGGCTATGAGACGAGGTGACTGGAGAGATTGAGTTAGGAAGAGGAGTCAGACAAGGATGCTGTCTGTCACTCACGCTAGTTAACATCTAGTTGGAACAGAGAGCAAGATGAGGGTATGAGACGAGGTGACTGGAGAGATTGAGTTAGGAAGAGGAGTCAGACAAGGATGCTGTCTGTCACTCACGCTAGTTAACATCTAGTTGGAACAGAGAGCAAGATGAGGCTATGAGACGAGGTGACTGGAGAGATTGAGTTAGGAAGAGGAGTCAGACAAGGATGCTGTCTGTCACTCATGCTAGTTAACATCTAGTTGGAACAGAGAGCAAGATGAGGCTATGAGACGAGGTGACTGGAGAGATTGAGTTAGGAAGAGGAGTCAGACAAGGATGCTGTCTGTCACTCACGCTAGTTAACATCTAGTTGGAACAGAGAGCAAGATGAGGCTATGAGACGAGGTGACTGGAGAGATTGAGTTAGGAAGAGGAGTCAGACAAGGATGCTGTCTGTCACTCATGCTAGTTAACATCTAGTTGGAACAGAGAGCAAGATGAGGCTATGAGGTGACTGGAGAGATTGAGTTAGGAAGAGGAGTCAGACAAGGATGCTGTCTGTCACTCACGCTAGTTAACATCTAGTTGGAACAGAGAGCAAGATGAGGCTATGAGACGAGGTGACTGGGGAGATTGAGTTAGGAAGAGGAGTCAGACAAGGATGCTGTCTGTCACTCACGCTAGTTAACATCTAGTTGGAACAGAGAGCAAGATGAGGCTATGAGGTGACTGGAGAGATTGAGTTAGGAAGAGGAGTCAGACAAGGATGCTGTCTGTCACTCACGCTAGTTAACATCTAGTTGGAACAGAGAGCAAGATGAGGCTATGAGGTGACTGGAGAGATTGAGTTAGGAAGAGGAGTCAGACAAGGATGCTGTCTGTCACTCACGCTAGTTAACATCTAGTTGGAACAGAGAGCAAGATGAGGCTATGAGGTGACTGGAGAGATTGAGTTAGGAAGAGGAGTCAGACAAGGATGCTGTCTGTCACTCATGCTAGTTAACATCTAGTTGGAACAGAGAGCAAGATGAGGCTATGAGACGAGGTGACTGGAGAGATTGAGTTAGGAAGAGGAGTCAGACAAGGATGCTGTCTGTCACTCATGCTAGTTAACATCTAGTTGGAACAGAGAGCAAGATGAGGCTATGAGGTGACTGGAGAGATTGAGTTAGGAAGAGGATCAGACAAGGATGCTGTCTGTCACTCATGCTAGTTAACATCTAGTTGGAACAGAGAGCAAGATGAGGCTATGAGACGAGGTGACTGGAGAGATTGAGTTAGGAAGAGGAGTCAGACAAGGATGCTGTCTGTCACTCACGCTAGTTAACATCTAGTTGGAACAGAGAGCAAGATGAGGCATGAGACGAGGTGACTGGAGAGATTGAGTTAGGAAGAGGAGTCAGACAAGGATGCTGTCTGTCACTCACGCTAGTTAACATCTAGTTGGAACAGAGAGCAAGATGAGGCTATGAGGTGACTGGAGAGATTGAGTTAGGAAGAGGAGTCAGACAAGGATGCTGTCTGTCACTCATGCTAGTTAACATCTAGTTGGAACAGAGAGCAAGATGAGGCTATGAGGTGACTGGAGAGATTGAGTTAGGAAGAGGAGTCAGACAAGGATGCTGTCTGTCACTCATGCTAGTTAACATCTAGTTGGAACAGAGAGCAAGATGAGGCTATGAGACGAGGTGACTGGAGAGATTGAGTTAGGAAGAGGAGTCAGACAAGGATGCTGTCTGTCACTCACGCTAGTTAACATCTAGTTGGAACAGAGAGCAAGATGAGGCTATGAGGTGACTGGAGAGATTGAGTTAGGAAGAGGAGTCAGGCAAGGATGCTGTCTGTCACTCATGCTAGTTAACATCTAGTTGGAACAGAGAGCAAGATGAGGCTATGAGACGAGGTGACTGGAGAGATTGAGTTAGGAAGAGGAGTCAGACAAGGATGCTGTCTGTCACTCACGCTAGTTAACATCTAGTTGGAACAGAGAGCAAGATGAGGCTATGAGACGAGGTGACTGGAGAGATTGAGTTAGGAAGAGGAGTCAGGCAAGGATGCTGTCTGTCACTCACGCTAGTTAACATCTAGTTGGAACAGAGAGCAAGATGAGGCTATGAGACGAGGTGACTGGAGAGATTGAGTTAGGAAGAGGAGTCAGACAAGGATGCTGTCTGTCACTCACGCTAGTTAACATCTAGTTGGAACAGAGAGCAAGATGAGGCTATGAGACGAGGTGACTGGAGAGATTGAGTTAGGAAGAGGAGTCAGACAAGGATGCTGTCTGTCACTCACGCTAGTTAACATCTAGTTGGAACAGAGAGCAAGATGAGGCTATGAGACGAGGTGACTGGAGAGATTGAGTTAGGAAGAGGAGTCAGACAAGGATGCTGTCTGTCACTCACGCTAGTTAACATCTAGTTGGAACAGAGAGCAAGATGAGGCTATGAGACGAGGTGACTGGAGAGATTGAGTTAGGAAGAGGAGTCAGACAAGGATGCTGTCTGTCACTCACGCTAGTTAACATCTAGTTGGAACAGAGAGCAAGATGAGGCTATGAGGTGACTGGAGAGATTGAGTTAGGAAGAGGAGTCAGACAAGGATGCTGTCTGTCACTCACGCTAGTTAACATCTAGTTGGAACAGAGAGCAAGATGAGGCTATGAGGTGACTGGAGAGATTGAGTTAGGAAGAGGAGTCAGGCAAGGATGCTGTCTGTCACTCACGCTAGTTAACATCTAGTTGGAACAGAGAGCAAGATGAGGCTATGAGACGAGGTGACTGGAGAGATTGAGTTAGGAAGAGGAGTCAGGCAAGGATGCTGTCTGTCACTCACGCTAGTTAACATCTAGTTGGAACAGAGAGCAAGATGAGGCTATGAGACGAGGTGACTGGAGAGATTGAGTTAGGAAGAGGAGTCAGACAAGGATGCTGTCTGTCACTCATGCTAGTTAACATCTAGTTGGAACAGAGAGCAAGATGAGGCTATGAGACGAGGTGACTGGAGAGATTGAGTTAGGAAGAGGAGTCAGACAAGGATGCTGTCTGTCACTCACGCTAGTTAACATCTAGTTGGAACAGAGAGCAAGATGAGGCTATGAGACGAGGTAACTGGAGAGATTGAGTTAGGAAGAGGAGTCAGGCAAGGATGCTGTCTGTCACTCACGCTAGTTAACATCTAGTTGGAACAGAGAGCAAGATGAGGCTATGAGACGAGGTGACTGGAGAGATTGAGTTAGGAAGAGGAGTCAGACAAGGATGCTGTCTGTCACTCACGCTAGTTAACATCTAGTTGGAACAGAGAGCAAGATGAGGCTATGAGACGAGGTGACTGGAGAGATTGAGTTAGGAAGAGGAGTCAGACAAGGATGCTGTCTGTCACTCACGCTAGTTAACATCTAGTTGGAACAGAGAGCAAGATGAGGCTATGAGACGAGGTGACTGGAGAGATTGAGTTAGGAAGAGGAGTCAGACAAGGATGCTGTCTGTCACTCACGCTAGTTAACATCTAGTTGGAACAGAGAGCAAGATGAGGCTATGAGACGAGGTGACTGGAGAGATTGAGTTAGGAAGAGGAGTCAGACAAGGATGCTGTCTGTCACTCATGCTAGTTAACATCTAGTTGGAACAGAGAGCAAGATGAGGCTATGAGACGAGGTGACTGGAGAGATTGAGTTAGGAAGAGGAGTCAGACAAGGATGCTGTCTGTCACTCACGCTAGTTAACATCTAGTTGGAACAGAGAGCAAGATGAGGCTATGAGACGAGGTGACTGGAGAGATTGAGTTAGGAAGAGGAGTCAGACAAGGATGCTGTCTGTCACTCATGCTAGTTAACATCTAGTTGGAACAGAGAGCAAGATGAGGCTATGAGGTGACTGGAGAGATTGAGTTAGGAAGAGGAGTCAGACAAGGATGCTGTCTGTCACTCACGCTAGTTAACATCTAGTTGGAACAGAGAGCAAGATGAGGCTATGAGACGAGGTAACTGGAGAGATTGAGTTAGGAAGAGGAGTCAGGCAAGGATGCTGTCTGTCACTCACGCTAGTTAACATCTAGTTGGAACAGAGAGCAAGATGAGGCTATGAGACGAGGTGACTGGAGAGATTGAGTTAGGAAGAGGAGTCAGACAAGGATGCTGTCTGTCACTCACGCTAGTTAACATCTAGTTGGAACAGAGAGCAAGATGAGGCTATGAGACGAGGTGACTGGAGAGATTGAGTTAGGAAGAGGAGTCAGGCAAGGATGCTGTCTGTCACTCACGCTAGTTAACATCTAGTTGGAACAGAGAGCAAGATGAGGCTATGAGACGAGGTGACTGGAGAGATTGAGTTAGGAAGAGGAGTCAGACAAGGATGCTGTCTGTCACTCACGCTAGTTAACATCTAGTTGGAACAGAGAGCAAGATGGGGCTATGAGACGAGGTGACTGGAGAGATTGAGTTAGGAAGAGGAGTCAGACAAGGATGCTGTCTGTCACTCACGCTAGTTAACATCTAGTTGGAACAGAGAGCAAGATGGCTATGAGACGAGGTGACTGGAGAGATTGAGTTAGGAAGAGGAGTCAGACAAGGATGCTGTCTGTCACTCATGCTAGTTAACATCTAGTTGGAACAGAGAGCAAGATGAGGCTATGAGACGAGGTGACTGGAGAGATTGAGTTAGGAAGAGGAGTCAGACAAGGATGCTGTCTGTCACTCACGCTAGTTAACATCTAGTTGGAACAGAGAGCAAGATGAGGCTATGAGACGAGGTGACTGGAGAGATTGAGTTAGGAAGAGGAGTCAGACAAGGATGCTGTCTGTCACTCATGCTAGTTAACATCTAGTTGGAACAGAGAGCAAGATGAGGCTATGAGGTGACTGGAGAGATTGAGTTAGGAAGAGGAGTCAGACAAGGATGCTGTCTGTCACTCACGCTAGTTAACATCTAGTTGGAACAGAGAGCAAGATGAGGCTATGAGACGAGGTGACGGGAGAGATTGAGTTAGGAAGAGGAGTCAGACAAGGATGCTGTCTGTCACTCACGCTAGTTAACATCTAGTTGGAACAGAGAGCAAGATGAGGCTATGAGGTGACTGGAGAGATTGAGTTAGGAAGAGGAGTCAGACAAGGATGCTGTCTGTCACTCACGCTAGTTAACATCTAGTTGGAACAGAGAGCAAGATGAGGCTATGAGGTGACTGGAGAGATTGAGTTAGGAAGAGGAGTCAGACAAGGATGCTGTCTGTCACTCACGCTAGTTAACATCTAGTTGGAACAGAGAGCAAGATGAGGCTATGAGGTGACTGGAGAGATTGAGTTAGGAAGAGGAGTCAGACAAGGATGCTGTCTGTCACTCATGCTAGTTAACATCTAGTTGGAACAGAGAGCAAGATGAGGCTATGAGACGAGGTGACTGGAGAGATTGAGTTAGGAAGAGGAGTCAGACAAGGATGCTGTCTGTCACTCATGCTAGTTAACATCTAGTTGGAACAGAGAGCAAGATGAGGCTATGAGGTGACTGGAGAGATTGAGTTAGGAAGAGGAGTCAGACAAGGATGCTGTCTGTCACTCATGCTAGTTAACATCTAGTTGGAACAGAGAGCAAGATGAGGCTATGAGACGAGGTGACTGGAGAGATTGAGTTAGGAAGAGGAGTCAGACAAGGATGCTGTCTGTCACTCACGCTAGTTAACATCTAGTTGGAACAGAGAGCAAGATGAGGCATGAGACGAGGTGACTGGAGAGATTGAGTTAGGAAGAGGAGTCAGACAAGGATGCTGTCTGTCACTCACGCTAGTTAACATCTAGTTGGAACAGAGAGCAAGATGAGGCTATGAGGTGACTGGAGAGATTGAGTTAGGAAGAGGAGTCAGACAAGGATGCTGTCTGTCACTCATGCTAGTTAACATCTAGTTGGAACAGAGAGCAAGATGAGGCTATGAGGTGACTGGAGAGATTGAGTTAGGAAGAGGAGTCAGACAAGGATGCTGTCTGTCACTCATGCTAGTTAACATCTAGTTGGAACAGAGAGCAAGATGAGGCTATGAGACGAGGTGACTGGAGAGATTGAGTTAGGAAGAGGAGTCAGACAAGGATGCTGTCTGTCACTCACGCTAGTTAACATCTAGTTGGAACAGAGAGCAAGATGAGGCTATGAGGTGACTGGAGAGATTGAGTTAGGAAGAGGAGTCAGGCAAGGATGCTGTCTGTCACTCATGCTAGTTAACATCTAGTTGGAACAGAGAGCAAGATGAGGCTATGAGACGAGGTGACTGGAGAGATTGAGTTAGGAAGAGGAGTCAGACAAGGATGCTGTCTGTCACTCACGCTAGTTAACATCTAGTTGGAACAGAGAGCAAGATGAGGCTATGAGACGAGGTGACTGGAGAGATTGAGTTAGGAAGAGGAGTCAGGCAAGGATGCTGTCTGTCACTCACGCTAGTTAACATCTAGTTGGAACAGAGAGCAAGATGAGGCTATGAGACGAGGTGACTGGAGAGATTGAGTTAGGAAGAGGAGTCAGACAAGGATGCTGTCTGTCACTCACGCTAGTTAACATCTAGTTGGAACAGAGAGCAAGATGAGGCTATGAGACGAGGTGACTGGAGAGATTGAGTTAGGAAGAGGAGTCAGACAAGGATGCTGTCTGTCACTCACGCTAGTTAACATCTAGTTGGAACAGAGAGCAAGATGAGGCTATGAGACGAGGTGACTGGAGAGATTGAGTTAGGAAGAGGAGTCAGACAAGGATGCTGTCTGTCACTCACGCTAGTTAACATCTAGTTGGAACAGAGAGCAAGATGAGGCTATGAGACGAGGTGACTGGAGAGATTGAGTTAGGAAGAGGAGTCAGACAAGGATGCTGTCTGTCACTCACGCTAGTTAACATCTAGTTGGAACAGAGAGCAAGATGAGGCTATGAGGTGACTGGAGAGATTGAGTTAGGAAGAGGAGTCAGACAAGGATGCTGTCTGTCACTCACGCTAGTTAACATCTAGTTGGAACAGAGAGCAAGATGAGGCTATGAGGTGACTGGAGAGATTGAGTTAGGAAGAGGAGTCAGGCAAGGATGCTGTCTGTCACTCACGCTAGTTAACATCTAGTTGGAACAGAGAGCAAGATGAGGCTATGAGACGAGGTGACTGGAGAGATTGAGTTAGGAAGAGGAGTCAGGCAAGGATGCTGTCTGTCACTCACGCTAGTTAACATCTAGTTGGAACAGAGAGCAAGATGAGGCTATGAGACGAGGTGACTGGAGAGATTGAGTTAGGAAGAGGAGTCAGGCAAGGATGCTGTCTGTCACTCATGCTAGTTAACATCTAGTTGGAACAGAGAGCAAGATGAGGCTATGAGACGAGGTGACTGGAGAGATTGAGTTAGGAAGAGGAGTCAGACAAGGATGCTGTCTGTCACTCATGCTAGTTAACATCTAGTTGGAACAGAGAGCAAGATGAGGCTATGAGACGAGGTGACTGGAGAGATTGAGTTAGGAAGAGGAGTCAGGCAAGGATGCTGTCTGTCACTCATGCTAGTTAACATCTAGTTGGAACAGAGAGCAAGATGAGGCTATGAGACGAGGTGACTGGAGAGATTGAGTTAGGAAGAGGAGTCAGGCAAGGATGCTGTCTGTCACTCATGCTAGTTAACATCTAGTTGGAACAGAGAGCAAGATGAGGCTATGAGACGAGGTGACTGGAGAGATTGAGTTAGGAAGAGGAGTCAGACAAGGATGCTGTCTGTCACTCACGCTAGTTAACATCTAGTTGGAACAGAGAGCAAGATGAGGCTATGAGACGAGGTGACTGGAGAGATTGAGTTAGGAAGAGGAGTCAGACAAGGATGCTGTCTGTCACTCACGCTAGTTAACATCTAGTTGGAACAGAGAGCAAGATGAGGCTATGAGACGAGGTGACTGGAGAGATTGAGTTAGGAAGAGGAGTCAGGCAAGGATGCTGTCTGTCACTCACGCTAGTTAACATCTAGTTGGAACAGAGAGCAAGATGAGGCTATGAGACGAGGTGACTGGAGAGATTGAGTTAGGAAGAGGAGTCAGGCAAGGATGCTGTCTGTCACTCACGCTAGTTAACATCTAGTTGGAACAGAGAGCAAGATGAGGCTATGAGACGAGGTGACTGGAGAGATTGAGTTAGGAAGAGGAGTCAGACAAGGATGCTGTCTGTCACTCACGCTAGTTAACATCTAGTTGGAACAGAGAGCAAGATGAGGCTATGAGGTGACTGGAGAGATTGAGTTAGGAAGAGGAGTCAGACAAGGATGCTGTCTGTCACTCACGCTAGTTAACATCTAGTTGGAACAGAGAGCAAGATGAGGCTATGAGACGAGGTGACTGGAGAGATTGAGTTAGGAAGAGGAGTCAGACAAGGATGCTGTCTGTCACTCACGCTAGTTAACATCTAGTTGGAACAGAGAGCAAGATGAGGCTATGAGACGAGGTGACTGGAGAGATTGAGTTAGGAAGAGGAGTCAGACAAGGATGCTGTCTGTCACTCACGCTAGTTAACATCTAGTTGGAACAGAGAGCAAGATGAGGCTATGAGACGAGGTGACTGGAGAGATTGAGTTAGGAAGAGGAGTCAGGCAAGGATGCTGTCTGTCACTCACGCTAGTTAACATCTAGTTGGAACAGAGAGCAAGATGAGGCTATGAGACGAGGTGACTGGAGAGATTGAGTTAGGAAGAGGAGTCAGACAAGGATGCTGTCTGTCACTCACGCTAGTTAACATCTAGTTGGAACAGAGAGCAAGATGAGGCTATGAGACGAGGTGACTGGAGAGATTGAGTTAGGAAGAGGAGTCAGACAAGGATGCTGTCTGTCACTCATGCTAGTTAACATCTAGTTGGAACAGAGAGCAAGATGAGGCTATGAGACGAGGTGACTGGAGAGATTGAGTTAGGAAGAGGAGTCAGGCAAGGATGCTGTCTGTCACTCATGCTAGTTAACATCTAGTTGGAACAGAGAGCAAGATGAGGCTATGAGACGAGGTGACTGGAGAGATTGAGTTAGGAAGAGGAGTCAGACAAGGATGCTGTCTGTCACTCACGCTAGTTAACATCTAGTTGGAACAGAGAGCAAGATGAGGCTATGAGACGAGGTGACTGGAGAGATTGAGTTAGGAAGAGGAGTCAGACAAGGATGCTGTCTGTCACTCACGCTAGTTAACATCTAGTTGGAACAGAGAGCAAGATGAGGCTATGAGGTGACTGGAGAGATTGAGTTAGGAAGAGGAGTCAGACAAGGATGCTGTCTGTCACTCACGCTAGTTAACATCTAGTTGGAACAGAGAGCAAGATGAGGCTATGAGACGAGGTGACTGGAGAGATTGAGTTAGGAAGAGGAGTCAGACAAGGATGCTGTCTGTCACTCACGCTAGTTAACATCTAGTTGGAACAGAGAGCAAGATGAGGCTATGAGACGAGGTAACTGGAGAGATTGAGTTAGGAAGAGGAGTCAGACAAGGATGCTGTCTGTCACTCATGCTAGTTAACATCTAGTTGGAACAGAGAGCAAGATGAGGCTATGAGACGAGGTGACTGGAGAGATTGAGTTAGGAAGAGGAGTCAGACAAGGATGCTGTCTGTCACTCATGCTAGTTAACATCTAGTTGGAACAGAGAGCAAGATGAGGCTATGAGACGAGGTGACTGGAGAGATTGAGTTAGGAAGAGGAGTCAGACAAGGATGCTGTCTGTCACTCATGCTAGTTAACATCTAGTTGGAACAGAGAGCAAGATGAGGCTATGAGACGAGGTGACTGGAGAGATTGAGTTAGAAGAGGAGTCAGGCAAGGATGCTGTCTGTCACTCATGCTAGTTAACATCTAGTTGGAACAGAGAGCAAGATGAGGCTATGAGACGAGGTGACTGGAGAGATGAGTTAGGAAGAGGAGTCAGACAAGGATGCTGTCTGTCACTCACGCTAGTTAACATCTAGTTGGAACAGAGAGCAAGATGAGGCTATGAGACGAGGTGACTGGAGAGATTGAGTTAGGAAGAGGAGTCAGACAAGGATGCTGTCTGTCACTCACGCTAGTTAACATCTAGTTGGAACAGAGAGCAAGATGAGGCTATGAGACGAGGTGACTGGAGAGATTGAGTTAGGAAGAGGAGTCAGGCAAGGATGCTGTCTGTCACTCACGCTAGTTAACATCTAGTTGGAACAGAGAGCAAGATGAGGCTATGAGACGAGGTGACTGGAGAGATTGAGTTAGAAGAGGAGTTAGTGTACAAGTGCAGTTGATCAGCAAGTTAACATTTATTGAACAACCAAGATGATTGCTATGGAGAGGTGATACTGCAAAAATTAAATTAAAGTAATCAGAAAGGGATGCGACTTAAGAGTAACATTGTATGAACAGAGAGCAAGATGAGCTATGAGAGGTGACTGGAGAGATTGAGTTAGGAAGAGGAGTCAGACAAGGATGCTGTCTGTCACTCACGCTAGTTAACATCTAGTTGGAACAGAGAGCAAGATGAGGCTATGAGACAGGTGACTGGAGAGATTGAGTTAGGAAGAGGAGTCAGACAAGGATGCTGACTGTCACTCACGCTAGTTAACATCTAGTTGGAACAGAGAGCAAGATGAGGCTATGAGACGAGGTGACTGGAGAGATTGAGTTAGGAAGAGGAGTCAGCAAGGATGCTGACTGTCACTCACGCTAGTTAACATCTAGTTGGAACAGAGAGCAAGATGAGGCTATGAGGTGACTGGAGAGATTGAGTTAGGAAGAGGAGTCAGCAAGGATGCTGACTGTCACTCACGCTAGTTAACATCTAGTTGGAACAGAGAGCAAGATGAGGCTATGAGACGAGGTGACTGGAGAGATTGAGTTAGGAAGAGGAGTCAGACAAGGATGCTGTCTGTCACTCACGCTAGTTAACATCTAGTTGGAACAGAGAGCAAGATGAGGCTATGAGGTGACTGGAGAGATTGAGTTAGGAAGAGGAGTCAGACAAGGATGCTGACTGTCACTCACGCTAGTTAACATCTAGTTGGAACAGATAGTCAGGGAATGATTAAATGTAAAGAAAGGAGTGAGTATTGGTGGAAGAAGAATGGAGAGTATCAGGTTTGCAAATGATATGGTACTCATGTTAGTTGACTGAGATTTTAGAAGATCTTAACACCAAATGGGAGGAATATATTATCAAAATGAGCAAGATGAATACAAATAGTATTATAATGGGAGGAAAAGGAGAAATTATAAACATCACATTAAAAGAAGAAAAGAATGAACAGGTGGAATGAATTTAGTATCTAGGAAGCATTATTAATGAGGTAGTAAACTTTTCAATGTAGATAAGATCTAGAGGATTTAATTAATAAGAGTAGGAACTTCCTGTGCTGAATAAAGAGTTGAGAAAAAAATGAGCAGAATGCTATGTTTGGAGTGTGTAGTATGGTAAAGGGACATGGACATTTAGGAAAGATGACGAAAAAAGATAAGTTGGGAGGGAATAATTAGAAACGAGGAGGTGCTGAGAAGAATTAGAAAAAAGAAACAAATTATATAAAGAATGAAGGAAAGAAAGATGAATTGAATAGGATATTGGATGAGAAAGGAATGCTTGATGAAGACTGCAAATGAAGAAATGATAAATGGAAAGAAAGGAAGAAGGAAATACCAGATGCTAGATTCACTTAAGGTTGGAGGCAGATATGAAAACACCAAGAGAGTGACCCAGGATTGAGACTAGGAGGAAGATCATAACTGGACCTGTCGAGAGACTTGGAGGAGGATCATAGCTGGACCTGTCAAGAGACTTGGAGGAGGATCATAGCTGGACCTGTCAAGAGACTTGGAGGATTATCATAGCTGGACCTGTTAAGAGACTTGGAGGAGGATCATAGCTGGACCTGTTAAGAGACTTGGAGGAGGATCATAGCTGGACCTGTTAAGAGACTTGCAGGAGGATCATAGCTAGACCTGTTAAGAGACTTGGAGGAGGATCATAGCTGGACCTGTCAAGAGACTTGCAGGAGGATCATAGCTAGACCTGTTAAGAGACTTGGAGGAGGATCATAGCTGGACCTGTTAAGAGACTTGGAGGAGGATCATAGCTGGACCTGTTAAGAGACTTGGAGGAGGATCATAGCTGGACCTGTTAAGAGACTTGCAGGAGGATCATAGCTAGACCTGTTAAGAGACTTGGAGGAGGATCATAGCTGGACCTGTCAAGAGACTTGCAGGAGGATCATAGCTAGACCTGTTAAGAGACTTGGAGGAGGATCATAGCTGGACCTGTTAAGAGACTTGGAGGAGGATCATAGCTGGACCTGTTAAGAGACTTGGAGGAGGATCATAGCTGGACCTGTTAAGAGACTTGGAGGAGGATCATAGCTGGACCTGTCAAGAGACTTGCAGGAGGATCATAGCTAGACCTGTTAAGAGACTTGGAGGAGGATCATAGCTGGACCTGTTAAGAGACTTGGAGGAGGATCATAGCTGGACCTGTTAAGAGACTTGGAGGAGGATCATAGCTGGACCTGTTAAGAGACTTGGAGGAGGATCATAGCTGGACCTGTCAAGAGACTTGGAGGATTATAATAGCTGGACCTGTTAAGAGACTTGGAGGAGGATCATAGCTGGAGCCTCCAAGAGGCAGAACTACACTTGAAGATGATATTAAAATAACTGATGTACACATTTAACTATTGTATCTTCTAAATCCAACCAATAATATACAGCACATGCTAAAGTGCACTCACACATTCCCTAGCACACGTGTGACATGTTGTGTACATTTTTACCAAAAGATCTGATATTGAAAGAAACAACATCAACAATTTAGAGCTACTAATAGTCTGCTTCAGTGGCAGAATGGTCTAAGACAGGTGTGTCAAAGCGAGTGATCCTCTTAAAGGTGGGATATAGTAGATACGAGAAAATGTTCTACACACGGTGTTATCAACAGTTGTTGAATATCTGTCATAATCATAGCGGCATTAGATGACAGGTGTTATCAACGTTGTTGAATATCTGTCATAATCATAGCGGCATTAGATGACAGGTGATATCAACAGTTGTTGAATATCTGTCATAATCATAGCGGCATTAGATGACAGGTGTTATCAACAGTTGTTGAATATCTGTCATAATCATAGCGGCATTAGATGACAGGTGTTATCAACAGTTGTTGAATATCTGTCATAATCATAGCGGCATTAGATGACAGGTGATATCAACAGTTGTTGAATATCTGTCATAATCATAGCGGCATTAGATGACAGGTGTATCAACAGTTGTTGAATATCTGTCATAATCATAGCGGCATTAGACAGATAAACTGTTTTTAAATCAAGGATAATAAGTGTATTAACATTTATATCGTCATAATCATAGCGACATTAGATGACAGGTGTTATCAACAGTTGTTGAATATCTGTCATAATCATAGCGGCATTAGATGACAGGTGATATCAACAGTTGTTGAATATCTGTCATAATCATAGCGGCATTAGATGACAGGTGATATCAACAGTTGTTGAATATCTGTCATAATCATAGCGGCATTAGATGACAGGTGATATCAACAGTTGTTGAATATCTGTCATAATCATAGCGGCATTAGATGACAGGTGATATCAACAGTTGTTGAATATCTGTCATAATCATAGCGGCATTAGATGACAGGTGATATCAACAGTTGTTGAATATCTGTCATAATCATAGCGACATTAGATGACAGGTGTTATCAACAGTTGTTGAATATCTGTCATAATCATAGCGGCATTAGATGACAGGTGATATCAACAGTTGTTGAATATCTGTCATAATCATAGCGGCATTAGATGACAGGTGTTATCAACAG
Source organism: Timema cristinae (assembly GCA_039000515.1). Classification (NCBI taxonomy): domain Eukaryota; kingdom Metazoa; phylum Arthropoda; class Insecta; order Phasmatodea; family Timematidae; genus Timema; species Timema cristinae. The sequence continues at coordinate 45,906,769 of JBCFYV010001001.1, forward strand.
TTGTTGAATATCTGTCATAATCATAGCGGCATTAGACAAGAAACTTTTTAAATAAAGATAAAAAGTTGTCATTAAATTCTAGGACACCCTTGACAGATATTCAACAACTGTTGGTAGAAAATTAAACTGAACATTGCTACTGGAGCCATATTCTATTTATTTTAGACAAAGAAATGTTTTGCTGTAAAAAATACAAAACCCTGGTTTTTCTCATGTCCCCTACATTCCCACCTTGAGTAAAATAATTACAACTTAATATTATTTTATTATTACTAAAAAGAAACGAGTAGTATGAAACAAATAAGACTAAGCCTAAGTTATATTTTGTTAACAACAATTTTTAACTTTTTTTGCAACACTGCTGTTAATCTTATGCCAACATTATTTTTATAATTGTTGAAAAATGTGTGTTCACTGGCCGAGACTTCTCAGGTGTTAGGTTTCATTTCAAGAGAGGGAAAAATCTAGTAAAATAAGTATGTAAATTGTTTTCACCTCTCCCTCCACATAAATGGGGTACACTTTCTCTAAATTGAACCTTATTTTTCCTTCAACACATTAGCATAATTAGAACATACAATCTGGACAGGTAGTAAGATGCTGTTAGATTCTGTTACTAAGGTGATGAGAAAGAGTATATAAGGCTTGACATTAAACGGTACAACACAGCTATTGGGATATTCAGATCAGTGGTCTCCCCAGAGCCTTTCGCTGACCGCCCGGCTGAAATATTAGCGTTAGCGTGGTACCAATATTGTACTGCCCATTTCTCCATGTCAATATGAAACTACACACATGTCATTGGTGAAGCAAATGAAAGACTCGGTTGTGTTTCTTTCCCTTCTTTTCTCTCTCACACTATCATCTCTCTTGTCCTGATAGCTAGGGTTTTATTTGAGGGTGCGGTTGTTAGCGTTTTAAAAGCTAGTGTAGAATGGACCTAACTTCTTTTCTCTCTCACACTATCATCTCTCTTGTCCTGATAGCTAGGGTTTTATTTGAGGGTGCGGTTGTTAGCGTTTTAAAAGCTAGTGTAGAATGGACCTAACTTCTTTTCTCTCTCACACTATCATCTCTCTTGTCCTGATAGCTAGGGTTTTATTTGAGGGTGCGGTTGTTAGCGTTTTAAAAGCTAGTGTAGAATGGACCTAACTTCTTTTCTCTCTCACACTATCATCTCTCTTGTCCTGATAGCTAGGGTTTTATTTGAGGGTGCGGTTGTTAGCGTTTTAAAAGCTAGTGTAGAATGGACCTAACTTCTTTTCTCTCTCACACTATCATCTCTCTTGTCCTGATAGCTAGGGTTTTATTTGAGGGTGCGGTTGTTAGCGTTTTAAAAGCTAGTGTAGAATGGACCTAACTTCTTTTCTCTCTCACACTATCATCTCTCTTGTCCTGATAGCTAGGGTTTTATTTGAGGGTGCGGTTGTTAGCGTTTTAAAAGCTAGTGTAGAATGGACCTAACTTCTTTTCTCTCTCACACTATCATCTCTCTTGTCCTGATAGCTAGGGTTTTATTTGAGGGTGCGGTTGTTAATGTTTTAAAAGCTAGTGTAGAATGGACCTAACTTCTTTTCTCTCTCACACTATCATCTCTCTTGTCCTGATAGCTAGGGTTTTATTTGAGGGTGCGGTTGTTAATGTTTTAAAAGCTAGTGTAGAATGGACCTAACTTCTTTTCTCTCTCACACTATCATCTCTCTTGTCCTGATAGCTAGGGTTTTATTTGAGGGTGCGGTTGTTAATGTTTTAAAAGCTAGTGTAGAATGGACCTAACTTCTTTTCTCTCTCACACTATCATCTCTCTTGTCCTGATAGCTAGGGTTTTATTTGAGGGTGCGGTTGTTAATGTTTTAAAAGCTAGTGTAGAATGGACCTAACTTCTTTTCTCTCTCACACTATCATCTCTCTTGTCCTGATAGCTAGGGTTTTATTTGAGGGTGCGGTTGTTAATGTTTTAAAAGCTAGTGTAGAATGGACCTAACTTCTTTTCTCTCTCACACTATCATCTCTCTTGTCCTGATAGCTAGGGTTTTATTTGAGGGTGCGGTTGTTAATGTTTTAAAAGCTAGTGTAGAATGGACCTAACTTCTTTTCTCTCTCACACTATCATCTCTCTTGTCCTGATAGCTAGGGTTTTATTTGAGGGTGCGGTTGTTAATGTTTTAAAAGCTAGTGTAGAATGGACCTAACTTCTTTTCTCTCTCACACTATCATCTCTCTTGTCCTGATAGCTAGGGTTTTATTTGAGGGTGCGGTTGTTAGCGTTTTAAAAGCTAGTGTAGAATGGACCTAACTTCTTTTCTCTCTCACACTATCATCTCTCTTGTCCTGATAGCTAGGGTTTTATTTGAGGGTGCGGTTGTTAGCGTTTTAAAAGCTAGTGTAGAATGGACCTAACTTCTTTTCTCTCTCACACTATCATCTCTCTTGTCCTGATAGCTAGGGTTTTATTTGAGGGTGCGGTTGTTAATGTTTTAAAAGCTAGTGTAGAATGGACCTAACTTCTTTTCTCTCTCACACTATCATCTCTCTTGTCCTGATAGCTAGGGTTTTATTTGAGGGTGCGGTTGTTAGCGTTTTAAAAGCTAGTGTAGAATGGACCTAACTTCTTTTCTCTCTCACACTATCATCTCTCTTGTCCTGATAGCTAGGGTTTTATTTGAGGGTGCGGTTGTTAGCGTTTTAAAAGCTAGTGTAGAATGGACCTAACTTCTTTTCTCTCTCACACTATCATCTCTCTTGTCCTGATAGCTAGGGTTTTATTTGAGGGTGCGGTTGTTAATGTTTTAAAAGCTAGTGTAGAATGGACCTAACTTCTTTTCTCTCTCACACTATCATCTCTCTTGTCCTGATAGCTAGGGTTTTATTTGAGGGTGCGGTTGTTAGCGTTTTAAAAGCTAGTGTAGAATGGACCTAACTTCTTTTCTCTCTCACACTATCATCTCTCTTGTCCTGATAGCTAGGGTTTTATTTGAGGGTGCGGTTGTTAATGTTTTAAAAGCTAGTGTAGAATGGACCTAACTTCTTTTCTCTCTCACACTATCATCTCTCTTGTCCTGATAGCTAGGGTTTTATTTGAGGGTGCGGTTGTTAGCGTTTTAAAAGCTAGTGTAGAATGGACCTAACTTCTTTTCTCTCTCACACTATCATCTCTCTTGTCCTGATAGCTAGGGTTTTATTTGAGGGTGCGGTTGTTAGCGTTTTAAAAGCTAGTGTAGAATGGACCTAACTTCTTTTCTCTCTCACACTATCATCTCTCTTGTCCTGATAGCTAGGGTTTTATTTGAGGGTGCGGTTGTTAGCGTTTTAAAAGCTAGTGTAGAATGGACCTAACTTCTTTTCTCTCTCACACTATCATCTCTCTTGTCCTGATAGCTAGGGTTTTATTTGAGGGTGCGGTTGTTAATGTTTTAAAAGCTAGTGTAGAATGGACCTAACTTCTTTTCTCTCTCACACTATCATCTCTCTTGTCCTGATAGCTAGGGTTTTATTTGAGGGTGCGGTTGTTAATGTTTTAAAAGCTAGTGTAGAATGGACCTAACTTCCTTTCTCTCTCACACTATCATCTCTCTTGTCCTGATAGCTAGGGTTTTATTTGAGGGTGCGGTTGTTAATGTTTTAAAAGCTAGTGTAGAATGGACCTAACTTCTTTTCTCTCTCACACTATCATCTCTCTTGTCCTGATAGCTAGGGTTTTATTTGAGGGTGCGGTTGTTAATGTTTTAAAAGCTAGTGTAGAATGGACCTAACTTCTTTTCTCTCTCACACTATCATCTCTCTTGTCCTGATAGCTAGGGTTTTATTTGAGGGTGCGGTTGTTAGCGTTTTAAAAGCTTGTGTAGAATGAACCTCTTCTCTCTAGTAAATGATAGCGTCCATGCAATATTCATCATTCAAAGTAAAACAAGGAGATTTGGGTGGGAAAGGGGATGAAGGTTAGTCGGGAAGTTGATGGATGGGAAGAGAGGGACGAGTAGGAGACTACTGTTAGCGTACGTAGCGGCAAGCTGGGTATTATAAGTCTGTAAGCTAGTGCACGACATAACATTCTGTGAACGGTTACACATGTAGTTTGTGTTGGTCTCAATACAGCTGCACAGATATAATAATATCATTAAAATAACATAGCAACTTAACACTGAGTAAGAAGTTAAACCGGAAAACAACAGAGTCGGCTGTTTCCGACAAGGACATTGTGGAAGCAGGTCTATCTCATGAAACTCAGTCTGTTTCAAATAGAAAATGTGCTTCTGAACATCAATTAAGAGGTGTAAACAGTGACTGGTTTCAAACATTTATTTGGTTGGTGGTAAAAGATAATGCAATGATGTGGTCCACATGTGCTGTCTGAATTGTCTAAATTGTCTAAAGTTTAGCAAAGGCAAGATGATAGTTTAGCAGAAATAGACCTACAAAACCGTGCACTATGGAATTAAAAGACAGCCCTATTAATCATTTTAAAAGTCTTCATCTGTATCTTGCAGGTGAATTTCTGGCTATAGCTCTCCATTTCCCAAAATTCCATTTTAATATTTAAAACCCCCTTTTTTTATTTGGGGCGGTCCTTATACTTGCTTAGTGAATTTCAGTTTTCTACCACATACAGAAGTAGTTAGGTATCTTGGAAATGTTGAGCCCCCCCCCCCTCTGCCCCTCCCATCCCTCTTTGCCATTTAAACTCCTAGCTATAAATTTCAGAGTTTAAGATTTATTTGGCTATTTTGGGGTTACTTATACCTGCTTGCCAAATTAAAAAAATCCTATCACACCTCTATGTCCCCAGGTCCCATTGAGAATTTAAATTTTCAGACTCTTATAAATATTTTGCAAGGCATTCTGCCGAGTTTCAGGTTTATACTACACTGGAAATTAGTTGTGTCTATTATTTTTTGGAAAATGTAAACCTCTAACCTCATTTTTCTAGCTACAAATAAGGAATTTCAAATTTTAGGACATATTTGGCTATCGGTTATCTAGGGTTATCCTTCTACCTGAATGACGTGTTTAAATTTTCTACCACAATTAGAAGTGTTTTTTTTTCTGTTTATAGCCCCCTCCCCTATTTTCCGGGATCCAACGTAAACGTTAAAAATGTTCAGACTTTTATAATTTTATGGAGTAGTTCCTTTAGCTGCCTGACACGTTCCAGTTTTCTACTACTGTGATAAATATAGTTTAGTTTAAAATTCAAAGCTCAATTTCCGCTGGTTCTAAAGATAAATCAGCGAATTAAAAAAACTTTCAACCTCTCTTTTTACCTCTAATAGGTCGAATTTCGGAAAATACCATCATATCTATTGCCTAGGCCTTAAAATTAATACTCCCACAAAATTTGAAGTTTCCAGGTCCAGAGGTCGGGGAAAAGGGCGATGAGAGTTTTATGTATATAGATACATTTGTGTGCGAGCTGAAAGATAAGAATGCACAGAAATGTGATACAAATATTTTAAATTCGCGGCCACATAAAATGTCAAGATCTATCTATCATTATCTTGAGGGCAAAATGTTTACTATTACACTACTTTCTCCAAATAGAAAGAAAAAAGAACATTTATTTTATTGGTGTGAGAAGGCAAACGAGAGACAAGGATCTTCAGGCAAAATATTTTGATCACTTTGACTTGTCACCCCCCCCCCCCCCCCCCCTTCCCCTTAAATTTGATCTAGGTTTGATCCCCACTAAACATATGGAACAATAAGCGATATGCTATTGGGCAGATTTTTATTTCGCATAAGAAAATGGTGTGAAAAATATCAAAAATGAAATTAAACTACTTCCCATTATTTGAGGCTTAGTCAGTTCTTAATTCGGCCTGCTGTATTCTTGACCTTCCCTTATCCTCCCAGAAAAACACCGGAGGGGGGAAGAGGCTCCAAGTGGCCCTGTGCTAAAATATGATGGCATTCATAAATACTACTGAGGCTATATTTCTGCGGAAGCAGAAGTGTTGAGGGAAAGCACTAATTGTATCTTGTACTGTATTATTAGTAAACTCGATACATTATCAATGAATAAGTTGCTATTCCCCAGCTTTGGTGGCCGCACGGTCTAAAGGTATCACTTTCATTTTAGACTGGCTTGTTGATGGCAGAGAAACCAGGGTTCGAATCCCAGTAAGATTTATCGAGGATGGTTATTGCCTAAAAGGTTTCTCACTCCCCTTACACGCAAATGCGGGTGTATTGCCTCTAAAATGCTTCCTTATTCCTAACCCATTAGGGTAGTGTTTTCAAACTAGCGGCCCAAAGATCCCCTTTGTCTATGATACTTTTATATTACTACGTAACCTGCGGTCACATGAGCACATAAAAAAATAATTGAAGAAAATTAATGTGGACATAATTAAAAATAAATAAACTCTGCTAATTTGTTATCACTTTAAATACTCGATTGTGGGAATTTGTATTTATATAATTTAAATAGTGCTTTGAGTATTTTGCTAACCCACATAAATATTTTGGATACTAGAAGCTTTTAAATATTGTATTAAATTGTATTTTTGGAAGAATCGAGTATAGCCGATTACGATACACAAAAGGTGTCGACTACTTTTACTAGATTCTTACCATCACTAGAGCTCACTGAGCATAGGATGTGAGCAAAGCAGTGCTGCCAATTCACATTAATAAAATTATTTCCAGAATTCATCAAAAGTGTTTCATTTCTCACTAGATTTGAATAAATTAAAGCTAGAGTTTCAATATTCAATTTTAAACAGTGCCTTAAATTTGTTGGCAATTAAAATAAAAGATTTGTCTCTTTAAAATTATAAAAGTCGATACATGCCTTAAAAAGTATTGACCTGAAATTTTTTTTATACAGTTAAATAAGGTTGCAAATTAATGTTCTAGTATGCAGTGCAATCTTTAAAGAGAATGAATACTTCATGTTTAAGAAAATACTTTTACAGCCCACTTGAAAAGATAATTAGAACACTAATGACAATCTTAGTTTAAATTCACCTATATTGATTTGATTACAAATGAATTTTGAAAGCATCTTCAAGGAAAAATAAAAACTATGGTGAACAATGATAATATTAATACAAATATAGTCTATATCTATAAATAACAGTAAAATAGAGTTAAATGTTACCAATGTTGACTACAAACAATTTGTTTTTATTTTCTAAGAGGTGTGACTTATGTCCATACATTTAACTTCTGTTCCCCTGACCTAAAGTATATAATCGGCAGGACTGGCTGGTATAGGATCCTCTGCAGCACATGCCTTACTCTATGATACATGTTAAGTAAAATAAAAACAAATTACAGCAATGTGTTTAATTGGAAATCAGAAATAATTTGGCTGCAATCTAGTATACAAGTAGTAGGTTAAGAAGATTCCATCCTGCTGCCCTCTACCAGAAGTGTGACAAAGCTATTATGTTAAACGTTCCTTCTGTTAAACCTCAAGTTGGCCATTTGTGGATATGATTCAGGTTTTATCTTAAAGGTGTATATTTCAAAACTGTCTGAGTGGATACTATTCCGAGTGGATACAATTCAACTCCCCCAATGGTCAGACATTCGTATTGATTGTTCAGACACTCATACTAACACTTTTAAGACTAGAATCTATGATAAATACATAAACACAGTTAATAACCATCTAGAAGCAAGATTTCCAGATTTGCCAATCATGTATTGTTTTAAAAAAATTTCAATCTAGAAAATTACATCAAATGATCAAAATGAGGCTTCTGACATTATTTTTGCACATTATTCTAAATATTGGAATCCTGCAATCTTGAACTATGAAACTATTAAGCTAGATTGAGCAGTTGCATAAAAAACGTTTGAAGGGCAGTCATACAAAAATATAGGTTCGAAACAAATAAAGCTTAAATTTTCAACAACATTTGAGCTCAAAGAATCTTTCCCAAATTTAGCAAAATTAGCTACCATTGGACTAGCTATACCTGTAAGCACGGCTGGATGTGAAAGAGGATTTTTTACTCTAAGACGAATTAAAGACTGTCTAAGGAATTGCATGAAACAGAGCAAACTAAATAATCTGATGCTCATTTCACTAGAGGGACCAGATCCAACCGACTATTAAAAACAAGCTGCAGACAACTCGGCCTTTAAGAATAAGCGAAGAATTAATGTGTAAAATGTTAATCTTGAGTTAAAATAACAACATATTAAAAACAAAGATATAAAAAAAAATGAATTCTAAAAAAAACTATGTCCTTGTCCGGCCCCTGCAGATGATTTAGTTTTGTTGGGCAAGAAATGCAGACATTTTACTAGGGGCTAGGAAAGAAATAGGTTTAGAAATGACTTCTGAAAAGAGGATCATACAAAGAACACAGATTGTGGTCCAGAGTTTAAATATTAATGCAAACAACATATCATCTAGTAAGGAACATTCGTTAAGATATTTAGGAACAATTTTAACTAGTAATAATGTTATTAGATTGTAAATTATGACACTAATAAAGTTGGTACAGTCATACATGTTTTCACTGTCAGAGAGTTGTTAAGGTCTCGCCTGCTTTAAGGAAATGTAAAACTGAGAATATATCAAACAATAATTTTACTGGTTGTTCTTCATGGTAGTGTAACATGGTCTATTATCGGGAAAACAACTACCTAGGAAAATATTTGGCCTGAAAAGGTTTGAAGATAATGAGTGGTGAAGGATTCCTAATTATGAGTTACATAATTATCCTGTACTCCTTAGGAGTTAGGATAGTCAAATCTTGCAAGCAACAGTTTGTGGTATATGCAGAGCGAATGGGAGAATCTAGAATAGGTTAAGAGTACTGAGTGGCAAACCCAGTGGGAAGAGATCATTGGAAAGATCTAAAAGGAGATGGTAGGATAACATTAGAATGGACCTGAAAAGATAGGGTGTAATAAGGTGGACTGGATAGTAATTAAGTAAACACAGACTTATTTAATAAAAATGTTTAGGTAAGTAAACTACGTTCACTAAGTACAATAGAAGCATCCACATATGAGTGGATAGTCAAGACTATGATTTTAAATATAAAATATGTTTATTCATCCCTCCCCCCTCCATACATCCAGTATCATCAAGCTCTCATCTAGCAATACCGCAAATTTTAGTTATTTTCATATCTTTCAAATGACACTTCCATTTTTTTTCTGTTCTTGTTCTATTTGCCGATGAAGGAATTTTTATAAAAATGTTAAATGACTTGAAAGTGTTTGAAGAATACTAGTGAGAAGTAGATTTAGGTATGAAGAAATGGAGAGAGGTTTTAATCCAGACTTAACCTTATTTCACTCACATTATATTACTGTTCAATGTGTTCATATATTTTATAGATATTAGGCCTTGACTCATGTTTAAATTCAGTCCCAAAACAATGTAATGAATTAAAGAGGTAAATATTTAATCAGTAACATTTTACATAATAAATGAAACCTTACACTCACAGATTATTTTGAATAAAAAACACTAACACAGAAAATAAGAGAAGGTAAAGTTATAAAATAAAATAAAATAAATTAATGCTTTCATTTATTTTATTTTACAATTTAACTACTAAAATAAAAAAAAAAACATACAATAAGAATATTTCTGTTGATAACCTATAAATTTCCCTAACTCCAGTTTATGGTATCAAGACTTAACTTAACTATCTATCTACCCGACATGTTAGCTTATCCATACTTGAACTATCTTCTATCTACTTTGACATTTTATGTGTTTGTATCCAATACTTGAACCTTAATCTATCTATCTACCTTCTGAACATGTTATGTGTTTGTATCCAAGTTGACTGACCTCTTCTTGACGATACTTGAAGATCCGATTGTATTTGGAAGGATATCCCACAAACTTGCCCTTGAGAAAGGCTATGTAGAAGATAGAGGTGTAAAAGTTAACAAACTGGAAGAGGTAGATCTTCAAGGTCAAGCTGTCTTCAAACTCCGTCTGAGTCCTTAGTAGTTCCATTTCAGTCAAACGCACGGCCAACCAATCATAGAGCTGTGAAAACATCTCATCATGTACACTGGTCTAATTACCAATATCAGATATATTTAGATCTGGACTTTTGTCAAGTAAATAACTAATTTCTGGAAGCAATTATTTGACAAAGCTCCATGAACAAGTAGAGAGTGTTACTCACATAGTTGAGGAGCAAGATGCACACCAGGTTGATTAGCGCAGCAGTGATGGGTATGAACATGATCATGTAGCTTGTCTCGTCCACGCCATATGTTAGTGAGAACGCAGCCAGTTGGGACATCCGATAGAGCACCACACCAAAAACTGCTCCTATGGCTATCAAAATCTAAGCAAACAGTTCAACATAGTAACATAGTAACATAGAATATAGGACAGGTTGTTTTATGCATGATAAAAGTGTACATCCCGATTGTTATGGACAGTGTTGCTCCCGGAGATAGAGCTGCAGTACTAATGAAGTCTGATCTAGCCATTCAAGTCAATATTTTCACTAAATGAGGAACATATGGAGAGTGAGGAATGTGTACAAAGGGAATAAGAGTGGGAGGGAAAGTGGTTTGAGTTAAGAAATGGCCCGAAGAAAGGAAGTGTGCTCACCAATGGGGGTGGGGGTGAAAGCTTCACAGTACCCCCTCCCCTCATAACTATTAAAATTTAGTCATTTTATGATTGCACTCGTTTGTTCTATGTTTGTTCTGGATTGTTCCACAAAAATTTTTGTTCCTACCGTTTTTATAGGCCCTCAATTATATTTACATTATGGATGTAGGAAACTTTCCAGCAGCTCTCAACTTCTAAGAATCAATATTTTTATGATTGCGTTAAATTGTTATTAGTTTTTTTTTACAGATTGTTCCATAAAAACAATAGTTTGTTACTTTTTAATCGCTTCACAAATTGTATGGTTAGATTTACAGCGCCATATGTACAATAGCCAACCTATTTCATGAAGTTACATTTTCATTGTTTCAATCGTTTGTCTCGGAAAACATTTAATTTTACTTGTTTTAGTTATTCACACAAAAGTTTTGTTTGTATGGTGATCTTTCTTCCCAAACAATAATTGTATTATTCTCACGTTGTTTATTTAGGAGATGCCGTGCCCACAGTTGCGACCACTTGTTAATCAAGTTTTCAATGATTTTACTCAATAATCGATTCATTTTAGAATAAAGTGTACTTTGGTGTTCAGAATATTTTAAATAATTTCTAAAGGTGTTTGAATTCATACAACTAACCTCAAAGACCTTAATAGAGTGCTCATATAGGTACTAGAAGGACCGTTGGTAGCGTGTTGTTTTGAATGGTAGTATTTTAAAATCATATATGAAGTACCTTGTTTTTAAACTTTAATATTTTTACTGCCAGATGTATTAAAATAAAAAATAATGTGTTTTATGATAATTTTAACAATAAAAAAAAAATCGAAAGTCTCTCATAAGATACATTGTCAAGTTAGGGGATCAAAATTTTCTCTACCTAGAAGATAAAAATAAACAAACCACCATTTTGAATTAAATAAACCTTTAGTTAAAGAAAATACTTGTCTGACACAACATGACTTGACATGATGACATGATGACAACTTTCGACATCCTATAATATATAATACATGCCAAGTTTGTTTGTCTTTCCTCCCAGAAGTTTTTACCTACTTCCACGTGAGAGAGAAGGTTAAAATTAGGCACAAAGTTTCTTGGGAATCTGAGAATTATGGCAAAAATCCTAAACCTGACTTAGTGGGCCAAAAAATCAAGTTTGTCCGATTGCATTGAAATTCATTTTCCCCAAGTTTCTAACACATCTAGGCATAATCATTTTTAAAATTCCAGTTGTATGACCCTAAATCTATACATAATAGTATCAATAATTTTGAAATTTGCTATTTCCTGTTTAATTTTCAAGAAACTTTATATCTGGGGGTTTTAAAAGCTGGTACACAAGATTTTGTAATTGGTTTTTCTGAATTCGAATCAAATGACTTTCAATTGGTACCCAAATGGTAGATAGGGGAGGCAGAGAGTTAGAAAAAACGCTTTAGGTGAAGTAGGAAACTAAATTTGCCAGGAATGCAGAGGGAACAAACACTTCAAATAACAAGATTAGTGTAATATGTTTTATCTTTATATGTGAGGGATGGTAACTGGGACAGGGTTGGAGGGGGGTTGGGGGTTCTAAATGCAAAACTAAAATAATTAACTACTTATCAGTGTAGTAGAAGATTGAAATTCGTCAGGACCACATCAAAACACAATGAAGATCTGAACATTATGAAATTTAAAAATGTATAACGGTCATTAAATTTTTTTTTTTTTCTAAATACAATAGAAAAGTGAAATATTTTATTAAATACAAAGAGTCAAAACCAAATGACCAGAATAAATTGAAGGTTTAAAATTCAAAATGGGAGTAAGAGAAATGGTCTGAGCTGGAAATTTCATCCATTTATCAGTGAGGTAGAAAATTGAAAATTAGCAGGATGATATTTTTTTTAAATTTGAAATTATAAAATGGAGGGTGGGTGTGGCGGTATCGTAATGGAGGATAAAAAGAAATTTCGCAAATAACTAGAAACGTTTTTTTTAATTTTCAAATTAAGATTTGGGCTGGATAGCTAAAAGTTTAATAAACTAATATAAAACAGTTTATAAGTGTGGTAGAAAGTTTAGATACCCGCCAAGCTGTTAGGGCGAACACCTTAAATAATAAAAATAAAAATAAAAATATTGTGAATTTGACATTTCAAAGGTGGTTCTAAGAAATGGTGTTTTAAAATTTTCCAAGCAAATATAAAAAACCTTCTTGGTGTGAAATAAAATAAAAATTGGTCATGCAAGTAAATATACCTTCCAGGATAGCCAAATTATGTTTGAATAAATGAAATTTCAAAATTGAAAAACGGGAAAAGTAAGTGCTAGAAATTGATACAATGTATAACACTATTTTTGGTGTGGTTGAAAGTTGTAGCTAGGCAGGCATGTAAAATAACCTCATCAAATACCAAATTAAGTCTTATCATTTAAAAATGAGAATGTGGGAAACAAAATAGGTTGGAGGGAGGGGTAGTAGCTTAAAATTTATCCAAACTATTAGAAAATCTACCTTTTAGTGTAGAAGAAAAGAGCTGTGGGCCCGCTATTTTGAGCTCGGTCTATTTGACTACAAACCAATGCTTTTTAAAAGGATTTTGCAGTTTTTTTATTGTATTGTAAAAGGTCATTGTGGTCGGAGAAAATTATTTTGGCTCCAATGGCTAGGCTATGTGGGAGTGATCTGTTTGTGCTCATAGGGTGACACCTGTCACAATGGAGCTATTGTTGTTGATTGGTTTCCTTGGTGTGCACAGTTGTTTTAAGGTGTCCCTGATGGAGTGTGATGTCTACATCCAGAAAAGTAATCTGGATGTGGATATTTTCCAGGTAAATCTTAGCAGTGAAAATTTGTTGAGGTCTACCTGATGACAGTGAAAGTTTGTCCTTAAAGATGTGTTTGTGTGTTTTTTAGTGTTTTATCTAAACAATTTCTACTCCAGCATCACCAAGATAAGTATACTGGCTATCCTTCCTAATTTAAACCTAGACAGAAAAGAAAAATGGTTCACTTTGTAGACAATTGCCCAGACCACCCTAATGTATCATCAAAATTATCAAATGTGAATTTGATTCTCCTTCCACCAAACACAGCTTCAAAATTTCAGCCAACGGACCAGGGAATCATACAAAATCTGAAAATTCATGATCAAAAACGCATTCTCCGAAGACTTAGCTGGATCTTAGAAAACGAGTAATTTACAGATAAATTGATCGATCTTAGGATTTGTATAGCTGGTCTAGAGCTGAGGTGTGGCTAAACTATGCTTTAGAGCCGACAGAAAAAAATGGCTTTGCTTCATCGAATCACCTCACAAGTCTGGCAATGTTGGAAGGACTTGAAGACTAAAGGTGTGTACAGAAGGAAAGTAGGTTTCCTGCTTGCCTACTACCAGTGTCGATCAGTGCTGACCTCTGTCATCAATGAATGTGTGTTTCACAGGTGGGACTGTTCATAGTTAAAGCGCTGAAACCCAGCAATGACAAGTTTACCAGAGTGAAAATTTCATTCGTTTTTAATTGTGAGCACCGATAAATGTGTTCTTCAAAAGTAATGGTAGATATTGAAAGTTTAAATATGTGTGTGCAGCCCAGATGCCCTATGTATGTGTATGTATGTATGTATATACTATATATATGTGTATACTGTATATATCTACTGTATATGTATACTGTTTATATATATTTGATAAATAATAATAATATTTAGCACCGCGTCTTACTACCCGTTCGGGTTATAAGCTTTAAGTACTAATTACATTAATGGATTTAGGAATTGGGAAGGTTGAATTAGAGGAAGTGAACCCACATTTGCGTGGAGGGAGAGTGGAAAACCATGTAGGAAAAACCACCCCCAGTTTGCCCGACCGAGATTTGAACCTCGATCTCCCCGTCCTCAGCAGTCGAGCTCAACACGACAAGCGCGTTAGCCAACTACGCCATCGAGGTGGGTAACTGTATTTTAAAATATATGAAAATAAACTGTCTCCCAACTAACCTTTGCGAATTCTACTGCTTAGTCTGAAATAAATGTTGAGAAATAATCTTTAATTCTTTAAGCTAAATTGGCTGGTCTTCCAGTAGGTTGCCTTTGTTCCTTTGATTAGATTCAACAGACATTTCAGTTGGATGTTGCTCAATGCCTCCTCTATCTAAAATGTAATAGTGTTTGAAAAGTAGGTCATTGTCATTTTGACAATTATTATTTGACGAAATAAATTAATCACAAATATCATTTTTACTTACATAATTTTAAGTGTGTTCACACTTGTGTGATTGAAATGATCATTAAATAAATGGTGATATTCACCATTTTTCCTACCACAATTTATTGGATGCATACAGGTTTTATTTATTTTCAATTTTGGATGAACACTGACAAAAACAAAAACCTCTTCATAAGACAACAAACTGAACATCTTGACGGCGGTATATAACATGTGACAACTGGCAGATAGGCTTTCGTCTGCGTCCTCTGTGTGCACCTACACGCACTGGACTCCGGTTGGCAGGCATGTATGACCTTGATGGTCTTATCAGGGAAGGAATTTCCCTTGATGAGTTGATTGACAATGACGAAGACGTAATTGTTTCAAAATACCTGATGGATGATATCTTACTAAGCTCACTTCAGACAGAACAGAATTAAAGAGGCTGAAGAGAAAGACAAAGAAGAACCTCTTAGGCCTTCTAAAAAATCAATTTTGGCCGTGTTTAACACAATATGTTGTGTCTTCAATTCACCGAAAATGTTCCTGACGATGTATTTCAAGGAATTAATAAGTGTGAACACTTTTATGATGAATTCTCATCGAAATTTAATGTGCAGCAAGAAATTAGATTTTTTTTACACAAATGTAAATCTATTTGAATACTACTGTACATGTTTTTTAAGGTATGTTCAACACATTTCTTTCTTGTTTGATTTTAATTATCTTTATGAACATAGCTTGCAAATAATGTGATTCATATTCACTTATATTCAGTGCATTGATTAGGAAATATTTCTAAATACAATAGATTACACACTATTAAGCATAAAAAAGATTGTTTCTATAAATATAACTTTTTTGTATGTAACCTTTGACTTTACTATATGGAGGTCCGACTGTATTATTACTATCAAAAAAATTGTAGCTAAGAAACACCTCTTTTGGCTTTATGAGGTAAGTGTCCAGGAAAAGTGAATAGTAACAAATAAAAGTGACAAACACAATATGGCTTTTACAATGAAAAGAAGAACACAGTTCACAATTTACATTGCTGCCACTGGACAAAGAGGTAATAGCTGCCTCTTGAAGAAAATCTATTATTACCTCCCAGTCCCCTGACCTAGGTTTCATTCTATCGGAGCTCATCTGGATGGAGTGTGAAATGCGCAACACAACTTCCTAAAAGAGGAAACCACTTGTAATTTAAAACTTTTTGCTATTTATTTAGTGAAGGTATTATCAGGAAACATTAACTCTAAGAAATTATCTTTTGAAATGTACTTACAAGCAGAAGGACAACAGAAAAGCTCAAAATGGTTTTAGGAACTCGAACTTTCCAGAATGGAACATAAGGTTTTTCATGTTGGTGACAACGTTCAACTTGGTGACCTTCGAGTTAGAAAGTCTGGCGAGGTACTCAGGGCGAGGGTGCTCTGCTTGGGAGTCGAGTCCGGTCAACCCCCAGTGGTGGGTGATATCTGCCGAGTAGCGCTTCCAAAGCTCCAGGAATAGCGTGCCTGAAAAATTGTAAACAATTTGCAAATCAAATGAGTGCTCTTGAAGAGATAAAAGAGGTGGTTGAAATGAATTCGACTCTGTTTGAAATAGTGTCCATTTTATGAAGGCGGATGTATCAAGTGAGGATGAAGAGTCGACATCACTCAACGTAATTAGGGAGCAGTTGATGACTAAGGAAGGGTGACTGAGCAGACCCTTAGAAGAAGCACAAATACAAAATGAAAATGCTAATGTAATACAAGAAGTGATGTCTACCAAAGTGAAAGGGGATAGTTAGGAACGACCTGGCAGAGTAGATGCCATATATGGAATATAATATGGAGAGCATTATGGAAGGAATAAATATGAATCCCAACTTACTAACGTTGCTGTCACAATTTCATACAAAAGACAACTTGACTGAGCCAGGATTAGACTATGAATCAACAAGGGATAGAATAATTGACAGATTTAAAGATTTTAAAGACAAAATAACATATAAACATGCTGCAAAACATAGAGCAGTCGTAGAGCTATATAATAAATTAAGAATCAGATAGCTGAAGCTATTATGTATGCATTTAGTGAGGGATTACTCCACACAGATATTATATTCTGAAAATTGAAAAATATCACCTAGATACAGGAATCTAACCCGGGACCTTTGGTTTAGTACTCCACTGCTCTTACCACAGAACTATCCAGGATTTGTCCCGTGCCCAGGGTCATTCTTCACTCATATTTTAAGACAGAGAGTCTATGATGGACTTAGGGAAATCGTCGGCTACAAATGTGTGATTTCTAATACCACGAGCACATAAGCCAACTACCGAGTCGCAGATGGCCGGGTTATCTGATAGCTCGTGGTATTAGAAATCACACATTTGTAGCCGACGATTTCCCTAAGTCCATCATAGACTCTCTGTCTTAAAATATGAGTGAAGAATGACCCTGGGCACAGGACAAATCCTGGATAGCTCAGTGGTTAGAGCAGTGGCGTACTAAGCCAAAGGTCCCGGGTTCAATTCCTGTGTCTAGGTGTCATTTTTTAATTTTAAGAAAATATAATAAATAACCTTAGAAATTAACAGATTTAGTTGTGGATGACAGACTAAAAAAAATTGCAAATCCACCAAGTCCAAACAATGAAGACGCTAGAAAATGTTATGAGGAACTCTGGGATACTACTGGTTAATCTGAACTATAATAGCAGGTCTATATACTAATCAGGCTAAGCCAGTATATACATTTACACCTGTTACCCATGAAGAAGATAAACAAGCCCCTGGACTTGAAGATTGACAGAGTTATTGTGTATATTTTTAACTCGCTATTACCAACAGCTTGGAAAATGAATAGAACAACTTCAAAACTAAAGAGATTTAAAGACATCTCGAAGGATATAAATATGAGACTATTAAAATTTGGTAGCCTATTGGCTAGATTATGGTTGGGTTTCATAGACAATAAATTATATAATATCATTGAGCTTTCTCCTCACCAGAAAGGATTCACAAAGGAAGTAGGTTTCCACAATAATATTATCTTGATAGCGCAAAGAGGGAAAATGGATATAGGTTTGTTCTGCTGGATATTATCAGACATCATCAAGGATAAAGAGCTAAGTATGTTCTAGACGTACTGGTTAGTTACATGCTCTGTTTGTGTAGGGATGTAAATACAACTATTCATTGTGAAGAGGATATTGAGAAGAGGTGTCAAGCAAGAAGATCCACTATCACCTCTACTTTTTAATACTGTGTTAGATATTCTAATAGAACTGCAAACCTGGTACAGAGACATTTAAATTGTGGATGAAGAGTCTGTCTTATTGCTTATCCTAAACAAATAAAGATCTACAAGTTATGATGAAATGGACCAACATCTTCCTGAAGAGCATTTCAATGGGTTTTTCTATTGATAGATGTAAAACCGTGGAAATTAAAGTAAAAATTAAACCAGGGCAGTATTTATTCCAAACACCTAAATATCAAATTAAAAATTAGATATTATGGATCTGGATGAGGAGATAATCTATTTGGGTGACACATTTCAATAGAGAGGCTAGGAACTGCTTTGGTTGAAAGTACAGTAGGATCTGGCTAGTTCAAAGTTGGTTAATTCAAACCCATTATTACTCCCCAAGAAATTCTTATTTAAATCAATGGTAAAAAATTATATTTAATTCAAATTTTAAAAGGAAATATTTGGATGGTTCGAAGTTTCTATATTGTTAAATTTTTCTAGTTTCTACTCACTTCAAACCTAACTTAACAATCCCAACTAATCCCAAGATTCCCAGGAATGTCAAATACTGTTAAGAGTTATAGACTCCTAGTAAAAGAGAAAGCGGAGAATTTTGCACTTGCTGCAGGCGATTTTCCTGGATTAGGGGATGGACAATGCATGGAAGGGGTAAGGTTTATGTTGCTTGTCCTAATCTGGCACCTGTCTCTCATTGTCATCTGACAAGTGTAGAAGTGGGGAACCTACACAAGTCTAATCCTAAGCCAAGAAGGTTCAAGGATTAGAGAAGTGGAAAAGGGAGTGAAAAAGAAGTGTGATATCGCAAAAGAACATGGAATACAGCCTAACACTTAATTTTTTTCATTTTGAGATTTTTTATTTATTGTATGCAAACAGTTTAGGTACCCATTGGCCAATTCGAATATTTTTAGATATCCCTTGCACTTGGCATTTAAAAGTTTCTACTGTACTAGAAGCGTGAGAAATCACTTCCCACATATATATCACCCAAATATTTATTTGTTTTAGCAGTTATTAAAATACCCAAAACTACATTGGGTAGAATTGATGATGATGTAAGAATGTTGTTACTAGAGGAGATATACATGGCATACAATGGTATCCTTTATACCAGGAAAAGGGGTGGGGAGTTGTATTCTCCAAGATATAAAAACATAGTAAGCATGACCACCCAGTATCCACGACTAATTACTAGGGGTCTGCAAACTTGGGCTTTTTCATTTCAGTTGAACTCGAGTAGAATATTCCAAAAAGCTTCAGAGTTTGAGTGTATTCATGATTTTAAAATTTTAAAGAGTATATATATATATATATTTATATTTATTTTAATAGTAAAATAGTGTATTTAAAAAACATAACCATTCAAAACAAATATAAAATATAAATATTACATTTTTAAATTTGATATTTTAAAAATATATGAAAAAACAAAGGTTCTTAAATAAGAATTCACTCGTTTTTATCAATTGTAAGTACTTTTGAAAAAAAAGTTTAAAATATGAAAATATTGGTTTTTAAGTAAAAAATAACACTTTAAAAAAAGATAATTTAAATATGAGAACAACACTAAATAAAAATATTATAGAAAACATAATTAAATGGTTATAACTTTCATATCTTTAAAGACATTAAAATTACACTAATAGAGTGAATTAAACTAACATTTTAGTGAACTACAAGAAAATGTAAGAATCAAAAACAGTTATAAATTTGAAATGTTTCATATTTCGTTTATTGGTCCTTAGTGTAATAATTGCACATGATCATGTATTCTGTTCCATTTCTATTCTCTATGCGCAGTTGCACATTAGCGCTGAATGGGCTCATGCTAGAAATTACCTTATTGTGAAAATTATTTCAATTCAATTTTCTTGAAAATGTTAATGTTCAAACTGTAAAATGAAAAACAAATGGTACGGAACTCCACAAGAACTTTCTTCCTCTATTATTTAAAAATGGTTATATTTACTCCAAATTCATAATATAATCTACGCTAGCGAGCCCGAGAACAATTTGTGCTAAACATACATAAAATATTTTTGACTAATGGTTTTAAATTTTATTATTTTATTTTTAAATAATTAAAGTCATCATTTGTAAATTTGGGACAATAAAAAATATCGATATTGGGTCCCCAAGGGTCACCATTTCGTATTAAAATTTTGACTTCCGGTTAAAATTTTAGGCATTTTATTAGGGGATGCACTATGGTTATCGCATTGCTAATAAATTATTCATGTATAAATTTTGGCCAATAAAATGGGTAAATATTGACTATTGAGTCTAAAATGATAGATATAGATAATTTCTGTACAAACATTTCCCCTAAGAGGTTAAAGAAAAAATAACATAGACTTTTTGAGAGACTTACTGATTTCTTACTCTATGGCATTAGATAATTGCATTAAAATTTAAGTAGTATTTCATTACAACTAAGACTGACAAAACAATATTAATATATTTTCCAATATCTTAGAAACTATTGGTTTTATAAGAAATACATTTATTATAAAAGTTTTTTATTTTTAAAAGTACTACAATTTTGCAATGATAAGTTATTTAGTATTCAAATAGTTGCGAAGATACGAAAATTTCCACTTCTGTAAAGTACCCTTAAAGTCAATTTCATGGGAAAGAATAAATAGTGTAGAAACACTGTACAGTGATGTAAAGTAAGTGATAGTGAAGTAAGCTAACCTGAAAGGATAGTTAGGTTAGGTCTAGATTGGAACAAACACAGTTCTCTTTTCATGTCTTCTTAAACTTTTACAATTTCCACTTCTTAAAAACAGTTGCACATCAGTTTGAATTTTCGAGACTATTACTGTTTCATTAATGTCTCTTCATATGAAAAATAAATATGTCCTAAAATTAAAAACAATGTGCAACTGTGGAAGTTTGAAAAAGTGGGAAGTGTAAAAGTGTAGAAAGAAAATAGAGAAGTGTGTTTGTTTATGTCTAGTCCTAACCTAACTATCATTCTACATTATTGTAGTGTGTTTCTACATGGTTTTGATAAAATATTAATAAAAATGATGTTTTACTAAGCTAATATTTCCCCAAAATATGCTTCAGTAACTTTATTTACCCTATAAGAAAACATAAGAATCATGTGAAGTGTTTCATATTTTGTTTATTATTCCTTAGTGTAATCGTGCATGATCACATCTTCTGTTCCATTTTCATTATTCTATGCGCAGTTGCACATGTGTGTTGTACATTCTCTCGTTAAACATTAATTTATTGAGAAATTTCCTTCAATTCGATTTTTAATGCTTATAAAAGTTGATGCTGATACTTTAAAATTAAAAATAATATGACTAAAATAATATTTATAGCAAACAATATGAAATAGTAAATACTTTTTTAATTTAAATGTGGTAAGTTTGGTAAAATATGTATTGCAATAAATAAGATCAACATCGATATTAAACAGGTTAACCAACTTAATTATATCAAAATAGTAACTAAACTAGAGCTAGTTTTGTAGCTAAATGTATTATTTACTACGAGTTTTAAATATCTTAGGTTTAAAAACATTTAATATAATAATATATTCTTGATATAACATTTTTAATTTAACATTAATTATTATTTTAGAAAGGGACCAGATAAAAAGAGTAAAAAAAGTATCATTCATCTATTTAGTAATCTTCTTAGCTATTTTTATTTTCAATGCATTGTCATGGCAACACAAGTAAACAACTTCAATCAAATATAATTCAAAATGGACAAAAATATTGAATAAATTTACTTGGTGAAAGTGGTTTTAAAGTTCTATTATGTTATTAATGTGAAAGTTGAAATTAATAGTTAACAATTTGTTAAGTAATCAAATGATTTATAAGTGGAAATGCCGATATTATCTCAATTAAATAGACAATTCTTGCTATTGTGTTTTAAAAATAGCTTATTAAGTACATCAAGTGGAAGCTCGTAAATGATGAGCCTACAAAACTTTCAATCTCGATTTCGAGCTTACGCGATGAACTCAGCTCGAAGTTCGGAATAGGAAAACTCGCAGAGCCCTAGTATTAGCCCAACTATAGTTAACACGTGCAGTTTTGTAAGCACAATGGACAATGTATAAAGAACAAGTTCCAAATTCCAGCAACTCACGATCCTGTGAAGAATATTTCTTTAGGTAACTTTTGATATAATTTAAAAATGTGAAGTTTACGTTTTGCCTATTCATGGAAACTTAAAACATTTTTTAACGACCCAAAACATCTTCTTTTAGTGCAGATATAAAGTTCATTATTATATCTTGAACTGTTGCATGATCTAAATAGCAAGATGTTTCATTTCCACTCCAGAAGTGAACAACAACATCCATCTGGGTCTCCTAAGCCACAGTATTTATGCTCTCATCAAATGAAATGTAGTAAATCTGAGCATTGATTAACCACATTTGAAACACTCACTTTTGAAAAGGGGACGAAGCACATAAATAATGACATATCCAATTTAATCTTTATGCATTTAGAATTTCTGGGCAATATCACTATGGGAAAGCCTTACTTGAAAAAGATTACAACAAGGTGAAAAACTTCTAATAGAGGAATATGTCATTATTTGATTAAAAGCACACTATATTTTGGCACAAGAAACTTCATCTCTGACAAGAAACTCTGAACAAAACAACTAGGTTTAGTATCGAGTTTCAAGACTACTCCATGGCCATTAACACTAAAATATACACCTTCACCATGTAGGCCTGCAGATGTAACTGCATTTTTGACTGCAGGGACCAAGTTAAATATAATTATGCTCTCACTAGCAGCTTATTAGACAAGAGAGACAAACATCCCCATTACAAGGTTAACTACCTTTGTAGCAAACACAGAACAGAGGGAGAGTGTGTTAGAGTAGAGACTAAGATTAGACAAGAGAGACAAACATCCCCACTACAAGGTCATCTATCTTTGTAGCAAACACAGAACAGAGGAGAGTGTGTTAGGGTAGAGACTAAGATTAGACAAGAGAGACAAACATCCCCATACAAGGTTAACTACCTTTGTAGCAAACACAGAACAGAGGGAGAGTGTGTTAGAGTAGAGACTAAGATTAGACAAGAGAGACAAACATCCCCATTACAAGGTTAACTACCTTTGTAGCAAACACAGAACAGAGGGAGAGTGTGTTAGAGTAGAGACTAAGATTAGACAAGAGAGACAAACATCCCACTACAAGGTTAACTACCTTTGTAGCAAACACAGACCAGAGGGAGAGTGTGTTAGAGTAGAGACTAAGATTAGACAAGAGAGACAAACATCCCCATTACAAGGTTAACTACCTTTGTAGCAAACACAGAACAGAGGGAGAGTGTGTTAGAGTAGAGACTAAGATTAGACAAGAGAGACAAACATCCCCATTACAAGGTTAACTACCTTTGTAGCAAACACAGAACAGAGGGAGAGTGTGTTAGAGTAGAGACTAAGATTAGACAAGAGAGACAAACATCCCCACTACAAGGTTCATCTATCTTTGTAGCAAACACAGAACAGAGGGAGAGTGTGTTAGAGTAGAGACTAAGATTAGACAAGAGAGACAAACATCCCCATACAAGGTCATCTATCTTTGTAGCAAACACAGACCAGAGGGAGAGTGTGTTAGAGTAGAGACTAAGATTAGACAAGAGACAAAAACATCCTCATTACAAGGTTAACTACCTTTGTAGCAAACACAGAACAGAGGGAGAGTGTGTTAGGGTAGAGACTAAGATTAGACAAGAGAGACAAACATCCCCACTACAAGGTCATCTATCTTTGTAGCAAACACAGAACAGAGGGAGTGTGTGTTAGAGTAGAGACTAAGATTAGACAAGAGAGACAAACATCCTCATTACAAGGTTAACTACCTTTGTAGCAAACACAGAACAGAGGGAGAGTGTGTTAGAGTAGAGACTAAGATTAGACAAGAGAGACAAACATCCCCACTACAAGGTTAACTACCTTTGTAGCAAACACAGAACAGAGGGAGAGTGTGTTACGGTAGAGACTAAGATTAGACAAGAGAGA
Source organism: Timema cristinae (assembly GCA_039000515.1). Lineage (NCBI taxonomy): Eukaryota > Metazoa > Arthropoda > Insecta > Phasmatodea > Timematidae > Timema > Timema cristinae. The sequence goes on from JBCFYV010001001.1 coordinate 45,930,806, forward strand.
CAAACATCCCCATTACAAGGTCATCTATCTTTGTAGCAAACACAGACCAGAGGGAGAGTGTGTTAGAGTAGAGACTAAGATTAGACAAGAGAGACAAACATCCCCATTACAAGGTTAACTACCTTTGTAGCAAACACAGAACAGAAGGAGAGTGTGTTAGAGTAGAGACTAAGATTAGACAAGAGGAGACAAACATCCCCATTACAAGGTCATCTATCTTTGTAGCAAACACAGAACAGAAGGAGAGTGTGTTAGGTAGAGATTAAGATTAGACAAGAGAGACAAACATCCCCATTACAAGGTTATCTATATTTGTAGCAAACACAGAACAGAGGGAGAGTGTGTTAGAGTAGAGACTAAGATTAGACAAGAGAGACAAACATCCCCATTACAAGGTTAACTACCTTTGTAGCAAACACAGAACAGAAGGAGAGTGTGTTAGAGTAGAGACTAAGATTAGACAAGAGAGACAAACATCCCCATTACAAGGTTAACTACCTTTGTAGCAAACACAGAACAGAGGGAGAGTGTGTTAGAGTAGAGACTAAGATTAGACAAGAGAGACAAACATCCCCACTACAAGGTCATCTATCTTTGTAGCAAACACAGAACAGAGGGAGAGTGTGTTAGGGTAGAGACTAAGATTAGACAAGAGAGACAAACATCCCCACTACAAGGTCATCTATCTTTGTAGCAAACACAGAATAGAGGGAGAGTGTGTTAGAGTAGAGACTAAGATTAGACAAGAGAGACAAACATCCCCACTACAAGGTCATCTATCTTTGTAGCAAACACAGAACAGAGGGAGAGTGTGTTAGGGTAGAGACTAAGATTAGACAAGAGAGACAAACATCCCCATTACAAGGTTATCTATCTTTGTAGCAAACACAGACCAGAGGGAGAGTGTGTTAGAGTAGAGACTAAGATTAGACAAGAGAGACAAACATCCCCACTACAAGGTTAACTACCTTTGTAGCAAACACAGAACAGAGGGAGAGTGTGTTAGAGTAGAGACTAAGATTAGACAAGAGAGACAAACATCCCCATTACAAGGTTAACTACCTTTGTAGCAAACACAGAACAGAAGGAGAGTGTGTTAGAGTAGAGACTAAGATTAGACAAGAGAGACAAACATCCCCATTACAAGGTCATCTATCTTTGTAGCAAACACAGAACAGAAGGAGAGTGTGTTAGAGTAGAGACTAAGATTAGACAAGAGAGACAAACATCCCCACTACAAGGTTAACTACCTTTGTAGCAAACACAGAACAGAGGGAGAGTGTGTTAGAGTAGAGACTAAGATTAGACAAGAGAGACAAACATCCCCATTACAAGGTTAACTACCTTTGTAGCAAACACAGAACAGAAGGAGAGTGTGTTAGAGTAGAGACTAAGATTAGACAAGAGAGACAAACATCCCCATTACAAGGTCATCTATCTTTGTAGCAAACACAGAACAGAAGGAGAGTGTGTTAGAGTAGAGACTAAGATTAGACAAGAGAGACAAACATCCCCACTACAAGGTTAACTACCTTTGTAGCAAACACAGAACAGAGGGAGAGTGTGTTAGAGTAGAGACTAAGATTAGACAAGAGAGACAAACATCCCCATTACAAGGTTAACTACCTTTGTAGCAAACACAGAACAGAGGGAGAGTGTGTTAGGGTAGAGACTAAGATTAGACAAGAGAGACAAACATCCCCACTACAAGGTTAACTACCTTTGTAGCAAACACAGACCAGAGGGAGAGTGTGTTAGAGTAGAGACTAAGATTAGACAAGAGAGACAAACATCCCCACTACAAGGTTAACTACCTTTGTAGCAAACACAGAACAGAGGGAGAGTGTGTTAGAGTAGAGACTAAGATTAGACAAGAGAGACAAACATCCCCATTACAAGGTCATCTATCTTTGTAGCAAACACAGAACAGAGGGAGAGTGTGTTAGAGTAGAGACTAAGATTAGACAAGAGAGACAAACATCCCCACTACAAGGTTAACTACCTTTGTAGCAAACACAGAACAGAGGGAGAGTGTGTTAGAGTAGAGACTAAGATTAGACAAGAGAGACAAACATCCCCACTACAAGGTTAACTACCTTTGTAGCAAACACAGACCAGAGGGAGAGTGTGTTAGAGTAGAGACTAAGATTAGACAAGAGAGACAAACATCCCCACTACAAGGTTAACTACCTTTGTAGCAAACACAGAACAGAGGGAGAGTGTGTTAGGGTAGAGACTAAGATTAGACAAGAGAGACAAACATCCCACTACAAGGTCATCTATCTTTGTAGCAAACAAGATAGAACATAGGGAGAGCATTCAAGGGAAGGTCAAACTAAAACTATTTGTTCAAATTATAAATATTAGGGGTCTCAAAATGTTGATGCAAACTGATGTAGCCAATGTTTCACTCGATGAGAAGAGGTGGAGTTGATACAAGTGTACAAGTGGAGTGCCCAGTGGTACATTCGTACCATGGTAAGGACGGCTTGAATCAAAACACGACTTACTTGAATTAATGTTACTGCTTGAGTGAGAGGTTTGGTCGGAACACTATCGATAATATTCTCGATAGACATTTAGGATGGGCATGATGGGAAGCAGATAGTTTATTACGTCACCACACATGGTAGCCAACCTACATGGAAATACATTACATTCCTCCCTTACAATTGCTTGAATACAGATATTTCAAAATACCTAAATATACACAAGATAAGAATACAATGCATGACTATGATTCCAATACTCATGAGGAAATAATTTACATTTTAAACACTTTTTATACAAAAATACAGAATATAATATTTGCTCATAGTTTTTAATAGTCTTAGTGAAATATATATATATATTTTTTTACTATTTACAAATTTAATTTAACTACAGGTTTCCTACACCTAGTTGGATACCTGGGCTCCTTTACTTCTGGTGAGATTTCAATCCTCTGAGGTGGGTGTGATTCTGGACTACTGCCCTTTTCATGTGCTTCAACCCTGGGGACGAATGGAGAATGATTCTCACCCCTGGATGCCTTAGGAGATGTCGAACCTTCCCTATTAGGTTTGGGATCTAGTTCTGAGGGATATGGCTCTCTAACACTAGGTTCAATCTCCTCTACTCTAGTTTCAGGCGAAGACTGTAAACTAATTAATTGATCAATATGGCGTTTCCATGTTACTGCCCCTAATCTGACTAAATAGGCTACTGGACTCAATTGTGATACAACAACCCCTTCAATCCATTTATTCTTTCCTCGATAATCTCTGACTAGTACCCGTTGGTTTGGAACTAGTTCCCGAGTTTTACATCCCTTTGCATATTTAACCTGTTTTCTTTGATTTTGCTCTACATTTTCATTCACATTAGAACGTAGCAAATCTAGCCTAGTTCTAAGCTGTCTATTAAACATCAATTTTGATGGTGTTTCATTTGTTGTACTATGTACCGAGTTCCGATAATCACACAGAAATCTACTTAAAGCTACTTCCAGATTTCTTTTTTCATGAATAGCAATCATCAATTTATTTTTTACAAATTTTACTGCATTTTCGGCTAGGCCGTTACTTTGAGGATGGTATGGAGGTGTTAAAGTATGTTTAATACCATTTTCATTCAAAAAAAACTTGAATTCATGTGATGTAAATGGTGGTCCATTGTCACTTACAATGTGTTCTGGTAAACCAAACCTTGCAAAGATCTGCCTTAAATGAGCAATAGTTTGACTTGCTGCTGTTGACGATACCTCTAACACTTCCAACCATTTAGTATATGCATCTATGATAACAAGATACATCTTAGATTTGAATGGACCCATAAAATCTATATGTAATCTAGACCATGGTTTATTTGGATAATTCCAAACATGTAACATACTCTTTGATGGATTTTGTCTTTCCCATAGACAGGGTGCACAATTTTTGACCATCTGTTCAATGTCCTGATCAATATTAGGCCACCAAATATAAGATCTAGCTAAAGTTTTCATTTTAACTATTCCAAGATGACTTGAATGTAATTCCTCTAACAAATGTCTACGAAATTTCTCTGGTACAATTACTCTATACCCCCACATCAGTATTCCTTGCTCTAATGTTAATTCATTTTTTCCTATGAAAATACGTTGTCAATTCCTTATCATAATCATAAGGCCAACCAAACTTCACATAACCTGTAAGTTTAACAAATTCAGGGTCTTTTTGTACTTCTCTCTTTATATCCTCACATTTTATAGGTATCCCACTAATTTCAAAACATTGTAAATAAGTACCAATACAACTATCATTCTCTAATTCATCATTGTCAGAGTTAACTAATGGCCACCTGGATAATCCATCAGCATTACCATGATTTTCTGATTTGACATAGCAAATATCAAAATCATATCCTGATAAGAAAAGAGCATATCTTTGTAATCTACTAGCTGCAAAAGCTGGCAACCCTTTTTTCTCCCCAAATATGCTTAATAAAGGTTTATGATCTGTACATAGTATAAATTTCCTCCCCCACAGGTATTGATTAAATTTCTTTACACCAAAAACAAGGCTTAAAGCTTCCTTGTCAATCTGTGAATATCCCTGCTCAGCTTTAGATAGTGTGCGTGAAGCATAGGCTATTGGACGTTCACTTCCATCACTCTGCACTTGTGACAGTACACTACCAAGACCATAGCCTGACGCATCACATGCTAATTTTAAAGGTAATTTGGGATTATAGTGAGCTAACACCTCTGCTGACACTAATCTTTCTTTAATTATTGAAAAAGATTTCATGCATGCTTTGTCAAAATTAAAATCTCTGTTTTTTCTCAACAACCGATACATAGGACAAAGTATCGTGGATAAGTTTGGAACAAAATTTCCATAGTAATTGACTAGCCCTAGAAATCCCTTCAGTTGTTTAACATTCTCTGGCTTTGGTGTATCTAATATAGCCGCAATTTTGTCTTTGGCTGTTTTTAACCCATCTTTGTCTATTACAAACCCTAAATACTCTAAACTCTTAGAAAAAAACTTACACTTATTTTTACTTACTGTGAGACCCTTGTCACGTAAACGTTTACATACCTCTTTGAGCCTGTCGCAATGTTCCTGCATGTCCCTACCAGTAACCAAAATGTCATCCAAAAATACAATTACTCCTTTCAACCCCTGTAATGTTTTTTCCATTAATTTTTGGAACAAATTTGGTGCTGGAGAAATCCCATAAGGAATTCTGTTATACTTAAATAAACCCTTGTGCGTGCTTATCACACAAAGTTTCTTAGATTCTTCATCTAACCTAACCTGCTGATAAGCATGACTTAGATCCAGTTTACTAAAGGTTTCTCCCTTTTGTAAAGTGACAAATAACTCTTCTATTTTGGGAATAGGATGTCTCTCTAGTTCTAGATTAGAGTTCAAGGTCACTTTAAAATCTCCACATATTCTAATATTTCCATTTCTCTTAAGTACAGGGACTATTGGTGTACCCCATTCACTGTTAGAAACCGGAGTTAATACCTCCTCTTGCACTAAGCGTTCTAACTCCTGCTCTACCTTTTCTTTAAGTGCAAATGGAATTGATCTCGGTTTGCAATACTTTGGCTTAGCATCTTTTTTTAAATTTAACCTAACTGGTTCACCCTTATAATCACCTAATTTTTTATTAAAAACTTCTGGAAATTTCCTTAACAGGTTAGTTACCATTTCTGTTTGTGCCCTATCTGCCGTTACACTATTTGCATTATGCAAGTTTTCCGGAATCAATAATTGTACTTTTAGTTCCTTAATCCAGTCCCGTCCTAGTAATGGATTAGCTCCATGTTTAATTACAAATAATTCCATTTTGTGTGACAAATCCTGGTATTGAACATTTACATTTATAACACCCACAGGAATGATTGGTTCATTTATATATGAATTTAAGATTAAATCAGTTGGATGCAATTTCAAGTGACTCAATTTATCCAGATAATACTTTTCAGAGATTACAGATACCCCTGCACCTGTGTCTACTTCAAACGGAATTTCTTTCCCTTCCACCTGAACATTTATTCTAAAAGGTTCCACTCTTTCACGCTTCTCGCCAAGCTGATTTTTATATAACCCAAATAAATTTGAACTGTCATCAATGTTTTCATCACTATAGTCATTTAACACATCCAACCCCACAAAATGTTGTTTATTACTGTCATACTTTTGTCTGTCTCTGTGAGATTTGCTAGCAATCGTATGAGTAGCCCTATTAGAATTGTTTGACTTACCCAACTGTTTCAATCGACACACCTTTTGCAAATGACCTTTCTTCTTACATACACGGCATTCATACTGTTTATAATGGCATTCATTTTTTAAATGACCGTTTCTTCCACAGCAATAACACCTAACTTCTCTGGTACCGCGCCTTTTCTTTCTTCCTTTTTCGACATTCGAAGAATTTGGGATTGACGATCAGCTGTTCCACCGGTGTTATGTCCAAAGGCTAGTGACGCTGCATCCTTCTCGGCTGCCTCCAAAGATGTTGAAATCAGCACTGCCTTCTCGTAGTCTAGCTGCCTCTCCGCTAGAAGTCGTTGTTTAATAGAACTGCTTCTTAATCCACTTACAAGACGATCCCGTAAATAATCAGATAATGATTCTTTAAACTCGCAATGCTTTGACATTTGTTTTAAGCTAGCGATATAATCTGATACACTTTCATGCTCATGCTGTGATCTTAAACTAAATTTATACCTTTCGGCAATAAACGATGGTTTAGGATATAAGTGTTCTTGGATAATTTTAATTAGATCCACATAGCTTTTTGATGACGGCTTGTTTGGTGTACATAAATCTCGTAAAAGATTAAAAGTTTTCACGCCTACTACTGTCAGTAGCGTACTTACTTTCTTCTCATTAGTTATACTATTACATTCGACAAATAGTTCGAATCGCTCCACATATGACGACCAGTTTTCTTCATTACTGTCGAAACTACTCATGTTTCCTATGACTGCCATTATAGACCACGCCCTAAGTTATTAAAATCGCTAAATGTTCTCGGAGTTGCCTCAAGACTGTTGTGCATACGTTTTCAATTTAAGAACTTTTTATTATTTCTATAATTAAATTAATTCAATACACTTTTAAAGCTGGACTTCCAAATAGCCAGGAATATGTGACACCACAGTATTTTTTTTATCCTCGTCGCCAATATGGTACATTCGTACCATGGTAAGGACGGCTTGAATCAAAACACGACTTACTTGAATTAATGTTACTGCTTGAGTGAGAGGTTTGGTCGGGAACACTATCGATAATATTCTCGATAGACATTTAGGATGGGGCATGATGGGAAGCAGATAGTTTATTACGTCACCACACATGGTAGCCAACCTACATGGAAATACATTACACCCAGCAGAAGAAAAAGATAATTTGAGGAAGGCCTTGAGAGGCATATGGGAAACGAGTGTCAGAGAGTAATGGGGATCTTTATGCAAAAGTAGGAAAAGAGAGAAGAGGGTTTGAGAAAGTGTTAGGGAAGGAAGTATGGGGAGAGAGAAACGAGGAGGGTAAAAGACTGTTGGAGCTAAGTGCAAGAAATAAAATTAAAGTGGCAAACAGCTGATATAAGAAGTAAGGACAAAATCATAAGATCACTAGATACAGTTGGGACGAGAAGCAAAAGCCTGTGCTAGACAACTTTATCATGGATGAAGACATGAAAAGGTAGATCTTAAACTTCAAGGTAATACCAAGTTTTTCCTTAGATAATGACAGACATAAAGAGATGGGGATGTAGGAGAAAGGTAGTAAGATGAGAAAGAAGAATAAGGGTGTGGAGGCTAAAAAATGAAGAGAAAAGATAGCTGTACATATGAAAGACAAGAAGCTCAATGCTCAAGGATGAGATGCAAAGTGTGGAGGTTGAATGGGAAAGGTTTAAAAACAGTCTGGTTGGAGCTGTAGAGGAGGTATGAGGGAGGACAAGTAATAAGAGGAACTGGAAGGGGACACCCTGGTGGAACAAGAGGGTGAAGGAATCTATAAAGAAGAAGAATAAAGCATTCATAAGCAGTTTTAATAATAGGAATTAGGAAAAGGAAGAAGAATATAAGGAGAGGAAGAAAAGAGCTAAGCGAGTTGTATGGGAAACCAGGAAGAATTGGATGAACAAATGTACGAAAATGCTGGTACAGGACATGGAAGGAAGACGGTATTATATAGTCAAGTAAGAAACAGGAGAGGAAGAAAAGGAACTAGGATAAGATATTTTGAGAAAATGTCCAACCCGGAAGAGGAAATGAATGAGAATAAAACAGAGGAGCAGAAAAAATATCAGAAAAGGAGGAAAGAGATTCAAAATAGAAAGAGGTGGAGGATGTATTAAAGAGGATGAAAAAAGGAAAGCACGGGTGTGGACGAACTGTATAAATGATAAGAGCAGCAGGTGAAGTAGGTATACAATAATTACATGGTACTGATAGTGGTTTGGAGGGAGACCAAGGTACCGGGAGACTGAAATAAAAGTTATAAAAACCTATTTTCAAGAAATGAAACAGGAAAAGGTGTACAAATTATAGGGGGATAACGCTGGTGTGCCACTGTACAAAAATATATGAGAAGATACTGTACAAAAGAATAAGGAAAAAATGAAAGTAAGGTGGAGATAGGAACAGTACAGATTTAGGGAACTGAGGTCTACAATACACTTGATCATCACCATACAACATCTGATGGAAAGAAGGTCTGAATATGGGACAAACTTGATAATGGTATTTATGGATGTGGATAAGGCATCTGATAGTGTGGATAGAAATAAAGTTTGGAAATTGATGGAGGAAGCCAAAGTGGAAAGAGAAGTTGTAATGAGAGTGAAAAGCATGTATAACAGGAGTTGTGATGAGACAGAGTGGGAGGACGAAGTGGTATCAAATAAAAATGGAGTGAAGCAGGGGAGTGCCCTGTCACCATTACTATTTGTAATGGTAGTGTAAATGGTCATGAACAAAGTGTCAGGAAAACTCTGGGAGGAAGGAATGAAGAGGATGTACAGGAACAACGACAAGAATAGGAATGAGGAAGGGAAAGAGTGTGGAATTAAGTTTATCATGTCAAAGTGTGAAGTGATGGTAATGACAAGGAAGGGGGTAATAAAGTTATAAGGTTGGATGGAGTAGAAAGGACAGCAGGGAGAGTTGTTCTATAGGTGTGTAAGATACCTGCTGTGGAGAAGAGAAGTGCCTCGAAGTGTGAGGAAGTGCATACTTTGTACCCATTATTACATATGCAGCAGAAACATGGACATGAGACAAGGAGAGTAAGCAAGACTGAGATTGTGTAGTCAAGGAGGAAGAATGGTGGAAAGATAGAGGAAGATGAAGGCATTCAACTAAACTGACCCAGCCACAGGCTGGAAGCACATCATGATCATGATGATGATGATGAAGAGAATTAATATTTTTTCCCGTAACTGATTTAAAATTCAAGTATATTTCCAGTATTTCCAGTATTGGTAAACACCCTGAACACTATCAAGCATGTGTATTCCACAATACCCCAGAATGACATGAAGACTGCGAAGAACACAGTGAAGTTATTGTCAAAGATGTATGTGATGCGAGCATAAAGACACGTCTCCTTGAGTTTCCAGTATGGACACGTCCTATCACACACGGGGCACATCCAGATGTCCTGGTCATCACGGCAAATGTCATTGCTAGAACAGAAAATTAACTATGTTGCAGTTAGTGCTCACATATATCAACTATCAAACATATTAGTAGAAATGACTACTTTATTGGTGATCAATATTAGAGATGGGTCGAATCCACAATTTCTCGAATTCAATCTACATTTTATTTTAGAATCTTGAATCCAAATCCTAGTAAATTGTTAGAAATTAAGATTTATTTCAATCATGCTTTCAATTTTAATCAACCCCGATCACCCCTCGCAAAATACTGGTTAAAATTCAGCCAAATTAAACAATTTAGACTCATATTATTGTTTAAAAATCAAATCAATCAAAATTTGAGTGTCTTTTAGTTATTTTTAAAAGGGTTGTTAGAATGAGTTAAGTTTCTAAAAAAAAGCAAGAGAAAACAAACATATTAGGCTTAGTTACCCTTTGATCAACTTCAATCAACATTGAAGGATTATAATTTATTTTAGTGAGATAGCAAAAATAAAAATACAAACTGATATTTTTAATAAAGACTAAAACTACATTCTAACCATTAAACATACATTGGAAATGGTGAAGCTCAATAATGCCTAAGTATGTTTTATTATTTTATTATATATCCATTACAATATGCTCATTCCCATTTTATAAGGCAGGACTACATTTGAATATTTTTACAATTACTTCAATAAACATATTTAAAAAAAATTATATATAAAATTATGAATTATCAAGTCGTTATTTGATTCTTAAAACTCGAGCGCGCTTACTATGTGATCAGATTACCTGAATCGATTCTAAACAAACAATCGATATACAATACGTAGGCCGGTAGGTATAAATTAACAGTTTTATTGGTGTCTGACGGTTGACAGTATTTATTTTTCATGAATTCCAACAAAATGTCTAACTTAAGGATCGTATGCAATAAATTGGGGTTATTTCCATAGTTGTAGATAATTAAAACTAGTTGGGTGGTAAGAATTAACAGTATCTTTATTTTAATCATCACTCGGGCGAGTAAACATAATATACGTCATGGCGACTGACTTTATATCATGTATAATGACGGCCGACTTTGTATCATGTGTAATGTGTTCTTATTTCTGTTAAAAAAATTCATGATTTTTTTTATTTATTTCGAGTTTATTTGTAATTCTAGATTTGATTTTCAGTTTTTGAAGAGCTCTAATGTGTTTATTAAAATATTTACAAGATTGTTCGTGAGGTGAAAGTTTTAGAAGTGAGCATGCGTTGAAACGATTGAGTCCAAGTTTCCCATAGAGGTGGGAGAGTGGGGTATTTGGGATGTTAGATTTTCCACACCTAAACATTTTTTTAATACTGATTTTATTCATGATAATCTCTTTTGTCAGACAAAATAAATATTATGAATTAAGTTGTGATTTTCAAATAGCCCTAACTAAGAAATTTTGTAATTCAAAATATTATGCTTTGTTTATGAGGTGAAAGATTCGACCATCGAATCCAGTAAAATACCGAATCCTTGAATCTCAAATACTTGTCAGGATTCGGTGGATTCGAGGATTCGAATATTCAAGTGGCTCATCTCTAATCAATATGTTAGACTTTAGAGTATGACTTAAGGAAATTCTGCATGTTATAAATTCCTTTTAGAATAAATTGATTTCTAAATGATTAAATATGATAAAATAGCCCTCTCCAAGAATCTCTTTCCCTCCTACCCTGTTGTATGCATGTGAGCATTGCTTTGCTAGCAAGATGATATCTTTATCTCATATCCAAGTGAGAAGGATGACCAATAACTGAACCTGTGGATTAAACAGCTTGGTCGTGACATGTTGGATTCCTTCTTGCTCCCCTATGACGTCGTCACGGATCATGACGCCTGAGCTTGAAATGTTCAATCAACAGGTGGAGATTTGAAAGGAAGGCCTAAGCAAGTACTTCACAAAAGTGAGCAGTGGCATTAAGGGTATTTTAAACATTTTGCTCATTTATTCTCAAACCATTTTTCAAAAAATATATGAGTTTCAGAGAAATAAACAATCTTGGAGCTCATTGCAGACAGAATTTTGACAATCCTGCTCTGTCAAGTAAAGCCGTGAAGTGCTTTTTGCTGTTTCCTTTCTGTGATTTTGAACATTAAGTGGTTATCAGCTTCAATATTAAATAGTTTCTGGTCCATCAAAGATGTAGCTCCACATCTCCATCTCAAACATTGAGCTGAATATTGGCAACATTCATTGCATATATTAACTGCATAATAACAGGGATGTATCTACATATTAGTGTTTATTATTTTATTATTTCTATGAATTGGTATGTAAATGAAATTGTCATTGTTTTAAATTAAGCGCTGAGGTTTGTTAAATTTAGAGAAATTGTTTCCGACCCATGAGCTACCAATTTCTTTTTTCCTTCTTATATAAGGAGAGTATCAGGTAAAGGTGTACAGACAACAAAAGTTTTGAAAACACTGCATTAGATTAATGATGTAATCAAAATATGTCTTCAATAGTTTGACTAAATATACTGGACTTTTTGATTTCATACAATAAAATTAAATTTGAGAATGATGTATGACACATGTAGAAATGTGTCCACATGGTTAGTTTGCAAACTACTCACCTGAGTGTGTTGGAGTATACTGTGCTCAGCCCATAGACAAATGATATGAGTCCCAGAATAGCTGCAGGTATGAGCATGTGGGTGTAGTAACCTAACCACGCAAAGTATAGACCAAACTTCACTCCAAAGTAGTCTGTGATATAGTCAATGGGCTGATACATGATCCACTTCCTAACAGAGGCCCACTCTGTATAGAGCAACTGACGGAGAGAGCCTGGGATCTTCACGTCACCCTGTAATGTAACAAACAACAACAACTAGCAAGACGGCTTCAATAAACACAACAATTATCCGTACATTAAAACCAACATTTCAAAGTATTGACAAAATATATTTTATACTTTCAATCTCAAGATTGATATTTTATGTCCCTTTGTCCCTGGAACTGAAGCTAATACAGTTTGATGGATTTCATTCAAACTAGATATTTATATGTTCAGTCCTTGAGGATAAATCGTGCTATAAAATTAAGGGCGGTTTAATAATAATTAATTTTGGAAAATTCAAAATTTTTCAAAAATGACTTAACAGTTTTATTTTAAAAGGATTAATTGATACTATTTTACATTATAAATAACACTGTGTACTTTGATTTCACATACAAATTTATTTATGAGATATCTGATATATTTTCATATATTTGTAATTTGAAAAAAAAAGCTTTAACAATTTTGCTCAAGCTGTATATTTGAAGAGTGTTTGAAAATAAAATAATGATTGTTTTAAATGGAAAAGTATTCAAGAACAATTAACTGATGGCTGTTTTTGTGTAAATTCTGTTCAAATCTATGAAAGTCTATATTAGAAAGAAGATACAATTTATTTAAATTCTAGTGCTAAAATGTCAAGTCAACGTTGTTTGTACTTAACACTACCCTTATTGTTTGTCACGGCTTCTCACTGCTTATTTGGGCTGTATGGATATGAAATAATTACACTAGTGTGTTATGGTTGAGGAGGGTTGAATTTAGAGAAAATATACCCACATTTGTGTGGAAAGTCATTTTGGAACATCACCCTCAGTACATCTGATCAGGTTTCAAACCACGATCTGTCATCGGCAGTCCAGTTTATTGTAAGAGACTTAGACCATTTGATCACTAAAGCTGGTATTATTTATCTAACAAACCTGAGTTGTAGTAAAATATATTCATAGAGTAGATCTAGTAATTTAATTAGAAGTGTGCATTTAGGTAAAGGGAGAAAACTAACCATTATTCTTCCTCTAAACATGGACCAATGACAGTTAAGTTTCAAACAGAATAATTTGGGTAAAAGTGTCCCACTCACGTCATGCAGAGGGTAAGCTGCCTTGTACACTCCTTCTGATATGAGCCGCTGAATACCAAAACCAAACAAGGAGCTTTGGTTCTCGTCAAACCTTTGTCGTTGCAGGATGAAGTCCACCACAAGGATTCGAATTGATGAAGTGAAGAAGTTGTCTGCCTCAGTATCAAACCTAAACCAACAACTATATTAATTATTTATTTAATGAATATAGGAAGTGGTAAGTGTGAACAAGGTTGACTCTCCCATGTGCACAAGGTTGACTCTCTCACATTTGTACAAGGTCGACTCTCTCACATGTGCACAAGGTTGACTCTCCCATGTGAACAAGGTCGACTCTCTCACATGTGCACAAGGTTGACTCTCCATGTGAACAAGGTCGACTCTCTCACATTTGCACAAGGTTGACTCTCTCACATTTGCACAAGGTTGACTCTCTCACATTTGTACAAGGTCGACTCTCTCACATTTGCACAAGGTCGACTCTCTCACATTTGTACAAGGTCGACTCTCCCATGTGCACAAGGTTGACTCTCTCCCATGTGCACAAGGTTGACTCTCCCATGTGAACAAGGTCGACTCTCTCACATGTGCACAAGGTTGACTCTCCCATGTGAACAAGGTTGACTCTCCCATATGTACAAGGTCAACTCTCTCACATGTGCACAAGGTCAACTCTCTCACATGTGCACAAGGTCGACTCTCTCACATGTGCACAAGGTCGACTCTCTCACATGTGCACAAGGTCGACTCTCTCACATGTGAACAAGGTCGACTCTCTCACATGTGCACAAGGTCGATTCTCTCCCATGTGAACAAGGTCGACTCTCTCACATGTGCACAAGGTCGACTCTCTCACATGTGCACAAGGTCGACTCTCTCACATTTGTACAAGGTCGACTCTCTCACATGTGCACAAGGTCGACTCTCTCACATGTGTACAAGGTTGACTCTCTCACATTTGTACAAGGTCGACTCTTTCACATGTGTACAAGGTTGACTCTCTCACATTTGTACAAGGTCGACTCTCTCACATGTGCACAAGGTCGACTCTCTCACATTTGTACAAGGTCAACTCTCTCACATGTGCACAAGGTCGACTCTCTCCCCAGTGTGGAACAAGGTCGACTCTCTCACATGTGTACAAGGTTGACTCTCTCACATTTGTACAAGGTCGACTCTCTCACATTTGCACAAGGTCGACTCTCTCACATTTGTACAAGGTCGACTCTCCCATGTGCACAAGGTTGACTCTCCCATGTGCACAATAGTGTAGGTTTTAACTAATCTTTCCTGTTTTTATATCTTCACATCTTGATGAGGAATAAAACTTTTAAGAGGTAGACTACCCGCATTTGAATGGAAGGAGTGTGTAAAAACCACCCTCTGTTGATTGTACTGGGATCTCTCATTATTATGCAGACTTGTCTATCACCATTTGGCCAATGAAGTGGGTAAGTAGGGAGCCAGGACACATCTCCTTGTTAAGGGCACTAGAGAAGTAAGACAAAAGTCTCAGGTTCTATTCACTATGTAATGCCTTCTCCAAACAAAAAAACTTAAGAAACTTAATGTTCAAATTATCACAGCAATAAACACACCAAGTTCTGGCATCACATTATTAACCCTCGAGTGGGCGCGCTGGGGTATAAAGTACCCCATTTTTCCTTTTTAGTGTGTGGTAGCACTGTCAGGCACCTGGCGGACGTGTTGCTTTATCTATTCCTTCAGTGTGACCTTGAATATCAGTCGGTATGGTTAGTGTTCAGTGAAATTAATGACTGTGTCTGAAAATTGAATTTATTTGAAAGAGTGTATTACTGGGGTATTGGATACCCCACGCGCCCGCTCAAGTCACGTAAGTTCATATATTTATCTGATTGATTTTTCATAAATGAATAAATTTCTATGCAAATCTCATTGAACTATTTTTTGGGTATTTTAATTTTTAATAGAGCTAAAAAGTTTATGTTCGAGTCCTTTCAAGGTTAATGAATATATAATTATTGAATTTACATCTTGCTTTGTTCTAAAAATAATTCCATTTTTATTTACTACTCTGTTATAACCAAATGGTTTTAGAAATGGCAAAATCTAATAAATGCAGAAATTCAAAAAATTCTTATTTGTTTAGAATGATGTCTCCCGAAGAAATCGGCAAAATATTGCAGGATCTGTCAGATGACAAAGAATATATTGATAGCACTGATTCTGATAAAAATGAGGAAATTTTAATTCAAAGTGACCATAATAGTGAGGGTCTGAACAAGATTGTGTTTCTTCAGATGAAGATAGTAAAACTACAACTAATGAAGATTATTTTACCGGAAAAGATAGAGGATGTATTTGGAGGAAAACTGACTTTTCAAAGAAAGGAAAAATTCACAGAAAAAAATAGTCAAAGTATCTCCTGGTCCCAAACTTATTGCGAGAGATATAAATGATGAAATATCGGCATATCATAAAATGATTGTTATGGTTATGTTAGATGACTTTGTAAAATTTAAATGCCAGGCCGCCACCGTGGTTCGGATTCCACGTTAAACTGTAGGTCCTTCATTTCATCTCACAATCACCCTACCATTACACATTAGCGTAAGTGCGTATAACCCGAACGGGTAGTAAGACGTGGTGCTAATAATAATTTGTAAAATTTACAAATATGCACCTTGCAAAAATACAATTGACAGCACCATATTCTAGGGACAGGGAAGGAAATTTTTATTCTTGCTTCGTTCTCTAAGATTTGACAATAAGGATACAAGAAATGACCGAAGAAAAATAGATACGCTAGCTGCTGTGAGATCATTTTTGGATGCATTTGTACTGAATTGTAAGAACACGTATAATATGGGTACTCTTGTCACAATTGATGAGATGCTGGAAGCATTTCGGGGAAGGGGGGACACACTACAGTTTGGTTCAATATATTCCGAATAAACCTGCAAAATAAAGGATCAAAATTTTTGCAATTTGTGACTCAAATACATTTTTTGTTCAAAATTTAGAAGTGTATTGTGGTAAGTAAGAAGAAGGCCCATATCTCGTGTAAAATAAGTCAATTGACATTGTGAATAGATTGGTTTCAAATATTGATGGATCAAATCAAAATCTTACAGTAGATAACTGCTATACCAGCTATCCCTTGGCAAAATCTCTTCTGGAAAAGAAAATAACTTGTGTTGGTACTCTCAGAAAAGCCAAAAGAGAGATTCCCTATGAATTTCAGGCAAATAAAAATTGAGACGTGGGTTTGTCCATATTTAGAAAAATTATCAGAAAAACATGACGATCACATCCTGTGTTCCCAAGAAAAACAAGGCTGTCATTTTATTATCTAAAATGCATGATTCACCAACTATCAATGATGACACTAAAAAAACCAGATATAATAATGGATTACAACAAGTCAAAGGGAGGAATAGATACAGTGGATCAAATGTGTAGTGTATACGATGTTGCACGTATTACATGACAATGGCCTATGAGAGTATCTTATTCAATGATAAATATAGCTGGCATCGATGCACAAATTTTATACTCTTAAACATCTCGAAATTTTACAGCCAGGAGAATATTTTTGAAAAAACTATCTTTGACAATGATGAAGTCATACCTTGAAGAAAGAGCTAAAATCAAGTCGCTCCCAATTGTATGTAAGTACTATGAAGCGTGAAGATGATGGCGAAAAGCTAGCCATAAAGAAACGAGGAAGATGTGTGTTATGTGGTCGACCATAAGATGTTGGCACCACAATAAAATGTGGAACATGCAAACAATTTACTTGTAAGAATCACGTTCATATAACATACACATATGATGAGTGTAACAACACAAATGAGGCTGATTCTGATTCTTAAAAATGTTTAGTTTTTTAAAAACTTCATATTTTTAAATTTAGTAATTATTTTAGATTATCATGATTATTATAATTATATTTGTATTGTACTTTTAATCACATTGTATTTGTAAGAGTATTAACTAGCAAAATAATAACCAGTATTTACAAAAAACAGTAATGGCTAAGTATGTAACTTTGATAAAAATATTTTGCTAAATATCTATTTTTTATTATGTAAATACCGATATCTATCAATATGTTTGGTTATTAATACAAAACATACCATACAACAAATTATTTCGTTCATTCATGAGAATATAGTGGGGTATAAAGTACCCCACGCGCCTTCTTTTGTTTAATATTACAGTGCACCCACCCGAGGGTTAGTCACAATAGGTCTGTATACAGTCAATCATTTTCTCTAAACTTGATTTTTAGGCTAAATAACATCAAGCAAATGACTGAGTGAATTTATTGTTATCACAAATTAGTTTGCTTACCTATCTAATTCAAATATTGTTATATTCGCTGTCTCTGGAAACACCTGTTAGGATTTGTTGCGGTGTTACTAGATGGCAAATTGTGTTATATTTTATACATAAATGAATATACAGTGAAACTTGCCTTAAACACACTCTTTGTTAAACGGAAACGTTTCTTATACGAAAATATTTCACGAGCCCGTGACCTTAGGGCTGAAAAATATAATAAAATCCCTGGCTTAAATAGAAACTGTCTAACGCGTGAACGGAATTAAAAATAAGCCTTTAAACAGAAAATTTCCAAAGTTTCGGTGGAAATAGTTTAGAAAAAATGCTGGCATCCTATACATTCTACAGAATTTTGTTTTCTCTAACTCTTGCTTTATATTAAAAGAAATTGAAATGTTAAGTCAGGTATATTTCCTTTCTCCTTCTTAGTTCTTTTGTTACCTTGCTTACGGACTTTTGAACTGTAATTTCCTCTTGATTATTATCTCCATTCTTCCCAGTTTCCGCGCTAATGACTTGTCAATCAACTTTGGAACTCAGCTTTTAACAGTTCAGCACTACCTGTATTGAAATTCAATTGTTTGTCCCTTATGGAAATTTTACTCAACATGGACTCTAGGCCTACATTTTTACTTTAGTCTGGCAGTTTTCATTGCGGCTTCAAATATAAGAGTTGAGCTTGACCTAAACACAAGAGTAAAAGTTAGTTATGTGAGTGAGAGAGATAGCGTTGGTAAAATTCAAGTGTTTGAGATTCTAAAGATGTAAACAGAAATTTTGAAGATGTGGGGTTAATGGAAAAATAAAAAGAGAACGTAAGAAACCTGCAAACAAAGACATTAATGAAATAGTGTGGGAGTGGTTTGACAGGGTTAGGGCAAAAAATCACCGCATGTTGGGTCCCATGGTACAGGAATACACTAAAAAGGTCACTCAAAAACTGGGGGAAACTGAATTCAAAGCAGCTAACGATGGTTGGAGAGTTTTCACAAAATACATAGGATATTTTTTAACGATCTTTGTGGTGAATCGAGTGATGTAAATAGTGAAACCATTGAAGAGTGGGTTGCTAAACTTCCCTCCATAATCGAGGGATATGAACCTGAAAACATAGCGAATAGTGACGAGACTGGACTGTTCTTCCAAGCGCTATCGAATAAATTGTTGTGTTTGAAAGGTGAAAAATGTTCATTCGGGAGGAAAGTTATGCAAAGAAAGATTGAATGTATATCTCTATGGTTTTATGTCAGGTGAAATGGAGAAACCCTTAGTTATCGGTAAGGTAGCAAAGCCACGATGCTTCAGAAACATGGACATACGGAAACATCCCGTTGAATTGAGATCAAATAAAAAGGCGTGGATGACGCCACATATCATGGAGAAATGGTTAACGGCTTTTAATGGCAGAATGAAAAAGCAAAGTTGGCATGTTTTGTTGGTTTTGGATAGCGCAATATACCACCCACACATTGAACTTTCCAACGTGTGACTTGCTTGGTTATCTACAATCACCACAAGTCTTTCTCAACCAATGGATCAGAGCACCATTCAGAATGTTAAAGTGCACTATCGTAAATTATTAATGCAATCTTTGCTCGCCAATATGAATTATACATCATCCGCCTGAGCTTGCCAGAACCATCTCGGTTCTAGATGCGGTTATTTGGTTAAGTCAAGCTGTAAATAAGTTGTTGCCAGAAACTGTGACAAAGTGTTTTTAAAAAGCAGGATTTTCTATGAGTGAAGTTACTGCTAGTGTAGAAAATGAAGACCTACAAAACCGCTTGAATTAAGATGCTTTCAATAACTGCAATGCCGAGGACTACATCAACATAGACAATAACGTGCAAACGAACCAGACACAATGGATATCGATGCCTTGGTTGAGGATTTTAAAGAACGTTGGAAAGGAGAAGAGGAGAAGAAAGAGGAAGAAGAGGAAAATGCAGTGTTGGAAGAAGAAAAGTGTAGCGTGAAGACTTATCAAGATGCTGTCAAAAGTTTAAAGGAACTGCAGCAATTTGCCCTACAACAGAATGATTTGATGATGCTTAGTGTGATTTCTCAGGATTAAGTGGTTGTGGGAAGTCAGGAGCCGAGAGAGTAGACTGCTTGACTACTGGAAAAAATAAAGACAAAGTGAGTAATGTTTTATGTTCGGTTGTTCATTTTTTTAAATGTTAATAATAGTACTATGTATACATAAGTACGGTATTTTATTTTATAATTTTATGCCAATTATGTGCATGTCCCTGGTTTAATATTTATAATACACCTTCAATAAACGGAAACCTGGCTTTAGGGGGAAAATATCTTGGACCCTTGCGATTATGTTTAAGGCATGTTTTACTGTTCTAAGTACATATAGTTTTACTACTGAGAGTTTAGAGTGAGAATGATTACAGGTCATTGGCACTCATTGTAATCTAGTCATTATTAGACAAATTAAGAAAACATAATGAAACTAGGCATACATTTTGTTCAGAGCTGTTTCATAGAGTGCGACAAACACTTTCGGAAATTTATAAAACGGACTGTTTGGGATAAAATAAATATAGAAAAATGGATTAGTCTATTTTTATTATCTTGAGAAATAAATAGATTTAAAATATTGATCAAATGCAAATAATATAACCAAATAAAATTTTAAAATAATAATTTCAATGTTGTGCTACTTACACAACTAGAAATCTTCCCATAGATTTGAGGGGAAATACCCATCTTCTTATCTAACCAACATTTATTTTCTTACATATTTATAACAGATTATAATTAAAAGAGGGGAATAAAAAGGAAAGTTATATTCTTGATATTAAATCCCTCAGGATAACTCACAGTACAAGCCAACAGTAGACTTAGCTGTGTGAGATGAAAAGTGTTGTCAGGGTTTGAATCTCGGCCGAGTGTGCTGGGGTGTTTTACTAAATTATTTCCGACTTTCTTCCAAATAAACCGGGTGTCGCCTCTAAATGTTACCTTCCTGTGGTATAGCCTGGATGAATCATTAGATGCAGTACACAATAATAGTTGTAAAATAATAATATAGATCAAACATATTTTTAGATGGATGTAAATTAATTTATTAATATTAATAATATCTATTAAAGTAAGTCTGTTTTATGTAATGAAAATTAAGGCATTTTTATAAGTCAAACTATAAGATCTCAAATCTCTAATTCATAGGTAATACATTTGTCACACACAAAAAATAGCAGATACTGCCTACGTAAAAGAGAAATAAGAAATTTGAGTCATTCGTCACCAGACACACAATACAGCACAGAAACAAACTCAAATCTTACTAACCTATAAAACTGTTGAATTCAAACCTGGACTTCTATAAAAGGTTTGTGCTTGAGCTCCTAATATGGAATCCTATGATGAGGTGGAGGTTGAGAGAGCCAAGACCGACACTCAGGAACAGTTTTAACCTGGTTTATATACCTAATAAGCTAGTTTTAAGTGAAAGCATAACCTGTATTAAAATAGTATCTTTCTTCGATGATGGTGTCTAATTGAAGAACTTGGTACCCCATTGAAGCCCATGGTGTGTTAAACTTGTCCCAGCAGTCAGTAGTAGCGTGGTGTCCCCCCAATGACATGTTATCAACATGAGGGACATAGAGTGTGAACAATTGATCCTATATTCAAACTGTCACAAAACAATTGCATACTAAGTTTTAACATTTAATTTATTATTGTAAATATAGAAAGTACTTTGTAGTAACAAATGTGTTTTAGTATCCCAATCAGAGCATGTTTAAACTCACAGGTAGTTCTTGTCCCGACTGAACTCTGCAGTGAGTTTGTGAGGCGCTGGTCTGAAGATGTTGGGGTCGACATGGACAAAGTCCAGGAGTCTCCTTAACACAGACTTTACCTCCAACATTATGTCGAAGGATGGAGCCTCTTCCTCTTGGCCAGGGAACTAATCCACACACAAAATATGTTTGAAATAATAGTTACAAGGAACAACAATAAACAATCAAAATTACCATTTGGTTGAAAATACCCAAGTTATATTTGCCAAAATAATTTATGGATATCAGAAAATTGAACCTAAGGTTTTGAAACTTGGTGTACATGTTCGTTTTGACATTAAAGTGAAGCAACTAAAAGTCATAATATGTACCTGGTGAGCTTTCGCCGCAATATTAAAAATATGTGCAATTTATTAGTTTTTCCCAAATTTCTTAGTAACGCTCAACTTTATTGAGTTGAGGTCGCTTTTCAAAATAAAGATAGCAACATTTCCCACAGAAAAGTGTGAAGCATAATTAATCATCCACTGCATGGTTTTCATGTACATTACCAAGTAGGCTATGGATTCATTGTTAACAGAGACAGTGATATAACCGTTTTCCACTCATCAAGTCGCTGTTGACAGAGAAGATGTTGATCTACAACAAAATGGAACATTTATTTGATAAAAACAGGAAGAGGCAACGAAGAAAGAAAAATGTATTCTCCATACTTTTTCAAAAAAATGAGAGTTGAAATGCCTCAAGCTAGTGAAGGATTGGCCAAGCTTACAATATGTTACAAAAACTTTCAACAGCATGGACTATTTGTGTAAAGAAACGGCGATACAAATGACGGCATTAGAAGACATAAGTAATTATTATTATTAATTATTTTAACTTTGGTGAAGATATTATAACTATATTACATTTTTTACAGATCAGAAGGAACTTTTTAAACGAAAATGGAGTCCATCAAAACAAATTTATATATATTTCTAAGCTCCACTATATGTTAGTAGCTATATAGTTATTAAATTGTAGCTACTATAATAAATCTAGTGATTTTTTAAATTGGAAGTTGTCTTATCTCTCTTTTGTATAACCACCCACATTTAAATAAAGTTAACGTAGTTGATGTATAGGCAAAAAAAATTGCACCTATTTTCCAAGATAGAAATGTTATTTCACCAAGCATATATTGGGACTTTTATTTGCTTCAAAGTAATGCTAAAAAAACGTATAAAAAGATTTAAAACTTTGGGTCTGATGTTCACTATTTTTCCTTACATGACTGGGCTAAAATGAAACAAAATAAAAACAGTTTTAAGAATATTACAACATATTGCCGCACATTTGAAACCAGCAAGGTATGTGCTATATTTAGATTAATACAGTTAGATATGTATGTTAATTACCTGCTATATTTAGGATGAATAAAGTTAGAAGTGTATGTTCAAGTTTCTGGCTCTAGTGTAGTAATTTCCTTGTTCAGTAAGCTTTTTGTAAAACATTAACATATTCCATTTTTTTCCGTCTCTAATGTTCATGTGTATTCAGCTGTTTGATTGGTAAGGCACACATGAATGGGATACTAATATAAATTTTTAACTGCAAGTGTAGTTATTGTTTGAAATGTATTTAGTGTTTATTGGAAAGTAAGTGTATTTTTATTTTAATAAATATAATGAGCTTTTGTCTTGAATAATAAGGCAAGCGTCCGTGGGTAGAATGTGTGTTACCCATCATTGTAGTAAATGCAAGGCAATATGATATGTTATTAAAAAGAGACAAAAAGTAATCAAGTAAAAATAGGTTGGTGAATATATTGATTCAAAATTTTACTTAAATGTGCTTAATATTTATTCTATGAAAACAATTAAGCAAATCAATAAGAATAATGTAAAATGAATTGCCATTCAAGGGATAGTTTTGCTATAATGCACCACATGTAAACAATTGCTATATTTTTATAATAATCTAAATATGACAACATTTAACATAAACTAACCTGGCTATTTTCAAATTGAAGGGAACTCTGCCATGTTGGCTACGGGCAATAAGAAAGTAAGATCATATTTAGATGAATTTCAAATCAAAGTTTACAAATTAAATGTAAACTTTTAAACAAGAGTGAGGTGAAAACATTAAATAGTTGTGTTTACCAGAGTAGGCTTTAAAATGCACCATAAACAGGCAATCTAGTCTCTATTGTACATCTGAATAAGGGAAGTGTGCCCCACACACGGTGACCTTCGCCAAGGATTGTTCAGAGTCCTCCGGTGCCTTACACACATGTTTGGAATGCACCAACTAGCTGAGATAAATTGATTGAATTAAATGAATTTCTTAGAATTATAGAGCCTCTTTGGTGGTTGAATGGTGTAAGGTGTCACTCTTGCAAAAGACTGGACTGTCAATGATAGGCGAGATAGGGGTTCGAGTTCCAGTCAGGTGTACTGAGAGTAGTTTTCCTAAATGTTTTTCCACTCTCCCTCCAGACAAAACATGGGTGCACTTCCTTTGAGTTTAACCCTCTTCATTCTTAGCACATTAGAGAAATGAGATTATATGTACAAATAGTAAGACACAAATTAAAATGGAAAATTAAAGTGAACCTAAATTTGGAAATCGGTTTTGATGTTTGTTAACAAATGTGTCTGTCAGTGTTGTCTGATGCACAAAGACACGATACACGACTAGGACACACATGGACATGTGGTATAACAAGGGTGAATGCATGACATAGACCAGGGAGTGGTTGCTTATCCTGTCCTTTTAACTAACAGTCTGGAACTGGTAAGTTCATGGCTGCCAGAATGTAGGCAACCCTATTTGAGACACTTCTGTCAAATCTTCCCCCCCCCCCCCCCCCCCACAGCACCAATGTACACACTGGTTGAACATGACACTAACCTCCCATTGACATCTTAACTTACCAAAGGGTCTTGTATCTACAGGTTTCTCAACTAAAATGTTGTATACAGCCCCGTCCTTGCCCATACGTGCCACATGCCACCCCACCTTAGCCTACGTGCCTTAATTATCCTTAATAAGTTTGGGGATGTATACAAATCATGTAGTTATTCTGCAACTTTCTCCATTCTCCTGTTTGTTCATTCCTTAAAGCCCATATATCTTTGTTCTCAAAGACTCTCAATTTATTCTCTTGGTACGAAGTGAGCTTATAGTTGTGTTTATTACCAGCTCCAAGACGGGAGACCAGATGACAACTTACAAACTGAATAATAGCAGGTATTGCCTGTCTAATGGTGAGTTGGGCTGTTAAACACATCACACACAGTACAGTGTGAGCCTAGGAGAAAGCTCATGCAAGTCACACATCACACAGATATAGTATTAAAATAAATAGAGGAGCACACTACCGACACTTGTTGTTCAGAGAAATCCAGGGGTCGTGCAAGCCCTTAATCTCATGCAAGTAAAGTAAAGCGGCAGGATCGGTATCAAACTGAAAAGAACAGGCAGGTTAGAAAGAGGAAATGGCTGAGCTTAGATCGGCCAATTGTAAACAACTAAACATACACACATGTTTACTTTACATCCATTACTGTTTCAGCCTGTGGCCTGGTCGAATAGTTTACCACCACTGCTTGCTAGGCCTGTCATAGCTTCATACTGTATGCCTTATAATCTAACTTAAGACTAGGACAGGCACAACGTCCAGTCCCCAGCCGTTAATTCATCACTGTGAAAGGGTAAACCCACATTTCCCCAATGATATATTCTTGGGCCATGCCGGGACCCTTAGCCCAGACAGACGCGCTACTGTCTGATGTAGACACATATTTATGTGATATAAAGTTAAATCAGTAGCAGATGATAGAGAACTGCCAAAGAGAATGATATACTAGTAGATTGTTTTCTCCCACTCAGTCACTTCACAATTTGTAACACGTTATTTCCACCATTTTGAAGAAATTACAATGAAATGGTTTGAAGTGGGATGAAAACCAGTATTCAAGAACATTCGACATCCTAACAATATCCCACAAGCTGCCAATGAGTCCAGGATTCAAGAACCTGTGCAGTCAGATATGTGCTCCATTACCAGGAATCTAGTGTACAATATATCTGCTTGGATTCAGGCAATGTTAATCAATTAATTAAAAAGCCAATAAATAATCCCATCAAAGTACATTGACAACAGGCAGTTATTGGATCAAGTCAGGTGATGTTAGGTCAAGAAATGGTTAATATTGTTAAAAAAAAAGTTATCAGAACAGAAGAAACATTTGTAAAATTTGGAATGTTGTGCATTATCAACAGTACTTCCAATAAATACAATTTGAAAATTAATCTTTTATAAAATACTCATACAAAATAAAAGTAAACATATGTAATTATAAATAATGCCTCTAACACACAACACACAATTTGAAAAATGAGAGTCTATATATGATAAAATAATTTAAAATAATATGTGTAATACATTGGATAGTTTTGTGGATATGTATAAAGAGGGACCATTCCACATTCGTAGGAGAGAGTTTGATTTGAAAACTATAGACAAGACTTGCACAATACTCAACCCACTTTGGTGGCCCTTAAAACAATTTTTAAACACACAGGTATTAATTATATAGAAGAAGTATTAGTAGTAGTATTAGTAGTAAAATAAATAATAATAGTAATAATAATAATAATAAACTAGTTATTTTTAAAAAGTTATAAAACAAACATCTTTCGGCCAGTCACACTGGACAAGATTGATTAGACTCGCCTTTAATTAAAATTTGTATCTCTAATTTTTTATGGGACATACCACAATATCGAAATATATAAAAAGTATTGTTGAGGTTAAATAAAAGTTCAAAAAATGAGCAAAAATTCTTAGTCCCAGCCTTAGGGTTTGTGAGTGAACTATTTGGCAAGCAATTTACACCAATAAGTTTAAATCAATGGCATTAGTTGCTCTCCATATGACCAATATGACCAATATGCACCACCTGTAGTTCATAACATTTTCGTGATCGGTGTAGACTGTGCTATGAGGCCACGTCATTTGTTCATAGCTATAGAATCATATGGTGTTTTCATTGACTGAGAATGTCAGTACTTACAGACAAAGTAAGTGCAAATAAAAGCTATGAATGTGATACTACAGTGCATAAAAATCAAATCAGATACTGCATTTGATAGTATTTGGGACGAGCCAACACTACCAAGAAAGAGAAAGCCTCTAAAAAGGTTGAACAGGATCAATGTTTCTGAGTCAGCTATAGCATACTACAGATGTTTCTAGACAACACAGCAAGCTAGGGTTTGTTGTCAAACTGAGTACAGCTCATTAAAGGATCCTGGTGATTAGCTCTATTTGTTGTAACTTTGCAACTCGCTCACTGTGGAGGCTTGTTGAGTGTTGCTGATGGGGAAACAACGCTAGCCCCACAGGGAGTGCCGGTTGAGTACAGTTAATTCAAACTCCAAACAATGTTGAAGACTTTGTGAATAAATTCAAAATAATACAACCTGAGATGAAGAAACTATTTCCTGACTCTTTTTGTGCGCTAAAGTATACAGATTGTGTTGTTCTATCTTGTCATACCATCAATATTAGTTTTTTTAAACCAATAGATCCTAAGGCATAACTAGCTTAATCTGGACATAACGTGACTACGTTCCAGCGGCCTAGAGTCTCACCTGCTACTGTAATACTTGACTACCTTACTGTAGTCAGTACTGCTGTATGTTGCCATTGCAACACAACAAATATCAGAGATATGGGAAAGTGTTGTTCGTTGCAAGATAAGTGGACAGTAAACTACTTTAAGTCAATATTTTCTCACAACAGGAAAAAATAGTCAATTAGTATGACAAGAATGAATTATACTCAGTTAAATGTTAAAATAATTTCTGAAAATATTGATGTTAGATTGTAACATTTACTTTGTTCTTGTAAAAAAAAGAGTGCAGTTCTTTTAGATACATTGCAGCTAGCCATATTTGTTTGAGGAAATGTTACCAACTAATTATTATTATTATTATTAGCACCGCGTCTTACTACCCGTTCAGATTATACGCACTTACGCTAATGTGTAATGGTAGGGTGATTGTGAGATGAAATGAAGGACCTACAGTTTAACGTGGAATCCGAACCACGGTGGAGCCCTGGCATTCCACACATTCACAAGATGTCTTGTCAGAGGTGAAGGAAGGGTTTGGAAATCAGATAAATCTGTGCCGGGACCGAGGATTGAACCCCGGCTGCCAGCATAGAAGTCTGACACCTTACCCCTAGACCACCAGGTCACCCGTTACCAACTAAGAAAATCTGCCCAACCTGAGATCGGAATATGTATAATTATATGGATGGACAGCTTTGTTGGAATCAACATTTCGGCATATGGAATGTTTCAGTTCCATTTCCGTTTTAATGCCTCTCTGAATTTGGAGAATTTACTTTCTCTCAGTTAGCAGCAAGATACAGAGCTTGAGAGAAGTATGTATTGTGTCAACAGTTAGTGTATTTAGGGATCTTGGCTGGGATAGAAATATTTAAAGGTTAAGATATTTTATTTCAAAATTTTGTTAATTTGTTTTGTTCCCGGTCATGGTAAAATGTGGCTACATTTTCTTTGTAGGTTATTGTTGCAGTTATATAACTAGTGTAATCATGGTTGGAGATTATATTTGTGTCGGTACTCACATCCTTCATGGGCAGTCTCAGCTTGAGGATCTCTGCATAGCGACACAGTACCTCCCGAGGAATATGGATCTTGACAAAGTGGAAGTGCCTGTTCTTCTCCAACTCCAAGTGCAGACCTTCATGCTTCAAGTTCTGCTCAAAGATCGACCGCTTTTTGTCAGCAAGGCGGGAAGATGGACTGTCCGAATCCTTGATGTTGGGCTCCTGCCATACCAGGACAAAGTCTATGGTATGTTGCTCGTCACTGGTGCTGCTCACATTGTCGACAAACGTCACACTCGGCTGGAACATCATACATCATAACGTTACAAGAATAGGGAGAGAAGTGTTTGAACAAATAGTGTGCTTGTCATTAAACTGGGAGAGCTGACAGCTAGGATAGTGTGCTTGTCATTAAACTGGGAGAGCTGGCAGCTAGGATAGTGTGCTTGTCATTAAACTGGGAGAGCCGACAGCTACTATAGTGGCTTGTCATTAAATGGAGGTGACAGCTAGGATAGTGTGCTTGTCATTAAACTGGGAGAGTGACAGCTAGGATAGGTGCTTGTCATTAAACTGGGAGAGCCGGCAGCTAGGATAGTGTGCTTGTCATTAACTGGGAGAGCCGACAGCTACTATAGTGTATTGTCATAAATGGAGAGCTGACAGCTGGATAGTGTGCTTGTCATTAAACTGGAGAGCTGACAGCTAGGATAGTGTGCTTGTCATAAACTGGAGAGCGACAGTACTATAGTGTGCTTGTCATTAAACTGGGAGAGCTGACAGCTAGGATAGTGTGCTTGTCATTAAATGGAGATCTGACAGCTAGGATAGTTTGTTGTCATTAAATGGAGAGCGACAGCAGGATAGTGTGCTTGTCATTAAACTGGGAGAGCTGACTACTAGATAGTGTGTTGCATTAAACTGGGAGAGCCGGCAGCTAGGATAGTGTGCTGTCATTAATGGGAGAGCCGACAGCTATATAGTGTGCTTGTCATTAAACTGGGAGAGCTGACAGCTAGGATAGTGTGCTTGTCATTAAACTGGAGAGCTGACAGCTAGGATAGTGTGTTGTCATTAAACTGGGAGAGCTTACAGCTAGGATAGTGTGCTTGTCATTAAACTGGGAGAGCTGACAGTAGATAGTGTGCTTGTCATGAGTGTGTGGTGACAGAGAATGAGAGAAGATTGTGTGGTGACAGAGAT
Source organism: Timema cristinae (assembly GCA_039000515.1). NCBI lineage: Eukaryota > Metazoa > Arthropoda > Insecta > Phasmatodea > Timematidae > Timema > Timema cristinae. The sequence goes on from JBCFYV010001001.1 coordinate 45,960,278, forward strand.
GAGAGAAAATTGTGGTGACAGAGAATGAGAGAAAATTGTGGTGACAGAGAATGAGAGAAGAGTGTGTAGTGACAGAGAGTGAGAGAAGAGTGTGTGGTGACAAAGAATGAGAGAAGATTGTGTGGTGACAGAGAATGAGAGAAGATGTGTGGTGACATAGAATGAGAGAAAAGTGTGTGGTGGCAGAGAGAGAGGAGTGTGTAGTGACAGAGAATGAGAGAAGAGTGTGTGGTGACAGAGAGTGGGAGAAGAGTGTGTGGTGACAGAAAGTGAGAGAAGAGTGTGTGGTGACAGAGAGTGAGAGAAGAGTGTGTGGTGACAAGAGTGAGAGAAGAGTGTGTGGTGACAAAGAGTGAGAGAAGAGTGTGTGGTGACAAGAGTGAGAGAAGAGTGTGTGGTGACAAGAATGAGAGAAGAGTGTGTGGTGACAAGAATGAGAGAAGAGTGTGTGGTGACAGAGAGTGAGAGAAGATTGTGTGGTGACAGAGAATGAGAGAAGAGTGTGTGGTGACAGAGAGTGAGAGAGAAGAGTGTGTGGTGACAGAGAGTGAGAGAAGAGTTGTGTGGTGACAGAGAATGAGAGAAGAGTGTGTGGTGACAGAGAGTGAGAGAAGAGTGTGTGGTGACAGAAGTGAGAGAAGAGTGTGTGGTGACAGAGAGTGAGAGAAGAGTGTGTGGTGACAGAAAGTGAGAGAAGAGTGTGTGGTGACAGAGAATGAGAGAAGAGTGTGTGGTGACAGAGAGTGAGAGAAGAGTGTGTGGTGACAGAGAGTGAGAGAAGAGTGTGTTGGTGACAGAGAGTGAGAGAAGAGTGTGTGGTGACAGAGATGAGAGAGAGAGTGTGGTGACAGAGAGTGAGAGAAGAGTGGGAGAGTGGTAGAGAAGGTAGTGTGTGGTGACAGAGATGAGAGAAGAGTGTGTGTGACAGAGAGAGAGAGAGTGTGTGGGTCGGACAGAATGAGAGAAGAGTGTGTGGTGACAGAGAGTGAGAGAGAGAGTGTGTGGTGACAGAGAGTGAGAGAAGAGTGTGTGGTGACAGAGAGATGAGAGAAGAGTGTGTGGTGACAGAGAGTGAGAGAGAGAGTGGTGGTGACAGAGAGTGAGAGAAGAGTGTGTGGTACAGAGAGTGAGAGAAGAGTGTGTGGTGACAGAGAATGAGAGAAGAGTGTGTGGTGACAGAGAGTGAGAGAGAGAGAGGTGTGTGGTGACAGAGAGTGAGAGAAGAGTGTGTGGTGACAGAGATGAGAGAAGAGTGTGTGGTGACAGAGAGTGGAGAGAGAGAGATGTGTGGTGACAGAGAGTGAGAGAAAGTGTGTGGTGACAGAGAGGAGAGAAGAGTGTGTGGTGACAGAGAATGAGAGAGAAGAGTGTGTGGTGACAGAGAGTGAGAGAGAGAGAGTGTGTGGTGACAGAGATGAGAGAAGAGGTGTTGGTGACAGAGAGTGAGAGAAGAGTGTGTGGTGACAGAGATGAGAGAAGTGTGTGGTGACAGAGAGTGAGAGAAGAGTGTGTGGTGACAGAGAGTGAGAGAAGAGTGTGTGGTGAAGAAGAGGAGAAGAAGAGTGTGTGGTGACAGAGAGTGAGAGAAGAGTGTGTGGTGACAGAGAGTGAGAGGAAGAGTGTGTGTGGTGAAAGAGTGAAGAGTGAGAGAAGAGTGTGTGGTGACAGAGAATGAGAGAAGAGTGTGTTGGTGAAAAGAGAGTGAGAGAAGAGTGTGTGGTGACAGAGAGTGAGAGAGAGGTTGTGTGACAGAGATGAGGAAGAGATGTGTGGTGACAGAGAGTGAGAGAAGGTGTGTGGTGACAGAGAGTGAGAGAAGAGTGTGTGGTGACAGAGAGTGAGAGAAGAGTGTGTGGTGACAGAGAGTGAGAGAAGAGTGTGTGGTGACAGAGAGTGAGAGAGAGAAGAGTGTGTGGTGACGAGAGAAAATTGAGAATGAGAGAAGAGTGTGTGGTGACAGAGATGGGAGAGAAGAGTGTGTGGTGACAGAGAGTGAGAGAGGAGAAAGTGTGTGGTGACGAGAAGTGAGGAGAGTTGAGAGTGAGAGAAGAGTGTGTGGTGACAGAGAATGAGAGAAGAGTGTGTGGTGACAGAGAGTGAGAGAAGAGTGTGTGGTGAGAGATGAGAGAGAGTGTGTGGTGACAGAGAGTGAGAGAGAGAGTGTGTGGTGACAGAGAGAGAGAGAAGAGTGTGTGGTGACAGGAGTGAGAGAAGAGTGTGTGGTGACAGAGAGTGAGAGAAAGAGTGTGTGGTGACAGAGAGTGAGAGAAGAGTGTGTGGTGACAGAGAATGAGAGAGAGTGTGTGGTGACAGAGAGAAGAGAGAAGAGTGTGTGTGGTGACAGAGAGTGAGGAGAAGGAGTGGTGGGTGACAGAGAATGAGAGAAGAGTGTGTGGTGACAGAGAGTGAGAGAGAGTATGTGAAGAGAGTGAGAGAAGAGTGTGTGGTGACAGAGATGAGAGAAGAGTGTGTGGTGACAGAGAGTGAGAGAAGAGTGTGTGGTGACAGAGATGAGAGAAGAGTGTGTGGTGACAGAGAGTGAGAGAGAGAGTGAGTGTGTAGGTGACAGAGAGTGTGAGAGAGAGAAGAGTGTGTGGTGACAGAGAGATGAGAGAAGAGTGTGTGGTGACAGAGATGAGAGAAGAGTGTGTGGTGACAGAGAGTGAGAGAAGAGTGTGTGGTGACAGAGAATGAGAGAGAGTGTGTGGTGACAGAGAGTGAGAGAGAGAGAAGTGTGTTGTGTGGTGACGAGAGTGTGAGAGAGAGTGTGTGTGACAGAGATGAGAGAAGAGTGTGTGGTGACAGAGAGTGAGAGAGAAGAAGAGTGTGTGGTGACAGAGAGTGAGAGAGGAAAGTGTGTGGTGACAGAGAGTGAGAGAGAGTGAGTGTGGTGACAGAGAATGAGAGAAGAGTGTGTGGTGACAGAGAGTGGAGAGAAGAGATGTGTGGTGACAGAGAGTGAGAGAAGAGTGTGTGTGGTGACAGAGATGAGAGAAGAGTGTGTGGTGACAGAGAGTGAGAGAGAGTGTGTGGTGACAGAGAGTGAGAGAGAGGGGAGAGAGAGAAGAGTGTGTGGTGACAGAGAGATGAGAGGAAGAGTGTGTGGTGACAAGAGAGTGAGAGAAGAGTGTGTGGTGACAGAGAGATGAGAGAAGAGTGTGTGGTGACAGAGAGTGAGAGAGAGAAGTGTGTGGTGACAGAGAATGAGAGAAGAGTGTGTGGTGACAGAGAGAGAGAGAGAAGAGTGTGTGGTGACAGAGAGTGAGGAGAGAGTGAGTGGTGTGGTGACAGAGAGATGAGAGAAGAGGTGTGTGGTGACAGAGAGTGAGAGAAGAGTGTGTGGTGACAGAGAGATGAGAGAAGAGTGTGTGGTGACAGGAGTAGAGAGAAAGAGTGTGTGGTGACAGAAGTGGAGAGAGAAGAGTGTGTGTGGTGACAGAGAGTGGAGAGGGAGAAGAGTGTGTGGTGACAGAGAGTGAGAGAAGAGTAGTGTGTGGTGACAGAGAGATGAGGAGAAGAGTGTGTGGTGACAGAGATGAGAGAAGAGTGTGTGGTGACAGAGAGTGAGAGAAGAGTGTGTGGTGACAGAGTGAGAAGGTGTGAGAGAAGAGGGTGTGTGGTGACAGAGATAGGAAGAGTGTGTGGTGACAGAGAATGAGAGAAGAGTGTGTGGTGACAGAGAATGAGAGAAGAGTGTGTGGTGACAGAGAGAGAGAGAGGAGTGTGTGGTGACAGAGAGTGAGAGAGGAGTGTGTGGTGACAGCGAGAGAGAGAAGAGTGTGTGGTGACAGAGAGAGAGAGGAGTGTGTGGTGACAGAGAGTGAGAGAGAGAGAAGAGTGTGTGGTGACAGAGAGTGAGAGAGGAGTGTGTGGTGACAGCGAGTGAGAGAGGAGTGTGTGGGTGACAGCGAGAGAGAAGAGTGTGTGGTGACAGAGAGAGAGAAGAGTGTGTGGTGACAGAGAGAGAGAAGAGTGTGTGGTGACAGAGAGAGAGAGAAGATGTGGTGACAAAGAGTGAGAAGGTGAGGAGTAATATAGCAAGTAGTTCACCAGATGATAAGACGACACTAGATATTATTTCCATCGTTCAAGCCTTTATTTGGTACTTTTGAAAGGGTCATATATTAATTAATCAAGTTACCAAGCGCAGATTAGCTTAGGTTGGGAGATTAAACTTCCGACTGCCATCATGTTGATAGACCCTCCATGTACAACAATCCTGAGAGAGCTTATTACTACAAATATACACATTAGTAATACCACGGAGCTAACTATGGTAATCACAAAGAAATTATGTTAATTAATAAATTTTAAAAATACACACAAAGAAAATATTATCTAGTCCACTTACTGAGTGCCAAATGAACACAATCCATTGACAATGCAAGCTTTACCCAAGCAAGATTATAATATGAGTGAAACAAAAAAAAAACTATCACATTTCACAGACGAGCATAAATATTGAAATAATAGACTTTATTACAGAAACATAATATAATAGACTTTATTACAGAAACGGGTGAACTCGTGGTCTAGAGGTAAGGTGTCGGACTTCTGTAATGGGGTCCGGGGTTCAATCCTCGGTCCCGACACAGGTTTATCTGATTACCAAACCCTTCCTTCCCCTCTGACAAGACATCTTGTGAATGTGGGGAATGCCAGGCTGCCACCGTGGTTCGGATTCCACGTTAAACTGTAGGTCCTCCATTTCATCTCACAATCACCCTACCATTAAACATTTTAGCGTAAGTGCATATAACCTGAACGGGTAGTAAGACACGGTTGTAATTGTAGTAATAATTACAGAAATATATTAAATGTTGAGCGTTATGATTTCCTAAAGGGAATATGGTCCTCAAGTTATGTTGCCAGAGTTTATTTAAATTGTTAAGACGTACCTAGATAGGCTCTAGTTAAGCATTCAAATTCAGCTATGTATTCGCGATACATGTGGATCCACTTTAAGATAATCTTAAGTTTTTGTTTTTCGTCTGCCTTTACAAACTGTAAGTTTTGCACTATTTCAAAAAGGTTTTTGTATCAGTCTAGGAAATGTTTATCGCAGCTCACTCACCTCCCCTTCATTTCCCATAACAGGATTTTTAAATTTAAAACTTTCCAACGTTTATGATTACATGAGGTGGTCCTCCTACCATGTTGGCAAATTTAAATTTTCTTCCGTGCCAAAAAGAAGATTTTCTAATTCCTTTGGAAATATGTCAATTTACTCCTCCCCCTCTTCAGTTCCCACATTCTCATTTTGAAATTTTAAGATTTATTTGGTTATCTTAGATGGTCTATCTAAGTGACTCTCAAATTTCAATGTAACCACATTGAAAACAGCGTTCTGCATTAGTGGTTGAAATTTCATAATGTTTAGACGTCATTTGGAGATCTGGGAAGGCTCATTAACATAAATGCACAATTTCAATTTTCTACCTCCTCAAAAGCTGTTTATATATTAGCTTTGGAAATTTTCCAGGGGATCTGCCCTTCCCATTTTCGGCTCCTTGATTTTAAGAATTCAGAACTTTATAAGGTTTTGTGGTGGTCCTTACAATTGTCTAATACGCTGTGGTTTATTCTTAAAGTTTTGGAAATTTTACCCCCATCACCGCCTCTCAATCTCATTTCATAAGCTCCCACTTAGAATCTCAAATGTTAAAATTTATTTGGTTATCTGGAGTTGTCCTTCTACCTAACTGATGTGTTTAAATTTTCCACCACACCTAAAAGGTTGATTTTCTGTTTATATCCCCCTCCCTTATTCCCCAGTATCCAACGTAAAAGTTGAAAACATTCACACTTTTATAATTGTATGTAGTTCCTTCAGCTGCCTGACACGTTTAGTTTTCAACTGCAGTTAAAATAGTAATTTATTTTAGTTTAGGAAGGGGGTCCTCTTTTCTCCAGCAGACCTTGGGACCCCGTGTGTGAGTGCCGCACATAAAAAATGTTATATTCATATTCTGTGACCCGAAAAACCCTGATATACATCAGTGAATTTTTAAAACTTTCAACCCCTCTTTTTCACCTTATAGAGGTCAAATTTTAGAAAATACCGTCATATCTATTTTTTAGGGCTTAAAAGGAATATTCCCCCAAAATTTAAAGATTGCAATGAAAACATAATATTAGATTATCTCACATTTATAAAATGATAATTTAAAAAACTACTAGTTGGTACTGTGATCAATTTCCAAATATCTTTCTACTTTTGCAAGCCCTCTTTTGTTTTAAGGGTGAAATATTATAAAGGAATTTCCATGTATTATCCTTCAAATTCAAACAATGGTTACTGTAGTAAGAAGTGCCCGCACCTCTTTACCACTCCATCTACAGGGGGATGTCACCCCGCCTCCATAGATTGTGTTGCTTACACTTCACAATAAACTGTGTTTGAAAGTTTAGTGCCGCACTGAATGTGCATTAAAACTAAATATATACAAAATAAATTTTAACCAAGCTCACTTATTGAAAACTACCACGACCTCACTCATAACCTCAACATAGTTAATTAATATCACACTCAGACTGACAAATACACACAAACACTGTGAAAACACGATAACAAATGATTAACTGTTTACTTTACATCGGTCTTATTTCTTCTTTTCTTAAAACCTTTTTTTGTAACCCCCATAAGTAGCCGGCCTTCTGCTTTCAGCTTGAGTAAGGCAGTCTGGTTGTATAAAAACATGGTAGCGTGGGTCTGAGGCACAATTTGACAGTTTAATGTTGAACAAACACTTCCAATGAACTGCACACACCAAGGAACACTACACTCAGCTGTTGATAATTAGACTTAAGTCACTCAAATGTACCAAAGGTTGGATTCTGAACCTCTGATATAAATAAACACAAACAGTTGGACACAGTCCAAGGAAACCCGCTCCGATAAAAAAACTACACTAAATATAACGAGTCAATGAAACATTAAAACCTTTGTCTGACTCATTTTGAAGTCGAGGCTGCTGCGTGTGGATGTTTTCAAGGGAAAAACAATAGACTTTAGACCACAAAAGATGATGTAGAATCATGTGACGTGCGGGGTATGTGTTAACTGGAGGTAATTTGAAGGAAGGTGCAAACAGTGACGTAAATACATCGCATTGTGTAAATAATTATACATTAAACAAGTGGAGGGACTCTAGAATAGAGATAACTGAGCTTCAAGACTCTGCTCAGTTTCAGACACTTTCCTAAATAGAACACATGAATTTATTAGATTTTAGAGAATCTCAGTTATATTTAAAACTAGCCCAGGAGAAATATTATAGGCGAAAAAGGTTAAAATGTGAAAATGAGCAAAAGACAAGTAAATATTATCGACTTTTTTTTAAACAGGTATATAAGGTTTGTAGCAAAATCCAATCGAAACTATTTTAAGCATTTTTAACAGCATTTACCCCTTTTATATTTTTCACCCTATTAACCCATTTTACCCTATTTGTTTACCCTTTTCACCCCACTAATCTTTCCACCAAACTACCCTTTCTAAGTGTTTTGCACCTTTTACTTATATTGCGCTTTTTAATTATTTTCTTCCTTTTAGCTTTTATACCCTTTTGGTTTTTGTTAATTTTTTTGCCCTTTTTACAATTGTTTGCTATATTGTACCCCTTTTGACTTCTATCCAATTCTGGTATTATTTGATATTTTTGAAATATTTGTTCTTTTGGTCTTATTGCCTTTTTTGATTAGATCTGCTTTTAATCTTTTATGACATTTTTGAACTTTTGACACCCTTTTACAATAATTATATGCTTAGTTGGGGAAATTTGTTAAAAGGTAAGAGAGTGTGAAAAGTTCAAAACTGAAAAAAGATTAAGGTAATAAGAAAATATTTTAATCGATTTATTAAAAAAGGGAATTAAGGTTAGAAAATGTTGAATAGGTTAAATGAATTAAAAGAGCTAACAGGAAGAAAAAGAGCTAAAAAGGCTAAAGTAACTAGAAAAAGGGGTGATATGAAAAAAAATGGACAAAATGATAAAATGGGTTAACTTGGTAAAAAGATAAAAAATGTACAAAATTTAAATTTAAAAATCCCATCTTCCAGGTGTCAAAGTTTGTGAACAGGAGCTACAAAAATATCAATATCACACCCTCTGTTTGTGATAGATACAGTACACACGTTTGCATACAGGAGCTACTAATATCTAAATGTTAGACTTCTGTTTGTGGTAGATAAAGTACACAGTTTGCGCACAGAAGCTACTAATATTTAAATGTTAGACTTCTGTTTGTGGTAGATAAAGTACACATCGTTTGCAACAGGAGCTACTAATATCTAAATGTCGAGACTCTGTTTGTGGTAGATACAGTACATATGTTTGTGGACAGGAGCTACTAATATTAATGTTAGACTCTTTATTGTGGTAGATACAGTACAAATGTTTGTGGACAGGAGCTACTAATATTTAATGTTAGACTTCTGTTTGTGGTAGATACAGTAAATGTTGTTCACGATGGAATTGACATCTAAAGGCCTTTTTCTAACCTATCTTTTTGATGGTAGAAAAAGACCTTTAAAGTAATTTCGTGAATGGAGCTATACAAATGCTTATGTGGACAGAGCTATATTATTATGTTGGTAGATACAGTACATATGTTTGTGGACAGGAGACTAAATATTAAATTAGACCTCAAGTTTGTGGTAGATACAGTACACAGTTTGACACAGGAGCTACTAATATCTAAATGTTAGACTATGTTTGTGGTAGATACAGTACACACGTTTGCACACAGGAGCTACTAATATCTAAATGTTAGACCTCTGTTTGTGGTAGATACAGTACAAATGTTTGTGGACAGGAGCTACTAATATCTAATGTCAGACTCTTTTTGTGGTAGATACAGTACATATGTTTGTGGACAGGAGCTACTAATATCTAAATGTTAGACTTCTGTTTGTGGTAGATACAGTACATATGTTTGTGAACAGGAGCTACTAATATCTAATGTTAGACCTCTTTTTGTGGTAGATACAGTACAAATGTTTGTGGACAGGAGCTACTAATATCTAATGTCAGACCTCTTTTTGTGGTAGATACAGTACATATGTTTGTGGACAGGAGCTACTAATATCTAAATGTTAGCTTCTTTTTGGTTGATACAGTACAAATGTTTGGGACAGGAGTACTAATATCTAAATGTCAGCCCTATGTTTGTGGTAGATACAGTACATATGTTTGGGACAGGAGACTAAGTATATAATAATGTTAGACTTCTGTTTGTGGTAGATACAGTACAAATGTTTGTGGACAGGAGCTACTAATATATTAATGTTAGACTTCTGTTTGTGGTAAATACAGTACAAATGTTTGTGGACAGGAGCTATAATATAAATGTTAGACTTCTTTTTGTGGTAGATACAGTACAAATGTTTGTGGACAGGAGCTACTAATATCTAAATGTCAGACTCTGTTTGTGGTAGATACAGTACATATGTTTGTGACAGGAGCTACTAATATCTAAATTTAGACTTCTGTTTGTGTAGATACAGTACAAATGTTTTGGACAGGAGCTACTAATATTAATGTTAGACTTCTTTTGTGGTAGATACAGTACAAATGTTTGTGGACAGGAGCTACTAATACTAAATGTTAGACTTCTGTTTGTGGTAGATACAGTACAATGTTTGTGACAGGAGCTACTAATATCTAATGTCAGACCTCTTTTGTGGTAGATACAGTACAAATGTTTGTGGACAGGAGTACTAATATCTAATGTCAGACCTTTTTGTGGTAGATACAGTACATATGTTTGTGGACAGGAGCTACTAATATATAATGTTAGGCTTCTTTTGTGGTAGATACAGTACAATGTTTGTGGACAGAGCTACTAATATCTAAATGTAGACTCTGTTGTGTAGATATAGTACAATGTTTGTGGACAGGAGCTACTAATATATAATGTAGACTTCTTTTGTGGTAGATACAGTACAAATGTTTGACAGGAGCTACTAATATTAATGTTAGACTTCTGTTTGTGTAGAATACATAAACAATGTTTGTGGACAGGAGCTACTAATATCTAAATGTAGACCTCTTTTGTGGTAGATAGAGTACAATGTTTGTGGACAGGAGCTACTAATATCTAATGACAGACCTCTGTTTGTGTAGATACAGTACATATGTTTGTGGACAGGAGCTACTAATATCTAAATGTTAGACTTGTTTGTGGTAGATACAGTACAAATGTTTGTGGACAGGAGCTACTAATATCTAATGACAGACCTCTGTTTGTGGTAGATACAGTACAAATGTTTGTGGACAGGAGCTACTAATATTAATGTCAGACATCTTTTTGTGGTAGATACAGTACATATGTTTGTGGACAGGAGCTACTAATATCTAATGTTAGATTCTGTTTGTGGTAATACAAGTACATATGTTTGTGAACAGAGCTACTAATATCTAATGTCAGACTCTTTTGTGGTAGATACAGTACAAATGTTGTGGACAGGAGCTACTAATATCTAATGTCAGACTCTTTTGTGGTAGATACAGTACATATGTTTGGGACAGGAGCTACTAATATCTAAATGTTAGACTTCTTTTGTGGTAGATAAAGTACAAACGTTTGCACAAGGAGCTACTAATATCTAAATGTTAGACTTCTGTTTGTGGTAGATAAGTACAATGTTTGTGGACAGGAGCTACTAATATCTAAATGTTAGACTTCTTTTTGTGGTAGATACAGTACAAATGTTTGTGGACAGGAGCTACTAATATCTAAATGTTAGACCTTGTTTGTGGTAGATACAGTACAAATGTTTGTGGACAGGAGCTACTAATATCTAAATGTCAGACTCTGTTTGTGGTAGATAAGTACATATGTTTGTGGACAGGAGCTACTAATATCTAAATGTTAGCTTCTTTTTGTGGTAGATACAGTACAAATGTTTGTGGACAGGAGCTACTAATATCTAAATGTCAGACCTATGTTTGTGGTAGATACAGTACATATGTTTGTACACAGGAGCTACTAATATCTAAACTTCAGACCTCTGTTTGGGTAGATACAGTACACATGTTTGCACACAGGAGCTACTAATATCTAAATGTTAGACCTCTGTTTGTGGTAAATACAGTACAAATGTTTGTGGACAGGAGCTATTAATATACTAATGTTAGACTTCTATTTGTGGTAGATACAGTACAAATGTTTGTGACAGGAGCTACTAATATCTAATGTCAGACCTCTGTTTGTGGTAGATACAGTACAATGTTTGTGAACAGGCTACTAATATCTAATGTCAGACCTCTGTTTGTGGTAGATACAGTACAATGTTTGGACAGGAGCTACTAATATATTAATGTTAGACTTCTGTTTGTGGTAAATAAGTACAAAGTTTGGACAGGAGCTACTAATATCTAATGTCAGACTTTGTTTGTGGTAGATACAGTACAAATGTTTGTGGACAGGAGCTACTAATATCTAATGTCAGACCTTTTTTGTGGTAGATACAGTACATATGTTTTGGACAGGAGCTACTAATATATAATGTCAGACTTGTTTGTGTAGATAAAGTACACACGTTTGCACACAGGAGCTACTAATATCTAAATGTTAGACTTCTGTTTGTGGTAGATACATTACACATGTTTGAACAGGAGCTACTAATATCTAATGTAGACCTCTTTTGTGGTAGATACAGTACAAATGTTTGTGGACAGGAGCTACTAATATCAAATGACAGACCTTGTTTGTGGTAGATACAGTACATATGTTTGTGGACAGGAGCTACTAATATCTAATGTCAGACCTCTTTTTGTGGTAGATACAGTACATATGTTTGTGGACAGGAGCTACTAATATCTAATGTTAGCTTCTTTTGGGTGATAAGTACAAAGTTTGTGGACAGGAGCTACTAATATCTAATGAAGACCTCTTTTGTGTAGATACAGTACAAATGTTTGTGGACAGGAGCTACTAATATCTAATGTCAGACTCTTTTGTGGTAGATACAGTACATATGTTTGTGGACAGGAGCTACTAATATCTAAATGTTAGACTTCTGTTTGTGGTAGATACAGTACAATGTTTGTGAAGCACTAATATCAAGTCGACCTCTTTGTGGTAGATACAGTACAAATTTGTGACAGACATATATCTATTAGACTCTTTTTGTGGTAGATACAGTACAATGTTTGTGGACAGACTACTAATATCTAATGTTAGCTCTTTTGTGGTGATACAGTACAAATGTTTGGGACAGGAGCTACTAATATCTAATGTTAGACTTGTTGTGGTAGATACAGTACAATGTTTGGACAGAGCTACTAAATTTAATGTTAGACTTCTGTTTGTGGTAATACAGTACAATGTTTTGTGGACAGGAGTACTAAATATTAATGTTAGACTTGTTTGTGGAATAAGTACAATGTTGTGGACAGGAGCTTTATATCTAATGTTAGACTTCTTTTGTGGTAGATACAGTACAAATGTTTGTGGACAGGAGTACTATATCTAATGTAGACTTTTTGTGGTAATACAGTACAAGTTTGGACAGAGCTACTAATATTCTAAATGTTAGACTTCTGTTTGTGGTAGATACAGTACAAATGTTTGTGACAGGAGCTACTAATATATTAATGTTAGACTTCTTTTGTGGTAGATACAGTACAAATGTTGTGGACAGGAGTACTAATATCTAAATGTTAGACTTCTGTTTGTGGTAGATACATACATATGTTTGTGAGACAGGAGCTACTAATATTAATGTAGACTTCTTTTTGTGGTAGATACAGTACAAATGTTTGTGGACAGGAGCTACTAATATCTAATGTAGACTCTTTTGTGGTAGATACATACATATGTTTGGGACAGAGCTACTAATATATTATGTTAGACTTCTGTTTGTGGTAGATAAGTAAAAAATTTTGACAAGGAGCTACTAATATCTAAATGTTAGACTTCTGTTTGTGGTAGATACAGTAACAAATGTTTGTGGACAGGAGCTACTAATATTAATGTAGACTCTTTTTGTGGTAGATACAGTACAAATGTTTGCACAGGAGCTACTAATATCTAAATGTTAGACTTGTTTGTGGTAGATACATTACAATGTTTGTGGACAGGAGCTACTAATATTAATGTAAGACTTTTTTGTGGTAGATACAGTACAATGTTTGTGGACAGGAGCTACTAATATCTAATGACAGACCTCTGTTTGTGGTAGATACAGTACATATGTTTGTGGACAGGAGCTACTAATATCTAAATGTTAGACTTCTGTTTGTGGTAGATACAGTACAAATGTTTGTGGACAGGAGCTACTAATATCTAATGACAGACCTCTGTTTGTGGTAGATACAGTACAAATGTTTGTGGACAGGAGCTACTAATATCTAATGTCAGACATCTTTTTGTGGTAGATACAGTACATATGTTTGTGGACAGGAGCTACTAATATATTAATGTTAGATTTCTGTTTGTGGTAGATAAAGTACACACGTTTGCACACAGGAGCTACTAATATCTAAATGTTAGACTTCTGTTTGTGGTAGATACAGTACAAATGTTTGTGGACAGGAGCTACTAATATCTAATGTCAGACCTCTTTTTGTGGTAGATACAGTACATATGTTTGTGGACAGGAGCTACTAATATCTAAATGTTAGGCTTCTTTTTGTGGTAGATACAGTACAAATGTTTGGGGACAGGAGCTACTAATATCTAAATGTCAGACCTCTGTTTGTGGTAGATAGAGTACATATGTTTGTGGACAGGAGCTACTAATATCTAAATGTTAGGCTTCTTTTTGTGGTAGATACAGTACAAATGTTTGTGGACAGGAGCTACTAATATCTAAATGTCAGACCTATGTTTGTGGTAGATACAGTACATATGTTTGTGGACAGGAGCTAGTAATATATTAATGTCAGACATCTGTTTGTGGTAGATAGAGTACATATGTTTGTGGACAGGACTACTAATATCTAAATGTTAGGCTTCTTTTTGTGGTAGATACAGTACAAATGTTTGTGGACAGGAGCTACTAATATCTAAATGTCAGACCTATGTTTGTGGTAGATACAGTACATATGTTTGTACACAGGAGCTACTAATATCTAAACTTCAGACCTCTGTTTGGGTAGATACAGTACACATGTTTGCACACAGGAGCTACTAATATCTAAATGTTAGACCTCTGTTTGTGGTAAATACAGTACAAATGTTTGTGGACAGGAGCTATTAATATACTAATGTTAGACTTCTATTTGTGGTAGATACAGTACAAATGTTTGTGGACAGGAGCTACTAATATCTAATGTCAGACCTCTGTTTGTGGTAGATACAGTACATATGTTTGTGAACAGGAGCTACTAATATCTAATGTCAGACCTCTGTTTGTGGTAGATACAGTACATATGTTTGTGGACAGGAGCTACTAATATATTAATGTTAGACTTCTGTTTGTGGTAAATACAGTACAAATGTTTGTGGACAGGAGCTACTAATATCTAATGTCAGACCTTTGTTTGTGGTAGATACAGTACAAATGTTTGTGGACAGGAGCTACTAATATCTAATGTCAGACCTCTTTTTGTGGTAGATACAGTACATATGTTTGTGGACAGGAGCTACTAATATCTAATGTCAGACCTCTGTTTGTGGTAGATACAGTACATATTTTTGTGGACAGGTGTTACTAATATCTAAATGTTTGACTTATTTTTGTGGTAGATACAGTACAAATGTTTGTGGACAGGAGCTACTAATATCTAAATGTCAGACCTCTGTTTGTGGTAGATACAGTATATATGTTTGTGGACAGGAGATACTAATATCTAAATGTTTGACTTATTTTTGTGGTAGATACAGTACAAATGTTTGTGGACAGGAGCTACTAATATATTAATGTTAGACTTCTATTTGTGGTAGATACAGTACAAATGTTTGTGGACAGGAGCTACTAATATATGAATGTTAGACTTCTGTTTGTGGTAGATAAAGTACACATGTTTGCACACAGGAGCTACTAATATCTAAATGTTAAGACCTCTGTTTGTGGTAGATACAGTACACATGTTTGCACACAGGAGCTACTAATATCTAAATGTTAAGACCTCTGTTTGTGGTAGATACAGTACAAATGTTTGTGGACAGGAGCTACTAATATATTAATGTTAGACTTCTATTTGTGGTAGATACTGTACATATGTTTGTGGACAGGAGCTACTAATATACTAATGTTAGACTTCTGTTTGTGGTAGATACAGTACACATGTTTGCACACAGCAGCTACTAGTATCTAAATGTTAGACCTCTGTTTGTGGTAGATACAGTACACATGTTTGTGGACAGGAGCTCCTAAACTTCAGACCTGTGTTTGGGTAGATACAGTACACATGTATGCACACAGGAGCTACTAATATCTAAATGTTAGACTTATTTTTGTGGTAGATACAGTACAAATGTTTGTGGACAGGAGCTACTAATATATTAATGTTAGACTTCTATTTGTGGTAGATACAGTACAAATGTTTGTGGACAGGAGCTACTAATATATTAATGTTAGACTTCTGTTTGTGGTAGATACAGTACATATTTTTGTGGACAGGAGCTACTAATATATTAATGTTAGACTTCTGTTTGTGGTAGATACAGTACATATGTTTGTGGACAGGAGCTAGTAATATATTAATGTCAGACATCTGTTTGTGGTAGATAGAGTACATATGTTTGTGGACAGGAGCTACTAATATCTAAATGTTTGACTTATTTTTGTGGTAGATACAGTACAAATGTTTGTGGACAGGAGCTACTAATATCTAAATGTCAGACCTCTGTTTGTGGTAGATACAGTACATATGTTTGTGGACAGGAAATACTAATATCTAAATGTTTGACTTATTTTTGTGGTAGATACAGTACAAATGTTTGTGGACAGGAGCTACTAATATATTAATGTTAGACTTCTATTTGTGGTAGATACAGTACAAATGTTTGTGGACAGGAGCTACTAATATATGAATGTTAGACTTCTGTTTGTGGTAGATACAGTACATATGTTTGTGGACAGGAGCTACTAATATCTAATGACAGACCTCTGTTTGTGGTAGATACAGTACATATGTTTGTGGACAGGAGCTACTAATATATTAATGTTAGACTTCTGTTTGGGTAGATAAAGTACACACGTTTGCACACAGGAGCTACTAATATCTAAATGTTAGACCTCTGTTTGTGGTAGATACAGTACACATGTTTGTGGACTGGAGCTACTAATATCTAAACTTCAGACCTCTGTTTGGGTAGATACAGTACATATGTTTGCACACAGGAGCTACTAATATATAAATGTCAGACCTCTGTTTGTGGTAGATACAGTACACATGTCGGGCAGATATCGAACAACGCTCACTACACACAAATCTCCAGTTTATTAATATAGATATAGTTTTTGTAAAGGGAATATTTGAGTTATAATGTTTTACTATGTCAGTTGATCAATAGAAATAGCTGTTTATTTAAGTATTTTGTGGTATTAATTAATAAAATTATCAGAGCATAGAACCAGTACCAGTACAGATACAGAAATATTTAGCCAAAAGGAACATATTTTTAAGAACCCAAACCTTAAATCAACTTACTTTCTATCAACACCTCAGAGAGAAAGTATTGTGATCGTAAAAAACCAGCGTTAGATTTTGATAAATGTGGATGTTTCATCACCCCTGAAACCAAAAAAGTTGTTTTCGTAATAGTGTCTGTCTGTCTGTCTGTCTGTACCTCGAGCTAGAGTCTAAGCACTTTACCGATCGGGCTAGAACTTTGTGTCTGGGGTTTGAATAAGCTCCTCCAGATGAGTTTTGGGAATTAGATATCTATTCCTACAATTAAGGATAGCTTAATGAGAGGGAAAAAAATTCAATTTTATCAAAATTTATTCTAAATATTTTGATTACATTTTATATCTAGACACTATTTATAACTATAAACAAGATGGCAACTCTCATTTTCTTATGAAAATGACTTTAATGATACTTTACACTGGGGAGAGTTTTCTGATCTTCGTCATTTCTCCGCAACTATTTGAAATACGAAATAACTTATCATTGTAAAATTGTAGCACTACAAAAGAAAACAAAATCTTTTATTTAAAATATAATGTTATGAAACCAATATTTATATCCTTTATAATTCATATCTTTGAAAATGAATTTGATTCTTATACAAACTGGTGGACAAAGATGTTTCTCTTTTCCTAATTTTTATGTCACTTTATTTCATTTATGATTTTTGTCATAGTGTTTCTACAACAATGTCTAAACTTATTTTGTTTCAGAAATCTGAAGAGTTTCTATTAAATGTTTATATTAAGGTAAAAGCGGGATAACATTATTATTATTATTATTATTATTATTAGTATTATTATTATTATTTTTATTATTTTTATTATTATTATTATTATTATTATTAGTGTTGTTGTTGTTGTGGTTAACTGTAGAAGAGAAACCGTAAGCACACTTTTTAAACCTTGTTATGACCTGGTGAGTTGCTGTCTATAAAGTGTGAAGTAAGCAATGAAGTTGATAACAATAAACAAATCTAAATGCTTATCATCTTACCAATTAACCTTTGAAACTCAGCTGATAGGAATCAGTTGTTTCATTCCAATGGCAAAAGAGTGTGGGGTTTATGAAGATTTCCAAGCCGAGATTTGACTCGGGCTTATCGGGTCACAAAATGCAAGACTTGGGTAAGGTTGTTTGTGGATTTTGGGATAGGTGGGAAAGCCTATCGTGTCCCATTTCAAGTTAAAGTTATGTGCAATGCAGCATCTGTGTGAACTCGTCGACACGAGACACCCATAGGGCTAAGTAACCTAGGGGCTGCAGGGTAGAGAGGTATCCAGGATCCACAAGATAGCTCAGAGACACCCATAGGGCTAAGTAACCTAGGGGCTGCAGGGGTAGAGAGGTATCCAGGATCCACAAGATAGCTCAGAGACACCCATAGGGCTAGGTAATCTAGGGGTGCAGGGTAGAGAGGTATCCAGGATCCACAAGATAGCTCAGAGACACCCATAGGGCTAAGTAACCTAGGGGCTGCAGGGGTAGAGAGGTATCCAGGATCCACAAGATAGCTCAGAGACACCCATAGGGCTAGGTAATCTAGGGGGTGCAGGGGTAGAGAGGTATCCAGGATCCACAAGATAGCTCAGAGACACCCATAGGGCTAGGTAATCTAGGGGGTGCAGGGGTAGAGAGGTATCCAGGATCCACAAGATAGCTCAGAGACACCCATAGGGCTAAGTAATCTAGGGGGTGCAGGGGTAGAGAGGTATCCAGGATCCACAAGATAGCTCAGACACACCCATAGGGCCAAGTAACCTAGGGGCTGCAGGGGTAGAGAGGTATCCAGGATCCACAAGATAGCTCAGAGACACCCATAGGGCTAGGTAATCTAGGGGGTGCAGGGGTAGAGAGGTATCCAGGATCCACAAGATAGCTCAGACACACCCATAGGGCCAAGTAACCTAGGGGCTGCAGGGGTAGAGAGGTATCCAGGATCCACAAGATAGCTCAGAGACACCCATAGGGCTAAGTAATCTAGGGGGTGCAGGGGTAGAGAGGTATCCAGGATCCACAAGAGAGCTCAGACACACCCATAGGGCTAAGTAATCTAGGGGGTGCAGGGGTAGAGAGGTATCCAGGATCCACAAGATAGCAGAGTTACATTTTGGTAAAGAATAACGATATTATAGAAGCTGACAGGGAACATGCAGAGTGTGAACCAGAGAAAGCTGCGGGTAACCACAAACAACTACAGGAGTAGTGTGTCTAGGACTGTCATCGAACACGCTATCCAACTAGAGAAGGTCAAGTTCATCACACAAACAGCTTACTGTAGGTTTGTGAGTAAAGACAAAATTATTATTCAAACCTCATATACAAGTCTAGCATTTGAATATGTAAGAGATGTAGTGTTGTCAAAAAACAGCTACCAAATAGTTTTGGATTTTAGCATAAAACCTATTTTGGAAGAGCAAGTGCAGTTATGAGATTTAATAGAAATTGTTCAACAATTAGGAACAGAATTTTTTTTAAAAAAAACATAAAGAGAATGGTACTTGGACAATTAATTTCCAGAATTTGTTAGATCAGTTAAGAGAGGTTTTTTGTAAGTTTAATGCAGAACAAAGTAACCTAACTAATTTGGTACCTGCTAATGAATTTCATAGAAAGACATCTTTCTTCGATCTAGGAGGAAAAGTCTTCAAGAGTTTGTTTGGAACGTTGGATTCTGAAAATCCATCTTTATTACAGGAAAGATTAGATAAGTTATATCAGGAACCAGATGAATTGTTAGTAAACCATGAAAACCAGTTAGTACTTATGAAAAGGTTACAGGAAAAATAGTAAATAACAAGTTTATTACTAGGGTAGCGCAATATTATATTGACAATTATCAAAAGATGTATGAATAGTATAATTTCAGCAAGGAATCTTTATTAAGAGGAATATATATTCTTACCCCTCATGTAGATTTAACTGGATTAATATTAAGAGTGTTGTAAGGCTTAACAAACATTCGCTTGGCGTTAACTAGTTTCCGTTATGCTTTGGAAAATAGTCCCAGAAATCAGTTAAGTAGCATGTTTAATGAACCAGAGTTTTTAAAAATACTTACAGTAAAAAGCGAAAACGCACAGCCCCCACTCTCAATGATATGCCCTTAAAGCCTATTTACTTAGATGATTATTACAGAATGAGTTCTGTTAGTACCATTTTAATAGGAGATAATTTGCAGTTAATTGTTAATGTAACTTGGTCAACAAGAGAAAGAATTTTTGAATACAAAATTCACACAGTTCCAGTAGCTTTGAATGGACCAGGAACTTATAGAGAGTTTAGATCTTGATGGAAATACTTTTAATCAGTAAAGATAGGAAATATTTTAGATCATTAGATTAGATTTATTTTTTAGCGTGTAAAGGACAAAATTTGGTGATTTGCCTGAACAATTTAATGTGGTTAGATAGTAATGTAGAAAGCTGTGTTTTCAATCTGTTTATATCTGGACTTGCTACTACTATGTGTAAAAGGTAAGTAAACATTTTAAAAATCCTATTTTTAAAATAATAATATCTGTATGGATGTATGCTGTACCAGAAGACATTGAAGATACTTTTATATGTAAAGAGAGTGTACATCCCAGCCCTTTTATAACTAAAACTTTAACCCATATGGGGAGAATTTTAAATGTTTCAGATTGTGATATAATATATAAGAATTTTAAATTTCTTTCCATTCATCAAGTAAAGTTAAAGGTTAAGAGTCAGTGGAATGTTATGCGATTTCCTGAGATTAGAAATGTATTTTTTAGGGAGAATTTTAATTTTTCTTATTTAGACGTTTCAACACACAAAAGAAACTAAATAATTATGTAATTTCTAGTGGTTCAACAGTAGACTTTGACAAGTTAATTAATCAAGACAAATCAAGAATTGAGGAAAGGCATTTTAACAAGTTACTTGTGTGTAGTTATGTCATTCCAAGTGCTGTAATTCTGTGTTGTGTTATGCTAACTAGGGCCGGATTTCCCATTAGGCCGACTACGCCTGGGCCTAGAGTGGTACTATTCAGGGGGCGGCATGGAATTAAGGCAAATATCTTGTTCAATTGTGTTTCATTATTTAATATTTCGTTTACCACATGGAAGTGTATCGTCCTCGGCTCGTCCCCCACAACACAATACCCAACAGGGCTTGCTCCCTTGCTTCCTTCTACCTAGTACCTGCCAAGTGCTGGTACCAGCTTACAAACTGTGTGTTTATGTTCACAGCCTCCGAGTGACTCACTATGAGACGAGTCAACTACTTGCCAGCTAGTTCAAGATGATTCTGACTCAAACTCACCTCAATTATCCTTGGTGTATTGTTTGTCCTGCTGGCAAATGCTTTTGGTTTATGTTGTGTTAATGATTGTGCACAGAATACAGAACATTCCTTGCTGTGGCCAGTTCTGAATATAGTATTTATTTATGACTCGAATGTACACAGTACACTTGTACTATTTTATATCTGTGTAGAATTGTTAATGTGTCCGTGCTATTAACTATAACTTATATGTGAGGCCACATCCCAGGAGTGTTGACTGTTGTGGGTGCTGTTGCTAAGTATTCACATAAGAAATGAGTAGTCAAATGGCAAGAATTAGCAGTGTTACCACAATAGCTATGTTATTGTGCATCAAAGTGCATTATTGACACGATACATGCCACAAGCAACAGAACTCGACTATCTTCTCTCTTCTACGGCAAATAATGTTTTAAGTTACAGAATCAGGAACTTGTGAATCACCCTAGATATGCCAAGCAGTACTCGGTGTCTCTTTAAGTATGGCCAGGGACCGAGAATACAAGATAGGAGAGAGTGAATAGTGAACATTGGGTAATGGATAGTGGCCTGTGTTGGTTATTGTGTGGTCAAAGCTGTCAAACTTGTAGTAAACTGGATTGGCAGAGAAAGGGGTTGAGGTTTGAATCTCGACCAGGAAGGTTTAATATCTTATTTATAAAGAGATTTTCCATTCTCACTCCACGTTAGTGCTCTTCTAAGACTACACCCCTTATATCAAGCAGTAAAAATATATGGTATTAGTAAAATAAGCGATGAAGAGAAATTTTATTTGGTGCATAATTGGATCCTAACTTTCATCTGTCTAACAAATTAAGTCTTATAAAATCCCTAGTGTTAGCCAACATTTGTCTTTTGTGATACTTGATCAAAACTTCATCTTTGCCTAAAACTAAGCAATTTAAACAAAATGGTGGTTTCTTACTCTAATTAGAAGACTAAAAAGTAATGAAAGATCTAGAGTGAATGTGTTTACGTTTGCACAAAATAAATATGTTTGTCCGGCTCTCTGTGGATGCCATGGTTTGGTTGTTTAGGTTTAAGACTTATATAGGTACCACATCATCATCATCATCATCATCATCATCATCATCTTTATGAGGGCAATGAGATTGCACCTATGTGGTGCCCTAACCTCAGCAGTTGGTTACAGATAAGCTAGTGCCAGTAGAAGGTCAGGAATGTCGAGCTGACAAAAAAAAGGGCCATCAGGAGGGGAGGGGGAGAGGGGGCGAGACGCTGAGGCCGCCACAGAGAGAGAGAGACAAATAGTTACTACGAACCTTCCTACCACAATTCCCCTAAAGCTATGTAAGTACAGGGAATGAGCTGAGGTACCATGCTGGCCAATAAAGAAAGACAGAGTTGACCCATCAGTTAGTGCCATTTGATGCCCATCATTGCTTCAAAGACTACAGAACAAAGTTAGTTCTGAAATCCAAGCAAAAAGGCTGCACATTTTGACTTCTATTCAAGTGAGCGAGTGAGAACTTTACACTGGACAGAAACAACGAGACCAAAACTTGCTATACTTGACAAGGGAATCCACAAGGTTTCTTGGGATTGTATCAACCTTGTATTTATTTTCTTATTAATCACAAAAGATACATGGAAGCTTATTTATATTAATAACCAAATTAAACTTGACTAGTTAAGATGTGTGGCTGTGCCCCCTACCCTAAACCCCAATGGACAAGATACCCTTCTGATGCAGAACACAAATCTTCAAAATGTTCTTAGGAAACAGAAACTTAAAGTGATATTGATAAATATTTTATTAAAATTCGCTGTCCCGATTGTTCCAGTTTGTATACTATTAGGAGCATGTATAGTTCTACCAAGCCACAAGCTGCTAATTAATATGTAACGAGTGTGGACTAGAGCTAAGTGGTCTACAAGCGTATAATGAGATGTTATCATTTCATACAAATCTTTAACTAAACTATGATTGAAAACTAACGTTAAGTTACTAGAATCCCAAATTTTAAGTTATTACAGCACTCCAGTGTCCTTGTCTTACTTTAGACATGCAGGCACCTCCAAAGGATGTTTGAAAGTGTTGAAAGCCACGGGGCTTCAATGTACAACATTATAGAAGTTATATTAACACCTTTTTGGTAAGACATCAGTCAGAGCCCCGTCTTTTATACAACTTCACAGGTGTAGGACATTTTGATGTGAGTGTGATATCAGATAATATATCCGACATTAAACGACTTTGTCATGTGTTAATAAAGAAAACATTCTTATTTGCATATAAGGCTTTTCACTTCATCACCAACACAGCTCGTCAATCAGAACCTCTACAACTGTCCAAGCTTATATTAGTTTGTAAGTCATATTCTGTTATATTGTGTGTGTTTAGAAAGTGTATGTTAAATACCCCAGTCAAATAACCAAAAAAATACACTTATTTAAAGAGAAGATGTATTTTTGGTCTTTCCAGGAATCTAAACTGTGTTGAGTTGTTATTAGCATGTTAGGATGGCTAGTATGATTCCGTGTGTGTGATAATTAGCACCTAGAGACCCCTGTGTGTTGTAGTCTTGTTACGTGTTCATCTAAATCATTGACAACAACCGACAAGCCAAGACAAGCCACTTCTCACATACAGCTCTTTCTAGTGGTCAACATTTCAAATAATTATATATACTCCGGGTTGTTCTTGTTTCAACATTTGTAAATAGCCAGTTTTAATATAATTTAAATTATCAGTGTGACAAGTAATCCTGCTGAGCTTTCACAACAAAACTGGCAATCTGTAAGTGTTAATGTTCACGTCTTTCAGACAATATTATATGAGATTATTCAGGGTTAATGTTTGTGTCTTCAAGACTGTATTATATGAGATTATTAAGTGTTAATGTCATGTCTTCAGACTGTATTATATGAGATTATTCAGGGTTAATGTTCATGTCTTCCAGACTGTATTATATGAGATTATTCAGGGTTAATGTTCATGTCTTCCAGACTGTATTATATGAGATTATTCAGGGTTAATGTTCATGTCTTTCAGACTGTATTATATGAGATTATTCAGGGTTAATGTTCATGTCTTCCAGACTGTATTATATGAGATTATTCAGGGTTAATGTTCATGTCTTTCAGACAAAGTTACCTGTATGTATTAAAAGCTAGTACTTATGTCTGTTAGACAAAGTTGAAGGGCCAAAATGACTTTCAACTGCTTCCATGATTTGCCTGAATCATTATGGGCAGCCTCTTTGTGTAGAAAATTATTTACCCGAGTTATTAAGGGCATGATGAGTCTTGCCCAACATATTTCAATTACAAAAAGTACATGAAAAGACCGGTAGATAGCAATAAGATAAAGTCGTTGTTTGCAATGTACGCTAACAGCAGATTTCTATACTAACTATAGCTTATATCTGACAGTCCATAACTCTGCTTGTGTTCCTCGTAATATTTTGCTGCTATTTTGATATTTATTTTAGATTGTTTAAAATGTTGGAAGAAAGTGAAGAGTTTAGTGACTTGTATGAAATCGATGTTGATGCCTCGGGTAGTGATGCAGGTGTATCTGAGGTGTCGAGTGTTTCAGAAAATGTGTCTATTGACTTGTCTGTAGCCCGACAGTGGTGTGAAGTAAACAAAACACTGCAGCTTCCCGCTTCTTTGCCCAGATTTCAGTTTCAAGAAGCTTCATCTCCAAGAGTTTTTACGAACTGATTCTAAGCAAACAATTGATATGTAATACATAGACTAGAATGGCAATGCTCCATATATATCAAATATCTATAGTTAATTGATATATCACAATGTGTATATCAAAAGCTACGATATTCCTATCAAATTAAAATGGCCGCTCTTCTGTAATTATACTCTCTGTCGCTTTTATATTTTTAAAGTTTTATTTAGCTCATTGAATAAGATAAGTTTAATAAAAAATAGAACAAAAGTCAATGTGGTTAATAAAAATGGAGCAAATAAAGTTTTATTTATTTTAATTCAATAGATTATCGATATATGATTGCCAAAACTTCATCACTAATTTTTGGCGAGCTAACATGCATAGTATGTTATGGTGGACAACTTGAAATATTTGTAATGTGTGAAATGTGTTCTCTCAGTTTTACAATTCACAATTAACTGAATTAATTTTGAGTTTATTCGAATTTTAGATTTGAAAACTTTTAGTGAGTTTAGTAAATATTTATAAGATTGTATGAGATTATAGTTTCAAGCGATCATGTATTATAATGGTTGAATCCAAGTTTTGCATTGAGGTGGGAGTAAGGTATCGGGCACGTTAGATTTTCTATGCAACAATTATTGGAAAATAATGAAAAAGTAAATGTTCAAGAAATGGAATCGAGAATCAAAAAATCGAGGTTGAACTTAAGAATCGGAATCGAGAAAAAGAGGTATCGTGACATCTCTAGTTTAATATAAAGAATTAAAAAATGAAAAAAAATGTTGGTGCCCTAAATTCATAAAAAACGTGATAATATATAAACACTAAATTCAAAAAAACACCTGACACTGAAGGGGTTAAGTTTATTTAATAAACAAAGATGGTGTTGTAGAAAGATTTTATTCAGTGTTTGTGTTGTCTATAAGCGTTACATGGTATACCAAATCCAACAGATATAAATTTTGTCTAGTAGTTAAGTAATAGTAAATAAAAAAGATTTTTCAAAAAACCATTTACTTAGCAGCAATTTTCCATTGCATGATCAAAATAAAATAATTATTGGCAATATAACTTTACTGTGGCATATTTGGGTCACAAGACCCTCAGCCTCCAGATTAAATGGCTGAGCTCCGTGGGAGAGCTTGACTCCTTCGACACCGGTATCGCTAGGTGACATCAAGAGGTATTAAAAACTCAACCTAAACATGGTTTCACTAGAGAGAAGACACAATATCATTCTCAAGTCAATAGGCCAGCTTACACAAAGCTAGGTTCAGGTAGCAGCCCAACCCCCTCTTCACACAATCCTACCTCACAAAGAGCTTGTGTAGACTGCCCATTACAATTACAATGGTCCCTTTATGATGAACATGTTAAAAGAGAGTTGTTTAACAACTGCACACTTGGAAGTGCTTTTATCACTGAGCAGTGACACTAGCGAACCCCAGTGTTGATTGACTCAACCTGGCTCAAGAGACTCCTGTAAGGCTGAGAGTCTGTGTATATATTGTCTGTGTTGATTGACTTAACCTGGCTCAAGAGACTCCTGTAAGGCTGAGAGTCTGGTGTATATATTGTCTGTGTTGATTGACTCAACCTGGCTCAAGAGACTCCTGTAAGGCTGAGAGTCTGGTGTATATATTGTCTGTGTTGATTGACTCAAACTGGCTCAAGAGACTCCTGTAAGGCTGAGAGTCTGGTGTATATATTGTCTGTGTTGATTGACTCAACCTGGCTCAAGAGACTCCTGTAAGGCTGAGAGTCTGTGTATATATTGTCTGTGTTGATTGACTCAACCTGGCTCAAGAGACTCCTGTAAGGCTGAGAGTCTGGTGTATATATTGTCTGTGTTGATTGACTCAACCTGGCTCAAGAGACTCCTGTAAGGCTGAGAGTCTGTGTATATATTGTCTGTGTTGATTGACTCAACCTGGCTCAAGAGACTCCTGTAAGGCTGAGAGTCTGGTGTATATATTGTCTGTGTTGATTGACTCAAACTGGCTCAAGAGACTCCTGTAAGGCTGAGAGTCTGGTGTATATATTGTCTGTGTTGATTGACTCAACCTGGCTCAAGAGATTCCTGTAAGGCTGAGAGTCTGGTGTATATATTGTCTGTGTTGATTGACTCAACCTGGCTCAAGAGACTCCTGTAAGGCTGAGAGTCTGGTGTATATATTGTCTGTGTTGATTGACTCAACCTGGCTCAAGAGACTCCTGTAAGGCTGAGAGTCTGGTGTATATATTGTCTGTGTTGATTGACTCAACCTGGCTCAAGAGACTCCTGTAAGGCTGAGAGTCTGTGTATATATTGTCTGTGTTGATTGACTCAACCTGGCTCAAGAGACTCCTGTAAGGCTGAGAGTCTGGTGTATATATTGTCTGTGTTGATTGACTCAACCTGGCTCAAGAGACTCCTGTAAGGCTGAGAGTCTGTGTATATATTGTCTGTGTTGATTGACTCAACCTGGCTCAAGAGACTCCTGTAAGGCTGAGAGTCTGGTGTATATATTGTCTGTGTTGATTGACTCAAACTGGCTCAAGAGACTCCTGTAAGGCTGAGAGTCTGGTGTATATATTGTCTGTGTTGATTGACTCAACCTGGCTCAAGAGATTCCTGTAAGGCTGAGAGTCTGGTGTATATATTGTCTGTGTTGATTGACTCAACCTGGCTCAAGAGACTCCTGTAAGGCTGAGAGTCTGGTGTATATATTGTCTGTGTTGATTGACTCAACCTGGCTCAAGAGACTCCTGTAAGGCTGAGAGTCTGGTACATATATTGTCTGTGTTGATTGACTCAACCTGGCTCAAGAGACTCCTGTAAGGCTGAGAGTCTGGTGTATATATTGTCTGTGTTGATTGACTCAACCTGGCTCAAGAGACTCCTGTAAGGCTGAGAGTCTGGTGTATATATCGTCTGTGTTGATTGACTCTACCTGACTCAAGGAGCACAGCAAGACTCCTGTAAGGCTGAGGATCTTGTATGTCCTTGTCTGTGATCTAGGCCTATTCTTAGTTCAATTTTGTTTTACTGTATGAAATTAGAACATACTTATTAAATTATCTAATGATAACCAAATATGAAAAACATAGTCAGGAAAACCATTGATAAACTAGAGCTTTGGTATTGACTTGGTCATAAACAGTCATATTGAGTCATGATATGAGTCAATTCCATTCAGACAAACAATCATATCCAACCATGATATGAGTCAATTCTATTCAGACCAACAATCATATCCAACCATGATATGAGTCAATTCTATTCAGACAAACAATCATATCCAACCATGATATGAGTCAATTCCATTCAGACAAACAATCATATCCAACCATGATATGAGTCAATTCTAATCAGACAAACAATCATATCCAACCATGATATGAGTCAATTCTATTCAGAAAATCATAACCAACCATGATATGAGAGAGAAATACATTTATACAATCATAGCGAAACATAATATTCCTAATGTTATTCATAATTAATGTGTTGAGATGATCTGGGATGAAAACAGTATAAGAGAAAGATGGAGAAATTATTTTGAGCAATTGTGTGGCTAGAATGTGGATAAAGTAGCATAAATAGGGAAAATGTTATAAGGAGTGAAAGAATTAATGAGCCTGAAGGGTTTAAAACTATGAAAATGTTAATGAATAGCAAAGATGCGAGCATAGATGGGATCACAAGTGAAATGCTTAAGTGTGGGGGCACAGTACTACTTACCAGATTGTGTGAGTTGTCCAATGTGTGTGCTGGGATTTTGAATGTTCCTAGTGACTGGAAGAATATCATCATTGTTCCTTTGTATAAAGGCAAAGGCAGTAAGAGTAAATGTAAGAATTATAGGACAAATATTTTGTTGAGTATTCCAGGCAGAGATTTTGGGAGAGTTTTAATTTAGAAAGTGCGTTAAAGAACTTCAGGCAAGATTTGGAATGTACACTGTGGTTTCATGCCAGGTAGAGATTGCATGGACCAGATAATTTGCATTGCAACAAGTGATTGAGAAATGTATAGCAGTAAGAAAGAAAGTTTATTGTGCATTTGTTTATCTGGAGAAAGTGTTCAATTGGGTGAATAAGAGTATGTTAACTAATGTTCTTAGCGAGTATGGTGTGGATGTAATGGTTAGTAAATGCAATTAAGGCGGTGTTTGCTGGAAGTAAAGCATGCATTAAGGTAGATGGAGCTTTAAGTGAATGGTTTGAGATTGAACAAGGTGTTGGACAAGGTTGTGTTATGTCTCCATGGTTGTTTAATGTATTTATGGATAAATATATGAGGGATGCTAGTGAGGATGCGGTTAGTTTATGATTGGACAATATGACTGTGAGTGCTGCTGTATGCAGATGATGCCGAGAAGGAAAGTGACTTGCAGAATGTATGTCAATTGAGTGTGGTGACATACAGAATGGATATTCGTATAAGTGTATTCAAAACTAAACGGGATTGTCCTGACCCGTCATCATCAGAGAGTTCCAGTGTGGTCATAATAGCCTTATTGGTCCGTCCATCATGGATTTGTCAGGTCAGGTATTTTTAGTTTGTCCTCAGGGTGAAGGGCTCTTTTAAGTAGATGTGGTATCTTGTCGCAGCCCAGATGATGGTGATACATTCGTGTTTGTTGCAGTGGTATCTCCTGTCAGTAGACGATGGCACGAACTGTACCACTGCTCATTTCACCCTCTCATCAAAGAGCGTCAGTGAAAGGGAATGGTCAGCACAAGCTTGTGATGGGATTTAAAAATATGTATACAATTTTAAATATTTTTATATACAATAAGACTCACAGGGTGGATAAAAATCTTTTATCATAAAATTCCCTGACTTTTCCATGTTTCCCTGTCTTAGCCACCATCTCAAAGTACATTATGTAGGCACTGTAGTAAAACAATATGTGCATTTTTTATGATGATAAAAATGCTTTAGTTGGAGTTTGTTGAAAGTTTTAATTACAGAAAGATAGCACTTTTAAAATTTGTCACATTATTGTGGCATTTGTCTATGAACTTTTGTCTATGAACTTTTGTCTATCTTCAAAAAGTTGTTATAAAATGCCAAAAAAGTTGTGACAGATTTAAAAATTATCAATACTTGCAATGTATCAAATATTAAATAAAATCCACCTTATAATTATCTTTCATTTATGCTTGGACATTTTTACATGAAAAAACTGACAAACATCTTGTCTCAACATTAATATCTTTACATCTCGATCAACTAATTGTGAATATTGTTTTTATAAAAGTGAAAACTCAAGAGAAGGACAACACATATTCCTATAGGTCAGTTATGCCATGAACGCTCTGTCAGGTATGAGTGAAGTGCACCATGTTGGTTGTTGGTATGAGCTTGTACTGATGAATTAAGCTCCAGTGAACCACTAACACAGGTCGGAGGACAACATATGACTGGCAACACTACACTTGCATGACTATGGAGCTCATATTAATAGACCAACTCACAAATCTGCATGACTGATCAAATGTTATTGTTAATACATTTTCTCTCAAAGATCGGACAGAACGGATTTCAAAATTCCAGGAAGAATGGTATTTTTCTGAAGAGGATATTTGTGTATGTTAACACCCACTTTATTTAACATAATGTATAGCAAACACGAGTCAGAATTTTAGAAATTTATTTTTCTTTGCTATGTTGGTATATAAAAATAAATAGAGATACATCTTGTAGTTATGTTGTATATTCTTAAAAGTACATTAAGAAATGTATTTTACTTTGTTATTGATTTGTTTAGTAAAAGGCTACCACCGCGGAAGTAGAAGAATAATGGTAGGAAATACACTTGCATCTCCCAGGAGTGACAAATACACACAGCCAGGATTCAAACCATTACAGTGGCACTCCATAGTATTTGCCGCTCTTGTTTATTAAATATCATATTTAATTTTACATAATTAAAGAGCATTTATTGATGAAATTCTCTAGTTTTTGCTACCACACATGTTGTTTATATTGTAACTAAAGCATTTTGCAGTTGTGAAACAATGTTATTTACAGTACAAAGAGTTTTTCATATTAACAGAATACAGTAGCCACAAGGCACACATCATGTACTGGGACCTTTGTACTTCATCATGTACTGGGACCATTGTACTTCATCATGTACTGGGATCATTGTACTACATCATGTAATGGAACCTTTGTACTTCAACATGTACTGGGACCATTGTACTTCATCATGTAATGGGACCATTGTACTTCATCATGTACTGGGTGGAACCTTTGTACTTCAACATGTACTGGGACCATTGTACTTCATCATGTACTGGGACCATTGTACTTCATCATGTAATGGGACCATTGTACTTCATCATGTACTGGGACCATTGTACTTCATCATGTACTGGGACCATTGTACTTCATCATGTACTGAGACCATTGTACTTCATCATGTAATGGGACCATTGTACTTCATCATGTACTGGGACCATTGTACTTCATCATGTACTGGGACCATTGTACTTCATCATGTACTGGGACCATTGTACTTCATCATGTACTGGGACCATTGTACTTCATCATGTACTGGGTGGGACCATTGTACTTCATCATGTAATGGAACCTTTGTACTTCAACATGTACTGGGACCATTGTACTTCATCATGTACTGGGACCATTGTACTTCATCATGTACTGGGACCATTGTACTTTATCATGTACTGGGACCATTGTACTTCAACATGTACTGGGACCATTGTACTTCATCATGTAATGGGACCATTGTACTTCAACATGTACTGGGACCATTGTACTTCATCATGTACTGGGACCATTGTACTTCAACATGTACTGGGACCATTGTACTTCATCATGTACTGGGACCCTTGTACTTCATCATGTACTGAGACCATTGTACTTCATCATGTACTGGGACCATTGTACTTCATCATGTACTGGTGGGACCATTGTACTTCATCATGTAATGGAACCTTTGTACTTCAACATGTACTGGGACCATTGTACTTCATCATGTACTGGGACCATTGTACTTCATCATGTAATGGGACCATTGTACTTCATCATGTACTGGACCATTGTACTTCATCATGTACTGGGACCATTGTACTTCATCATGTACAGGAACCATTGTACTTCATCATGTACTGGGACCATTGTACTTCATCATGTACTGGGACCATTGTACTTCATCATGTACTGGGACCATTGTACTTCATCATGTACTGGGACCATTGTACTACATCATGTACTGGGACCATTGTACTTCATCATGTACTGGGATCATTTACTTCATCATGTACTGGGACCATTGTACTTCATCATGTACTGGGACCATTGTACTTCATCATGTACTGGGTGGGACCTTTGTACTTCATCATGTACTGGGACCATTGTACTTCATCATGTAATGGGACCATTGTACTTCATCATGTACTGGGATCATTGTACTACATCATGTAATGGAACCATTGTACTTCATCATGTACTGAGACCATTGTACTTCAACATGTACTGGGACCATTGTACTTCATCATGTACTGGGACCATTGTACTTCATCATGTACTGGGACCATTGTACTACATCATGTACTGGGACCATTGTACTTCATCATGTACTGGGACCATTGTACTTCATCATGTACTGGGACCATTGTACTTCATCATGTACTGGGTGGGACCATTGTACTTCATCATGTACTGGGACCATTGTACTTCATCATGTACTGGGACCATTGTACTTCATCATGTACTGGGACCATTGTACTTCATCATGTACTGGGATCATTGTACTGCATCATGTACTGGGACCTTTGTACTTTAACATGTAATGGGACCATTGTACTTCATCATGTACTGGGTGGGACCTTTGTACTACATCATGTAATGGGACCATTATACTACATCATGTAATGGAACCTTTGTACTTCAACATGTACTGGGACCATTGTACTTCATCATGTACTGGGTGGGACCTTTGTACTTCATCATGTACTGGGACCATTGTACTTCATCATGTACTGGGACCATTGTACTTCATCATGTACTGGGACCATTGTACTTCATCATGTACTGGGACCATTGTACTTCATCATGTAATGGAACCTTTGTACTTCATCATGTACTGGGACCATTGTACTTCATCATGTACTGGGACCTTTGTACTTCATCATGTACTGGGACCATTGTACTTTAACATGTAATGGGACCATTGTACTTCATCATGTACTGGGTGGGACCTTTGTACTTCATCATGTAATGGGACCATTATACTACATCATGTAATGGAACCTTTGTACTTCATCATGTACTGGGACCATTATACTACATCATGTAATGGAACCTTTGTACTTCAACATGTACTGGGACCATTGTACTTCATAATGTACTGGGACCATTGTACTTCATCATGTAATGGGATCATTGTACTTCATCATGTACTGGGACCATTATACTACATCATGTAATGGAACCTTTGTACTTCATCATGTACTGGGACCATTATACTACATCATGTAATGGAACCTTTGTACTTCAACATGTACTGGGACCATTGTACTTCATAATGTACTGGGACCATTGTACTTCATCATGTAATGGGATCATTGTACTTCATCATGTACTGGGACCATTGTACTTCATCATGTAATGGAACCTTTGTACTTCAACATGTACTGGGACCATTATACTACATCATGTAATGGAACCTTTGTACTGCATCATGTACTGGGACCATTATACTACATCATGTACTGGGACCTTTGTACTTTAACATGTAATGGGACCATTGTACTTCATCATGTACTGGGTGGGACCTTTGTACTTCATCATGTACTGGGACCATTGTACTTCATCATGTACTGGGACCATTGTACTTCATCATGTACTGGGACCATTGTACTTCATCATGTACTGGGACCATTGTACTTCATCATGTACTGGGATCATTGTACTACATGTAATGGAACCTTTGTACTTCATCATGTACTGGGACCATTGTACTTCATCATGTACTGGGACCATTGTACTTCAACATGTACTGGGACCATTGTACTTCATCATGTACTGGGACCATTGTACTTCATCATGTAATGGGACCATTGTACTTCATCATGTACTGGGACCATTGTACTTCATCATGTACTGGGACCATTGTACTTCATCATGTACTGGGACCTTTGTACTTCATCATGTACTGGGACCATTGTACTTTAACATGTAATGGGACCATTGTACTTCATCATGTACTGGGTGGGACCTTTGTACTTCATCATGTAATGGGACCATTATACTACATCATGTAATGGAACCTTTGTACTTCATCATGTACTGGGACCATTATACTACATCATGTAATGGAACCTTTGTACTGCATCATGTACTGGGATCATTGTACTTCATCATGTACTGGGACCTTTGTACTTTAACATGTAATGGGACCATTGTACTTCATCATGTACTGGGTGGGACCTTTGTACTTCATCATGTACTGGGACCATTGTACTTCATCATGTACTGGGACCATTGTACTTCATCATGTACTGGGACCATTGTACTTCATCATGTACTGGGACCATTGTACTTCATCATGTACTGGGACCATTGTACTTCATCATGTAATGGAACCTTTGTACTTCATCATGTACTGGGACCATTGTACTTCATCATGTACTGGGACCTTTGTACTTCATCATGTACTGGGACCATTGTACTTTAACATGTAATGGGACCATTGTACTTCATCATGTACTGGGTGGGACCTTTGTACTTCATCATGTAATGGGACCATTATACTACATCATGTAATGGAACCTTTGTACTTCATCATGTACTGGGACCATTATACTACATCATGTAATGGAACCTTTGTACTTCATCATGTACTGGGACCATTATACTACATCATGTAATGGAACCTTTGTACTTCAACATGTACTGGGACCATTGTACTTCATAATGTACTGGGACCATTGTACTTCATCATGTAATGGGATCATTGTACTTCATCATGTACTGGGACCATTGTACTTCATCATGTAATGGAACCTTTGTACTTCAACATGTACTGGGACCATTATACTACATCATGTAATGGAACCTTTGTACTGCATCATGTACTGGGATCATTGTACTTCATCATGTACTGGGACCTTTGTACTTTAACATGTAATGGGACCATTGTACTTCATCATGTACTGGGTGGGACCTTTGTACTTCATCATGTACTGGGACCATTGTACTTCATCATGTACTGGGACCATTGTACTTCATCATGTACTGGGACCATTGTACTTCATCATGTACTGGGACCATTGTACTTCATCATGTACTGGGACCATTGTACTTCATCATGTACTGGGACCTTTGTACTTCATCATGTACTGGGACCATTGTACTTTAACATGTAATGGGACCATTGTACTTCATCATGTACTGGGTGGGACCTTTGTACTTCATCATGTAATGGGACCATTATACTACATCATGTAATGGAACCTTTGTACTTCATCATGTACTGGGACCATTATACTACATCATGTAATGGAACCTTTGTACTTCAACATGTACTGGGACCATTGTACTTCATAATGTACTGGGACCATTGTACTTCATCATGTAATGGGATCATTGTACTTCATCATGTACTGGGACCATTATACTACATCATGTAATGGAACCTTTGTACTTCATCATGTACTGGGACCATTATACTACATCATGTAATGGAACCTTTGTACTTCAACATGTACTGGGACCATTGTACTTCATAATGTACTGGGACCATTGTACTTCATCATGTAATGGGATCATTGTACTTCATCATGTACTGGGACCATTGTACTTCATCATGTAATGGAACCTTTGTACTTCAACATGTACTGGGACCATTATACTACATCATGTAATGGAACCTTTGTACTGCATCATGTACTGGGACCATTATACTACATCATGTACTGGGACCTTTGTACTTTAACATGTAATGGGACCATTGTACTTCATCATGTACTGGGTGGGACCTTTGTACTTCATCATGTACTGGGACCATTGTACTTCATCATGTACTGGACCATTGTACTTCATCATGTACTGGGACCATTGTACTTCATCATGTACTGGGACCATTGTACTTCATCATGTACTGGGATCATTGTACTACATGTAATGGAACCTTTGTACTTCATCATGTACTGGGACCATTGTACTTCATCATGTACTGGGACCATTGTACTTCAAACATGTACTGGGACCATTGTACTTCATCATGTACTGGGACCATTGTACTTCATCATGTAATGGGACCATTGTACTTCATCATGTACTGGGACCATTGTACTTCATCATGTACTGGGACCATTGTACTTCATCATGTACTGGGACCTTTGTACTTCATCATGTACTGGGACCATTGTACTTTAACATGTAATGGGACCATTGTACTTCATCATGTACTGGTGGGACCTTTGTACTTCATCATGTAATGGGACCATTATACTACATCATGTAATGGAACCTTTGTACTTCATCATGTACTGGGACCATTATACTACATCATGTAATGGAACCTTTGTACTGCATCATGTACTGGATCATTGTACTTCATCATGTACTGGGACCTTTGTACTTTAACATGTAATGGGACCATTGTACTTCATCATGTACATGGGTGGGACCTTTGTACTTCATCATGTACTGGGACCATTGTACTTCATCATGTACTGGGACCATTGTACTTCATCATGTACTGGGACCATTGTACTTCATCATGTACTGGGACCATTGTACTTCATCATGTACTGGGACCATTGTACTTCATCATGTAATGGAACCTTTGTACTTCATCATGTACTGGGACCATTGTACTTCATCATGTACTGGGACCTTTGTACTTCATCATGTACTGGGACCATTGTACTTTAACATGTAATGGGACCATTGTACTTCATCATGTACTGGGTGGGACCTTTGTACTTCATCATGTAATGGGACCATTATACTACATCATGTAATGGAACCTTTGTACTTCATCATGTACTGGGACCATTATACTACATCATGTAATGGAACCTTTGTACTTCATCATGTACTGGGACCATTATACTACATCATGTAATGGAACCTTTGTACTTCAACATGTACTGGGACCATTGTACTTCATAATGTACTGGGACCATTGTACTTCATCATGTAATGGGATCATTGTACTTCATCATGTACTGGGACCATTGTACTTCATCATGTAATGGAACCTTTGTACTTCAACATGTACTGGGACCATTATACTACATCATGTAATGGAACCTTTGTACTGCATCATGTACTGGGATCATTGTACTTCATCATGTACTGGGACCTTTGTACTTTAACATGTAATGGGACCATTGTACTTCATCATGTACTGGGTGGACCTTTGTACTTCATCATGTACTGGGACCATTGTACTTCATCATGTACTGGGACCATTGTACTTCATCATGTACTGGGACCATTGTACTTCATCATGTACTGGGACCATTGTACTTCATCATGTACTGGGACCATTGTACTTCATCATGTACTGGGACCTTTGTACTTCATCATGTACTGGGACCATTGTACTTTAACATGTAATGGGACCATTGTACTTCATCATGTACTGGGTGGGACCTTTGTACTTCATCATGTAATGGGACCATTATACTACATCATGTAATGGAACCTTTGTACTTCATCATGTACTGGGACCATTATACTACATCATGTAATGGAACCTTTGTACTTCAACATGTACTGGGACCATTGTACTTCATAATGTACTGGGACCATTGTACTTCATCATGTAATGGGATCATTGTACTTCATCATGTACTGGGACCATTATACTACATCATGTAATGGAACCTTTGTACTTCATCATGTACTGGGACCATTATACTACATCATGTAATGGAACCTTTGTACTTCAACATGTACTGGGACCATTGTACTTCATAATGTACTGGGACCATTGTACTTCATCATGTAATGGGATCATTGTACTTCATCATGTACTGGGACCATTGTACTTCATCATGTAATGGAACCTTTGTACTTCAACATGTACTGGGACCATTATACTACATCATGTAATGGAACCTTTGTACTGCATCATGTACTGGGATCATTGTACTTCATCATGTACTGGGACCTTTGTACTTTAACATGTAATGGGACCATTGTACTTCATCATGTACTGGGTGGGACCTTTGTACTTCATCATGTACTGGGACCATTGTACTTCATCATGTACTGGGACCATTGTACTTCATCATGTACTGGGACCATTGTACTTCATCATGTACTGGGACCATTGTACTTCATCATGTACTGGGATCATTGTACTACATGTAATGGAACCTTTGTACTTCATCATGTACTGGGACCATTGTACTTCATCATGTACTGGACCATTGTACTTCAACATGTACTGGGACCATTGTACTTCATCATGTACTGGGACCATTGTACTTCATCATGTACTGGGACCATTGTACTTCATCATGTACTGGGACCATTGTACTTCATCATGTACTGGGACCATTGTACTTCATCATGTACTGGACCTTTGTACTTCATCATGTACTGGGACCATTGTACTTTAACATGTAATGGGACCATTGTACTTCATCATGTACTGGGTGGGACCTTTGTACTTCATCATGTAATGGGACCATTATACTACATCATGTAATGGAACCTTTGTACTTCATCATGTACTGGGACCATTATACTACATCATGTAATGGAACCTTTGTACTGCATCATGTACTGGGATCATTGTACTTCATCATGTACTGGGACCTTTGTACTTTAACATGTAATGGGACCATTGTACTTCATCATGTACTGGGTGGGACCTTTGTACTTCATCATGTACTGGGACCATTGTACTTCATCATGTACTGGACCATTGTACTTCATCATGTACTGGGACCATTGTACTTCATCATGTACTGGGACCATTGTACTTCATCATGTAATGGAACCTTTGTACTTCATCATGTACTGGGACCATTGTACTTCATCATGTACTGGGACCTTTGTACTTCATCATGTACTGGGACCATTGTACTTTAACATGTAATGGGACCATTGTACTTCATCATGTACTGGGTGGGACCTTTGTACTTCATCATGTAATGGAACCATTATACTACATCATGTAATGGAACCTTTGTACTTCATCATGTACTGGGACCATTATACTACATCATGTAATGGACCATTGTACTTCATCATGTACTGGGTGGGACCTTTGTACTTCATCATGTAATGGACCATTATACTACATCATGTAATGGAACCTTTGTACTTCATCATGTACTGGGACCATTATACTACATCATGTAATGGAACCTTTGTACTTCAACATGTACTGGGACCATTGTACTTCATAATGTACTGGGACCATTGTACTTCATCATGTAATGGGATCATTGTACTTCATCATGTACTGGGACCATTGTACTTCATCATGTAATGGAACCTTTGTACTTCAACATGTACTGGGACCATTATACTACATCATGTAATGGAACCTTTGTACTGCATCATGTACTGGGATCATTGTACTTCATCATGTACTGGGACCTTTGTACTTTAACATGTAATGGGACCATTGTACTTCATCATGTACTGGGTGGGACCTTTGTACTTCATCATGTACTGGGACCATTGTACTTCATCATGTACTGGGACCATTGTACTTCATCATGTACTGGGACCATTGTACTTCATCATGTACTGGGACCATTGTACTTCATCATGTACTGGATCATTGTACTACATGTAATGGAACCTTTGTACTTCATCATGTACTGGGACCATTGTACTTCATCATGTACTGGGACCATTGTACTTCAACATGTACTGGGACCATTGTACTTCATCATGTACTGGGACCATTGTACTTCATCATGTACTGGGACCATTGTACTTCATCATGTACTGGGACCATTGTACTTCATCATGTACTGGGACCATTGTACTTCATCATGTACTGGGACCTTTGTACTTCATCATGTACTGGGACCATTGTACTTTAACATGTAATGGGACCATTGTACTTCATCATGTACTGGGTGGGACCTTTGTACTTCATCATGTAATGGGACCATTATACTACATCATGTAATGGAACCTTTGTACTTCATCATGTACTGGGACCATTATACTACATCATGTAATGGAACCTTTGTACTTCAACATGTACTGGGACCATTGTACTTCATAATGTACTGGGACCATTGTACTTCATCATGTAATGGGATCATTGTACTTCATCATGTACTGGGACCATTGTACTTCATCATGTAATGGAACCTTTGTACTTCAACATGTACTGGGACCATTATACTACATCATGTAATGGAACCTTTGTACTGCATCATGTACTGGGATCATTGTACTTCAACATGTACTGGGACCATTGTACTTCATCATGTACTGGGACCATTGTACTTCATCATGTACTGGGACCATTGTACTTCATCATGTACTGGGATCATTGTACTTCATCATGTACTGGGACCATTGTACTTCATCATGTACTGGACCTTTGTACTTCATCATGTAATGGAACCTTTGTACTTCATCATGTACTGGGACCATTGTACTTTAACATGTAATGGGACCATTGTACTTCATCATGTACTGGGTGGGACCTTTGTACTTCAACATGTACTGGGACCATTATACTACATCATGTAATGGAACCTTTGTACTGCATCATGTACTGGGATCATTGTACTTCAACATGTACTGGGACCATTGTACTTCATCATGTACTGGGACCATTGTACTTCATCATGTACTGGGTGGGACCTTTGTACTACATCATGTAATGGGACCATTATACTACATCATGTAATGGAACCTTGTACTTCAACATGTACTGGGACCATTGTACTTCATCATGTACTGGGACCATTGTACTTCATCATGTACTGGGACCTTTGTACTTCATCATGTACTGGGACCATTGTACTTTAACATGTAATGGGACCATTGTACTTCATCATGTACTGGTGGGACCTTTGTACTTCATCATGTAATGGGACCATTATACTACATCATGTAATGGAACCTTTGTACTTCAACATGTACTGGGACCATTGTACTTCATCATGTACTGGGACCATTGTACTTCATCATGTACTGGGATCATTGTACTATATGTAATGGAACCTTTGTACTGCATCATGTACTGGGATCATTGTACTTCATCATGTACTGGGACCTTTGTACTTTAACATGTAATGGGACCATTGTACTTCATCATGTACTGGGACCATTGTACTTCATCATGTACTGGGACCATTATACTACATCATGTAATGGAACCTTTGTACTTCAACATGTACTGGGACCATTGTACTTCATCATGTACTGGGACCATTATACTTCATCATGTACTGGGACCATTGTACTTCATCATGTACTGGGACCATTGTACTTCAACATGTACTGGGACCATTGTACTTCATCATGTACTGGGACCATTGTACTTCAACATGTACTGGACCATTGTACTTCATCATGTACTGGGATCATTGTACTTCATCATGTACGGGGTGGACCTTTGTACTTCATCAGGTATTGGGATCATTGTACTTCACCGGGTAATGCTGATGGCCTTCAATTAGAGGGACAATGAGAGGAAGGCAATAGTGCCATTTAGAGTTTGCTGTTTCCCCCAAACTCCCCTTGTTTCATGGCATTGGGACTTTGCCCTTGAGACCCCCTAATTAATTAATACTACCCTCCTGGTACCCTTCTAACCAACTTTCTTCCAGTGTGTCTATTTGGAAAGGATTCTTCATAAAAAATTCCAAACTTCATCTATTTGTTACTACCATTAAAAATCAGTAGTAGATAGAAGACACAAGGGTGAAACTGGTTGCCAACCCTCTTTAGACTATTTCTTTTCTCTTTCCTGTGTCAGCTCTCTCTCTCATAAATAGTAACAAAGATATTATGTATCAGAAAAAGAATCACTTATCACTCCAATTTTATGAATGACTTTTTTTTATCTTATTTTAAAAATGTACAAAATAAGTTTCAATAATGTATGTGACTGGAGAAATCAGTGCTAATGTTTTTTCATATGTTGAATTTTTCACTATAGCATTACATCATCCCTCCAGAAATAACCCATTCAAGACCAGTATTTATACATACAGGGTTGACACCCTTTGTACACAAAAATATAAGTCATATTTGAAAAATGTATAGGAAACTTTCAACAAGCCCCCCCCCCCCCCCCCCTCCTGGCACCTTGAGCAGCTATGAGCCGTATATTATTTTAAGATGTTCACTTCAGAAAAGACACACATTTCAAGCCAGCCTAGAGGTTTTTTTGCAGCTGATGTCTACAATGTTAACACCATGTGCAAACTGAACCACAGCTCTTTCATATTAAACTTTAGCTCACATGGGCTCATGTGAAAGGCTATATAAGACCCAATACCTTGCTAGTGGCAGAGGTGCAGAATATGTCTGAACATGTGAACGAGGTTCGAGGGTGATTAAAGCAGTCCTGGGAAATTTGGGGCAAAGAAAAGTCCAACAGTTTTGTTTATGTTTTTAGTACATTCTGGTTCTGCTATGGTAGTTTCATTTGTATGATGACACTCAACACCCACACTATCAGTAAGTGCTATAGTGAGGCAGTGTCAGTGTAAGCACAAAGAGTTGCAGTGTCTAGGGGCTAAGAAAGTGCCAGTCACTTGCTGAAGAAGATGTGGAGTTGTATGGTTACATACCAGATGTATGCGACTTCAAAAGTGCAAGGAAAAAGTTGGAAACCCTGTGTCAAACCTTATTAGAAACAGTAGAAAGTAGGATCACAGAACCTCTAATTGTGAAGAGTTTGCACCTGTGTTTCAGCAGCAAGTATTTAACGAGTACTTCAGTTTCAGATAAAATATTGAGCAGCAAATTCAAGAGTCATTTTGAACACTAACAACCTGGGTTAGTGAAAATCGTGGATGTTCAATAACTACTGATGCAGTATATTCTCAATTTAAAATCTTGAAAAAGAATCTTTTAAACACAGATTTTTTTCAAAAACCTACAATCTATGGAAGTTAAACCGAGCTTGATAATTCTTGATAATGCTGTGATAAAGGAAGCATTCACAAATGAAAATGTGTTTCATAACATTCCTAACATCCTTTATGTCCTGGAGAATGCCATGAAAATATGCAGTGAAGCAGTGTGTGAGTCAGTTGGATCAACCACTTACACAACCACAACATTAAGTATGACACTCTTTTTCATCTCTTGGAATGGCCCACCTGTTCACAAATCTTCATGTCTCCTAAAGGAATCCTTTGACAAACATTTCAATGGAGGAAAGTACCACTTTACCCGGTTTTCTTCTAGTTCTCACTTGAAGGTCTACAAGACGTCGAAGGTCATTGACAAACTTTACAAGGAAATGGGAAAGTTGCCATTTCTGGGAGAGAGCTAAAATTTTTATAAGGAAGGTACTATAAAAATGACTATGTTTAAAATGTATTTAAATGTGAGTTTCCCAAACTATGTAGTAGGTAATAATACTTATTCTCCTCAGCCTCTATACAATATTCAATGTTTTATTCTGAGCGCTATGGTTTTCAGGGAATTTTTTTATGAAAATG
Organism: Timema cristinae; assembly: GCA_039000515.1. NCBI lineage: Eukaryota > Metazoa > Arthropoda > Insecta > Phasmatodea > Timematidae > Timema > Timema cristinae. The sequence continues at coordinate 46,003,453 of JBCFYV010001001.1, forward strand.
TTATGTTCTGAGGAAATATTGAATCTCTGAACATATTCTGCACCCCTTGCTAGGGGTAGGAAAAGCTGGCAGCTCACTAGAACCAACAACTCGCTTACGAAACAAAGAATTACTACACTAAATTATTTATAAAAATTGGTAAATATTGTAATATTTAATAATTCAGTCCAACACATCCACCACAGCCATGCCCGTACCTCCGTGTTTTACTTGTTTTAGTCGGCCTCAGTGGTCTTGGGGTACCTTCTTCCAAATATAACAAAATACCTCAAAAAGAGAAATTAGGTTTTTCTTTAAGAGAAAGAGTATATTTAAATTAACCTAATGAGTAACGAACCATTCGTTGGGAAACCCCCTTCCAAAGGGGAGTTCCCATTTCAGGGGAATCCTCTTAGTAGTATCCAGTCATATACTCTTCATTTGTAGTGTTATTATTATTAGCACCGCGTCTTACTACCCATTCGGGTTATACGCACTTACGCTAATGTGTAATGGTAGGGTGATTGCGAGATGAAATGGATGACCTACAGTTTAACGTGGAATCCGAACCACGGTGGAGGCCTATCATTCCACACATTCACAAGTTGTCTTGTCAGAGGTGAAGGAAGGGTTTGGTAATCAGATAAATCCATGCCGGGACCGAGGATTGAACCCCGGACCCCAGCACAGAAGTCCGACACCTTACCCCTAGACCACCAGGTCACCTTCATTTGTAGTGAAGCAAGGAGCAGTGTATGAAGTTTAGTGGCAGTGTGAACAAGTGTAAGGCATTCAGTATTCATTATTACTGGTAGAAATCAAGATCTTGTTTGGCTTTGGCGAAGTTGGAGGGCCAAATCATCAGAATCACTTATCAAAATGTGCACAAATGGAAGTTGAAGACTGTGAAACTGATTCGACTAAGATGAGAATTTTCAATAGATTTTTTCTTTACTATTAGCAAGAATATCTTCGTCTATTAACTCAAGTTAATAAATGTAAATAAAGTTGCTCTTTATTTTAAAATGTTTTAACTCTATGAATAATATTTACTGTCTTGAAGATGCACGTCTGTAATATATTATACAATATTACATTAATTTGGTTTCAGTTTTGCTTCGTAACCTTAATTTTAGCATCATTTTAATTTCCTACAATCCTAATTTTTCCTTATTTTCTTCAAAAATATTACTTATTTATCTTTATTTTATTTTTAAAACAGACACAATTAAACAAACAAATAGTAAAGGGTTGAATTTTTATTTTAAATATAACACTTAGAAGCGTTTATATTTGTATTGATACATTAAAAAGTTAAGAATGTTTATCTGCCAATAGTTTACAAAACTTGAGAGATGTTTATCAAGCTGCTTGATCCACCACACGTAAAATTCATTGTGGCTACAAAGAATAAGCACAGGGAAAACGTATTGGCAGATAATTTGGTGATGTCAGGGAATTCGTATAAAAATGGATAAATATCATGGCATATACACACTTTACTAGAATAAAAACTATAATTCCCCACCTGAACATTAAAACAAAATAAAGGTAGTTTTTGTACGGCCCCATCCATAAGATATCTGATAAAAAAAAACTAGAATTATTTTTTCCTGTGTGTTTGGATTCTGAGATATTTAAAAAAATGTAATTGATATAGTAAACAGAAAAAATGTCATTAAAAATAATTTGAATGTATTATTAAGAAAACCCGGAAAATTAGGGGTATTTTATAATAGAAATTCTGTAGCCACCCTGAAAATTACATAAATGCTTTTAAAAATTATTGAAATTGGTAATCTGGATTGGTAAATTAATAGTTTTATCTTTTCAATATAACTTGATTTTCTTATGAATGGACTTGTGGAGCACCTCTTATAGAATACAAACAAAATGTTTAGTAGCCAACATTGATAACATGTTCCTATATTATTAGTGTTATTTTGTAGGTATTAATAATATCTATCAAAAGTTACACATGAAAGTAGATCTAGTAACTTTTCTAGCTGTTATATAAGGTTAGAAATTAGGGTAGGTATACACTATTTGAATTGAAACTGGGACATTAACTCAACAAATTGTGGTCACTGCATGATTTTTGATTTCCATGATTTTTTAAAGCTACAAGCACACCTAGTAGATCAACATCCCCCATTTTTTTTAGCCAGTATTTCTGCAGCCTCTTCTGATGAAAAACATGAAAATAGATCAGAATACTCTGAATGCAAGAAGAAGAAAGTTTGAAACATCAATGGATTCATAATTAGCTAGATCAACCAAAGTGTTTGGATCATATTTGCAACAAATGCGTTGAGTTGAACATCCTCAATGTGTGTGACTCATGCAACAACTTCGGCGGGTTGTACCCCTCCAAACAGAAAGTAAATTAGTGAGTATTTATCAGAAACTATTTACAAAGAGGAAAATACTCTCTTATTCTGAAAAATCAAAGTGTGTGTCTTGGGTTTGATGGTCGGTCAAATGTCCCCTGACAGCTAGCTACCACTAAAGTAGGTGATGTTTATTTAGTGGACACAATTGACACATTTGGTAATGTTTCACACTGCCATTAATCTGGCAGGAGTGACTGTTAGCAGTACTAAAGATGTGCAGACACCGTTGCAGAAAGGCATCTTCTGCTTGAAAATGATTAAGGTTTAGATGTCATAATTAAGGGTTGTTAAATCTGCTAGCAAATGACTTACAGTTTCTAAATATAATAAAGTACTTCAGAAACATCCACTTTGCTAATGCGTGTAACAAAATCTGGTGCCCCAAAACTTGTCTCCCAAGTGAAGTGCCTCGGAATACAATGGCAGATTATCTGGAGACGTATCTTGAAGGCTGGGCAAGTGGGTTACAAATTTGTGAAGAAAATCATGAAACTATTGATAAAGCGGTGCAAACACAAGTTTCTGATTGTGTATTGAAACGGAATGCAGAGGACATGCTTGATCGTTTGAAGACTATTGCTACTGTCCTTGTTCAGAAAAACAACTGCACTATTTCCGAGTCAACACGTGAGTGGAAGAATCTTCAACCGCAAATTGAAGCTACAAAGAACAAACATGTAATACAAAAATTTAAAAACAGATATAATATAGCTTTAACACCAGTTCATTATTTAGCTTACATGTTGGATACAAAAGAAATTAATTCGGCACTTGATTTAACTGAAGATGAAAAGAAAGCAGCATTTGATTTTGCAAAGTCAAAGTATTCATCATCAAGTTCACTTCTTCCATTGACTGTCAAATTTCATTCAAAAAGCTCGCCTTTATAGTTAATCAGTTTTAGTATTGTATTATACAAGGCCACTAATTATTTTGTTCTTTGTTTACTAACATTGTAATATCTATGTAATATTTCTGTACGAGATCTCTACACTGCCATTCTCAAAATATTGTGATTCAGCTCTTAATTTGCCGGTAAATTATAATTTTGAGCAAGATATGTTCTTTCTTTAATTAAAAGTATAATTTAGTCCTATTATTAGTCTCACTGAATTGAGAATGAGCATATGTAGTTAATAAGAAGCCACAAATGGTTTAAATTAATTTAAACAAAATCTTCGTAACTAAACCTGGTTTAAAATTTGACCGGCCCTTTTGCTTTCACTTATATAATCAGCAGGTCCAAAAAGTGCACATTAAACACCTTAAATTAAAAAAATACTTATTTTGTCTTTTGTTTAATCTACTCCAAAATATATTTTTATTAAATCTACTTCAAAATATTTTCCTTATTAAATAAGTAACAATGTAAAAATATTTAAGAAACCAAAATGGCTTAAAATCATAAAAATGGTTTGTTCACAATTGATATTAGTACATTTAAAGATAATAACCATGAAATCCATGAATTCACCCTACCTTCCGAAAATCGTTTCGACTGTAAGAATCCTCATGATCCTTCTCCACCAACGAAGTATCCTCAGCAGTAGCCATTTTGTCGTCACTCAGGTGAAAGTCTTCCGCACTGTGATAAATTGTCACTTGGGACAGACTAATATAGCGATTTCCTTGCCGGGGGTTTGACCTCAAGGATATTGTGTCTTCAAAAACATCATCATAGAAATCATCATCTTCTTCCATTGCCTGAAAGGTAGCAATTCACCACGCTACACTAACAACCTGGCAATCAAAATAAACCAATGATGTATTCATATTCTGAGCGATCAAGGAGGAGCAGGTTTGAGTTCATATAAGACAGAGCACAATAATAATATAACTTTTATGTGCATGTGTGTTTGTAATGTTTTAAGAATTGCAATCATGTGTTATTATATTTACACAATGATGGATATTTTAGTGCAATCTCTTTAAGCTACAATGTGGAACCAAAACCTTGCTAATTACAGGTACAGTCTAGTTTGTTTATACAAAATTGTAGAGGATATATATCCATTTCCATCTAACATAGATATTTATTCAGTAATTTATATGATGTGAATGTTATTTTAAAAAACAAAGGAAATTCAAAATGTGTTTAATGTTTACCTCTTTCCAGTTAGTTTAGTGAATCAATATGTTCACAAATGTGCCTACTATCTAACTTATTTGGAAAACAAGATTCTAAGCCAAAAGCTGCTGTAAATTTCTAGAAAAATTAATGAATATTATATAAAAAAATAATATAAAACAATGATATGTAGGCTAAGCAAAGGTGAAATTAAATATAACATAAAATAAAACCTTGACAAGTATTTAATTTTTTTTTTTTAATTTTAATGTTAAGGGCAATTGTATAAAATGGCAGCACGAGGTAGAAGGTTCAAATAACCAAAGAGATAATAATCAATTGTCAGTCAGATGTGTTAGGTTATTCAAACGATTCTGAAAATTAATGGAATAAAAACACACCTACAACACCATTTGACCCTCATACTCCATTTGACCTGACAAGTAATCCACCAGAGTCCGCCAGAGCTGGGGAACCTGTGACTTTTCACACATACTGAACATTATGTCGTTTCAGAGTTTATTAATTATTCATAAATTGTATTAATACACGATAGCAAACGGTTGAGCTGTTATTTTGTAGAGCTCCATTCTTGAGTGATTTTATAATCCTTGATACATGCTGATATTTTATAATAATTAATACTTCTATTTTCTCCAAAAGCGTTCCTCTGAATATATAATAAATATATAAAGGAATTGAAATTTGTCCAAGTTGAATAAAAAGGAAAAAAAGTTGATTAAAAACCGTTCTCATTTATAATTTTGGCAAAATGTACTGTATATGAAGTGTGTGGCCATAAATCTCAGTTTTATAGACCAGTAGTTCATCAAATGACCTCGTTTCAGACACACTGCTTCACAGAAAGATCTGGAAACATTGGGGGATGGAGCTTGAAACCTCCGGATCTATATCCAGCAACTCTTGGCTATTAGATTACAGAGGTGTTCATATTTGAGTGATTATGCATAGCTACGGTATTTTGGTTATTTCAAAGAACATTTCCTTAACTTTCGGGGAAAATATAGCCTACATCTCTTAACATATGTTGTCACTTTAACTCCATTGATGTAGACTTTTTACAACTGACCCTGTACAGTGTTTTAGACGGGTTGCGAAAGACCAAATTTTACTACAAACCCTGGGCACAATGTGAAATAGGAGGGGAAGGGAGAATTTCTGTCACTGGGTGGCTGTGTATCTTGAGTTTGATCAATTATGAAGATGTGGTATGCACCAAATTTGCAATCAGCGCTTGTGAGATGAAATGGTTTCAGAGGGAACTAATTTGTACCGCTTCCTGATGTCATCAACAAGCTTGAAATATGAGGTTTACAATTATCGGAATATTTGGAGCTGTTCCACAAATAATCAGATAGTACAGCTGGGAGATCCAAGGCGAACAAATGTCATAACATTTTGAAAAGTAATCCAGGCCTCATTGTTGTGGATAGAACCAGCCAAGTTATCCACAACAATGAGAGTACACTCTTACAGAGATGACCAGCTCCAACTTTTATGTGCTCCTAATGTTTGAAGGATAAAGAGATTTTGGAGAAAGGCCATAAACAACTGTAATAATACTGCATTCAACTTGAGAGCTCGTGCCTGCGCTGCATAAGTCAAATGCAACTTAAACAATAAAGCCCTCTTTGCAATCAAAATAAGACAATGCTGTTTTTCAACTATAGGAATAATTATCTTCTCCTGTTCTTTCAAGTAAATATGCTATTTTATATAAGTTACATAAATATAAAATGTTGTCTTCCTTTGTCTCTAATTGGGTGAAACTTACAAATTATTCAAAATTAAGTGCATTGTTCTAGAATTAAGTAGAATGAAATTATTGCATCCTTAAAAACTTATAATTGTGTGATGATGATGTTCGATAAATCAGCAAATATTTGCATGTGTAGATAGAAGCTAATACTAACATGTGTAGAGAGAAACAAATACTAACATGTGTAGAGAGAAGCTAATACTAACATGTGTAGAGAGAAGCAAATACTAACATGTGTAGAGAGAAGCAAATACTAACATATGTTGAGAGAAGCAAATATTAACATGTGTAGAGAGAAGCCAATACTAACATGTGTAGAGAGAAACAAATACTAACATGTGTAGAGAGAAACAAATACTAACATGTGTAGAGAGAAGCAAATACTAACATGTGTAGAGAGAAGCAAATACTAACATATGTTGAGAGAAGCAAATATTAGCATGTGTAGAGAGAAACCAATACTAACATGTGTAGAGAGAAACAAATACTAACATGTGTAGAGAGAAGCAAATACTAACATGTGTAGAGAGAAACAAATACTAACATGTGTAGAGAGAAGCTAATACTAACATGTGTAGAGAGAAGCAAATACTAACATGTGTAGAGAGAAGCAAATACTAACATATGTTGAGAGAAGCAAATATTAACATGTGTAGAGAGAAGCCAATACTAACATGTGTAGAGAGAAACAAATACTAACATGTGTAGAGAGAAACAAATACTAACATGTGTAGAGAGAAGCAAATACTAACATATGTTGAGAGAAGCAAATATTAACATGTGTAGAGAGAAGCCAATACTAACATGTGTAGAGAGAAGCAAATACTAACATGTGTAGAGAGAAGCAAATACTAACATATGTTGAGAGAAGCAAATATTAACATGTGTAGAGAGAAGCCAATACTAACATGTGTAGAGAGAAGCAAATACTAACATATGTTGAGAGAAGCAAATATTACATGTGTAGAGAGAAACAAATACTAACATGTGTAGAGAGAACAAATACTAACATGTGTAGAGAGAAACAAATACTAACATGTGTAGAGAGAAGCAAATACTAACATGTGTAGAGAGAAGCAAATACTAACATTGTGAGAGAAGCAAATATTAAACATGTGTAGAGAGAAACAAATACTAACATGTGTAGAGAGAAACAAATACTAACATGTGTAGAGAGAAACAAATACTAACATGTGTAAGAGAGAACAAATACTAACATATGTTGAGAGAAGCAAATACTAACATGTGTAGAGAGAAGCAAATACTAACATATGTTGAGAGAAGCAAATATTAACATGTGTAGAGAGAAGCAATACTAACATGTGTAGAGAGAAGCAAATACTAACATGTGTAGAGAGAAGCAAATACTAACATGTGTAGAGAGAAGCAATACTAACATGTGTAGAGAGAAGCAAATACTAACATGTGTAGAGAGAAGCAAATACTAACATATGTTGAGAGAAGCAAATATAACATGTGTAGAGAGAAGCAAATACTAACATGTGTAAAGAGAAACAAATACTAACATGTGTAGAGAGAAGCAAATACTAACATATGTTGAGAGAAGCAAATATTAACATGTGTAGAGAGAAGCAAATACTAACATGTGTAGAGAGAAGCAAATACTAACATATGTTGAGAGAAGCAAATATTAAACATGTGTAGAGAGAAACAAATACTAACATGTGTAGAGAGAAGCAATACTAACAATGTTGAGAAACAAATATACATGTGTAGAGAGAAACAAATACTAACATGTGTAGAGAGAAGCAAATACTAACATGTGTAGAGAGAAGCAAATACTAACATGTGTAGAGAGAAGCAAATACTAACATGTGTAGAGAGAAAGCAAATACTAACATTGTAGAGAGAACAAATACTAACATGTGTAGAGAGAAACAAATACTAACATGTGTAGAGAGAAGCAAATACTAACAATGTGTAGAGAGAAGCAAATACTAACATGTGTAGAGAGAAGCAAATACTAACATGTGTAGAGAGAAGCAATACTAACATGTGTAAGAGAAGCAAATATAACATGTGTAGAGAGAAAGCAAATACTAACATGTGTAAGAGAGAAGCAAATACTAACATGTGTAGAGAGAACAAATACTAACATTGTAGAGAGAAGCAAATATACATGTGTAGAGAGAAGCAAATATAACATGTGAGAGAAACAAATATACATACATACAATGTGTAGAGAGAAGCAAATACTAACATGTGTAGAGAGAAGCAAATACTAACATGTGTAGAGAGAAGCCAATACTAACATGTGTAGAGAGAAGCGAAGTTAAGTGGAAGAAACTGATGTAAATATTCCAGAATATCGACATCAACTGGAGGGACAGAAGACTGATTGCAAACCTGTACCTGGGACAGCAAGTGAAGGTGAGGCTGAACGATGGAGAGACCAACAACGTAGAGATAGTAATAGGAGTGAGACAGGGATGTTGTTTGTCACCCAGTCTGTACAACTTGTGGGGAGAGTGGCTGGTCAGAGAAGCCCTAGAGGGGTATGACAATTTCAGAATAGGAGGACGCATCATCAACACAATAAAATATGCAGATGATCTAGTATTGCTTGCCAGAAATAAAGAAGAGTTGTAGGACATAATAGAACGGCTAGTGGGGAGATAATAATAAAATTATCAGAGAAGTCCAGCTACTTATTGGCCAACCTGTATATTAAGTTATGTTAATCCCTCAAGCCAGGATCATGATAAACTTAACACAACTAACATAAAGTTCCCCTCGTATGTGATCCTGACAGATACTTATAATTGTGAGCAACTTCAACAATGGTAATTAGTATACCTCAATTGTTTGTTTATTAATTGTGTGCAAACACCGTCTTTTGTATAGTTTGTGCCTCATCAACACCAACACATTTTATCTTATATTGCAAGGATCCACTTTAAGACTAGGTACAATTTGTTTCTACATAGCTCAAATCCATTTGATATGTTTTGTTTGAATATTGGGTGGAACCTTCTTACACACTGAGTTTCTTTACATTGTGTTTACAATGAACTGATGATTATACTGGCATTTAGCTGGCCACAAAATACACAATTCACTGCAACAAGTAGGCCTTTATTTTTGCCAAACTAATTAGCATTAACCTTTCTATTTTAAAATTAAGTAAATGAACTAAGAATAAATTACTGGTTCATCTCATTCAAAATGTGTTTGAAAAGAGTGGAATAAGTAGGGCTAATTAAGCTAGCATTTGTTGAAGTCTTAGAATAACATTTTACAAGCAGTAAGTTTACAAACTTAGTTGGTTTAAAAGAGCACAGTTCTACCAAAAACAGGGTTGTATCCAAATTATCTACTTATCCACTGTCGCCTTAATATGTATCCATCATGTGACCCAGTGTAGTGTGAAAAAAAAAAAAAGGTAAGGAAATAAAAGTACTTATTTTATTAAATATATATATTATAATATATAATTCTCCTAAGGTTGTATATAAAAAAAATAGTTTATTTTATTTAGCTCAGTTGCACGAGGAACTTAATCTCGGGACCTCTGGGTTTAGGTAGGCACTTATATTTAAAGTTTATATTATATTGTAATGGAAACAAATTAAAAGGTTATCATGAAATACTAAACAAAAAAAAACTGTTTATTGTTATGTGTTTGGTTAATCATGTATTCTGAATCTTTAACCTGCCTGCGGAGCTCCGTTAAATCACATATCTAGGTTAACACAAATTTTCAAGAAGAAGAAAAAAAACACTTTAAACAAAGTTAGATTTTTGTGTTCTTAAATTTTCTACATTAAGATATTTATATAACATTTGTTTTGTTGTCAAAGCGATAATTATTAAATCACAATCTTAATTCAATTTAAATCATTCGATAACAAAAAAAAAAACCTTTTTCTTTACAGTTTCAAGGCAAAATAAAACCAACATGTATACCTTAGTCCAACCACGTCCAAAATTATGGCACAGAAAGTTTATTATTTACCCTTAACCCAATTAGACTTCTTTGAGTCAAACAAAATAGCCACACTGCTCACAGCCACCTATTTATTTACTTTTTTAAAGTCATCCTCAGTCCCGCAATAGTATAAGAAAATTGAAACTTCTCACCCTAGACATCTGTAGTCGAGAACTCCATCTTATGTACATATCTCTTTATGTTTACTGAAAGATATGCATGTCCTCACAATCTCTTCAAGTAGTAATCAAGATCCTGGTGTACATCTTTTATAATCTCAAACTGGTAATAAGTTGTAGAACAAGTCCTTTTTTCTTCTTTTCTCATGATTGTAAAAATTTTACATCCCGGCATTAATACCACTTATTTTCAACACGACGCCAATAACAAAACAAAAGAACCTTTTAAATACACGCCAAAGAGATGATACCATTTAGAAGTAGGAATAATGTTAGAATAGTGACGTATGGATGATTGTAAATAGGGATTATAATTAAAGGGGATGGTTTTCTTTGTCACATCCAATGTCGCCTTAATATGTATCCATCATGTGACCCAGTGTAGATATGTCCGAATTGTCACCAAGGATGCTGATGTGCCCCTCACACGCCCTTGAGGCCAAGGACAGAATAAATACACCGTCAACACATCACTTGTTCGGTGTTTGACTGGCAACTGTTTCATTATTGTCTTTTTATTCGGCCTAGAACTCAAAACTTTATGTTGCCCGCCATTTTAAGTTTTATGGGTTGATCCCGCAGACACGTCTCAAGATACCATAATATGGGGTGAAGTTGAACAATTTTCAGCTTTGAACTTTAGTTCATCACCAGTAAGCCCTTGCAAAACTTTTGCACATTCAACCTTCCGCTACCTCCCAATGTAGTCTTTTGTTGGGTTGTTGAAATTAAATACTCAGCGAAGTGTATACACAAAATAGCAAAGAGAGTTTATTTTCGGTAATTGATACAAAAATATTGTTAGATTTTTCTTTTAACTTAAATTTTAAACAAACAATGTGCTTTACATAAACTGAGTATGTTATGTCAGAAGTCGGTAAAAAATCCTATCCATTGATACCTTATTCATCGCTGTAGGATTTGTATTAGTTGATAAAAAGGGATGTTGACAACATAAATAATATATAATAGGATAGAAGCAGTGATTTTTATTTATTTTTAATCAAGGTGGATTACAGTTCTATGTTCATAAAACAGTTAGGTGAAAGGTTTTAAAAACTAGTTCCAAAATTTGAGCACTAAAAAATTAAAAACTTCCTCGGTCAATTTGACCGAAATGGGTGAAGAATGTAGAAATGTAGAAATAATTGTTGTGCTTTTTTAATGCACCTGGGGGTAAGTTGACCAATAGGTAATACTGAGAAATAGTGTTAGAGAAATAATGTAATTAAATCAATATAGTTATAAATGTATTTTTACTTATAATGCAGAAAGAAAGCATTTTGAACATAAACATTAAATTAAACTTTGCTTACTTAAAAGTTAAAACAAAATAAAATTCAAATTAAATCATACATGTTATAGGACCATACCAGTATACTTAAAGATGTTGAGAAAAAGTATTCTATACCTAAAATTATATTTTAAAAAACATTTAAAGCCTAAAACCTAACTGAAATTACATGACAAGCAATTTTAAATGCAAACATTAAATCATAGTAGAGCTAACTTTCTTATAAAGATCCATAGCGTTTATTAAATCAGCCTAGTACCAATAATACACTTTAGAAACCATTAGCACCATTATCAATACCGAGTGATATTTCTGAAGCACATGTCTCATGTTTGAGGGGGGTAGAGCCCTGAACAGAACGACCAGGAGTTATTTTCTGTCTTCTTTTAGTAGGTGCAGTTGCTCTTGTACCAGTGAGAAGTCTCTGATCTATCAAAAAATCAAGTCTCTCGTTCCAACTTCAGGCAGGATGAAGCCACAGTAAGGTCACTTTTTAGCTGTTTCTTTGATTATTAAAGCAAGACTATCCAACATAGAAATTTAAAAACAGGCTCAGCATGAAGCAGAGTGACACTTTTTATCAGCTTAATTGCAACATTTTTTGCACTGTATTAAAAAAACTTTTAAAAAATCAATCGTGTTTTGCGGAAGGACAAAATAAAGACATGATAAAACATTGTGGAAACTTAATATAATTCTTCTCCTCTTTAGATTGCAGAAGGTTGGTATTTGTTGTGGATAGTTGTTGGTGTATTTAGTTGGTAAAACATGTTAAAATTAGTTTTTTTGAATTATTTTTTTTTTTCTAAAATGAAAACACATAGCCTATATATAATATTACGGAAGGATAATTTTGCCACACTTGTATTAATTAATAAGTTCACATTAGTGTAGTTGTGAACACAACTGAGCCACACAGTAACAAAATCGGTTCTTAATTGACAAGAGACTTATGGGTCATTCCACCTCAATTCAACCAAAAAAAAATGTTTTGACACCCATGGTCTCAGATTTTGATGAAACTTGGTATGCTCAATCCCTTCATGGTGGTAAGTAACCACCATCCCCCCCCCCCCCCTAGTTCATCTGGTTTTCATTTTACAGACCTTCAAACTTTCACCGAGTTCTCGATTTTAAACATTTTCGAGGCCTTCTACGCAAGATACACTTGATTACCAAAAAATTTCCATCTCACTCCCAAATCGAACTATCTCTTTGAAATTTTCCAGCCTTATCAATGAAAGCATGAGGATTTCAGAAAAAAATATGTTCAGACTCTAAATGCCTGTTTTAGACCATTAAAAAAATTTTGAACTAGTTTTTTTTACTGAAAACATGGTTTACTAAAAACTCAATTATCAGAGTGAGGGAAAGGTATAACCTGTACGTATATTTTTTTTAAATGAGCCTAGAACTATGTTCTATCATACTCAAAAATATAATTGATGGCTTTTTCATCCCTTTGGCAAAATATAAGCTTATGCACTCTTTTTTTAGCTGTTATTTTGAGAAAGTGGCTGACAATGACTATTTTTCAACTTTAAACAAAATCTAAAACTCCTATCATAAAATAGTACTGGAACAAACTTGTAGAGCTTACAATTTTACATTATTTTGGTTCTTGGTGATTTTTTGTTAGAGAGCACCACTTTTTAGTATTTGTCTATTTAAAAGGCGGAAAAAAAGGGCTATTAAAATAGTTCTAGTTTAATGTTGGGTACATGTGAGTGTGAGTAGGCCCCTACTGTTACCATATATAATAAATTGTTTACTTACACAAGTTATTTGTTCTTCCAGTTGATTAAATCTCAGTTTCTTTTGCGTAACATAACCTCCAAATGTGTCATTTTTTCCTCCATTGACCTCATGCAGTTTATTGAGAAGTGGTAGGTTCTTCCAGATGTTGTTTGTGGGGTGTCAACAACAGCAAGCACATGAGGAACTGGTATAGCGCAGTTATCTTCATGCCTTGGCCAGGAGAACGATGGTGAAGGTCCGTTAGGATGAAGAAACTTTACAACAATATCTCCTTCCTCTTTATTCACCGTAGACACCATTCCAAAATACCAGAAGTGGTCGTATTTACATGCAATGTAACACCCGGAGTACAAATCATCTGCTGCTACAAATGATGGGTGAGAGCTTTTCATGTTGAATGTGAGAGAGGGTTCCTTATCGGTGCTGATCCTTTTAGCCATAATAGTGCCTGCAGAATCTAGAGGCTTGAAGCTGTGGAAACTTCTAGTACCAGGAAGTGTCTGTAAGTCTTTGAAACGGTTTTCAAGAGTAGAACGGGTTGAATCTACTGTGTCTTTGTCAATAAAGTGGAAACTGATTTTGGTGATGTTTGTTTTACAAAAATTGAAAAATGCTTCTGTTGTTGTGATCTGCTTCTCGAGGGGTCTATGGAGACTCTCCTTTCGAGCTAAACGTTTAGCTGTCCCACCAATCTCATCACATTCTGATTTACCGTGGCTTGTTGCAAAAAATGACCATTGTGCCTTCAGCTGGAAGTCTTCCTCATGCAGACACAGTTTGAGAAAGTTGTACTTATTTTTGTACTGTGCAGCACACCCATCACTAAAATAATGTATTTCCCTGATGTGTGGAAAGTTTTCTTTCAGAAAATTCACAACTATTTCTTGTGTTTTATAAACCATGTTCACGTCATGCTTGAGGTCATCTGATATGACACAGTGTGATGAAACAATCTTTTCTCCTTCAGAGTTCCTACAATGTACTACAACAGGATGAATAGTACATGAATCAGAAGTTCAATGATACCCTTGGGCCTCATCCTGGATTGTAAAGAGTAGTTCTCACTGAAGTCCATCAAAATTATTGCTATTTCTGATGGTGCATTTTCTTTTAAATTCTTCAAGAATGAAGACTGTGACTTGGCTATGAAAGAGTGTGGAATCAGTTTTTCAATCTTGTTGGCTAAATCATCAATAAAATCATCAAGTGTTGATGAACTTTTTATCATCTGTGTCCTGTCAGTCGACACCCATTGAGAGAATTCAATGGTATCATTTTCCTCGTAATCTTCAAATCTGGACAGTAAGTAGCTCACTAGATTTGTTTTGGGGGGGCATTCACTGCAGTGCCTGAGCATGCATTCCCTCTTTGCTTCCCAACACACTAACAACTTCATAACCTCCTTATAGCTGTCAATTTGTGCAGCATGAAGGAGCAATATAACATTTTGATGGATTGTGCATACACATACTGAATGGGTGCCACTGGCACCGGCTAAAACACACCACTTTGGTCGCAAAGTGCAAAGTTTGGAGAACCCCACCTTAACATCAGGAAACTCTGACTTAAAACTCAAATATAATTCATGAAGGTTATCCAAAACCAATCGCTTTCTCTTGTATTGTTTATTTCCTATGCTCACTACATCTTTGACATATATGAGTAGCATTGGCCTGCAGGCAAATAAATATGATATTGTTCACGTTGCACATCTGAATTACTGATGTAGTAAAATGTGAGCTCAGATTATCCCCAATCAATGCTGTGGGTCCATTAATTTTTTTTAGTGTGTGGTAAAAACACAGTTAAAAACCAATCAGCAAATGTAACGCATCAAACCACCCATGGCTGGCTCTACCAAGTGTGCAACATGATTTAGTGCAGAAAGGAGGCCCCTTTAGACCACCAACCCTCCATATGTCCTATAAATGTTCAGTTTTGTACACCCCACATGGAGGAATAATACCTCTTGCTGCCGACGTACAAACCATAATTGTTATGCTGCTCTTTGTAAAGTTCACCACATTGTCTGGATATTTTATGCCGCACTTGAAAAGCATTTTTCTCCGGCATGGGTCATTTCACACACTTGTTTCGTCATAATTAAAGATTTGTTCAGACACCAAGCCCTTTATAGAAGCAGTTAGTTTGTCATGATTTGACAACATTTCTAGATTTACAACTGCCCAAGTTCTCTACTTATTGCAATCTAAGGCCTACAATATTCTTACATCTCTGCATGAAACTTTTACCCCGCTAGTAGCTACTAGGAAAGTGGTTGTGGAATTTCTGTTCTTCATGACCTATTCTGTCCAAGTAATGGTTAGCTAATAAACGAAGATCAATTATATTCAAGGGAAAACCCCATTCTGAACAAACCAACAGCGAGTCTACATACTTAGAAAACAGTTTGGCCAACAAAATCCATCCCATGTCGACCATGAAATGTACTAAACAATGTCTCCTTAGGAATATTATAATTGAAAGCTGCTTTGGACACACTCAGTTTGTTGTCTGTCACACACATCTTGTATTACTTATTCCAAGTCTTCTTCCCTACAGTTGCGAAACACTTTATTTCCAAACTTCCTTTTGTAGGTACAATCTTAACATTTTAAGTAAAGCTACCTAACCACTTCACCAAACACACTAAACAATGTGCCAACAATGAATTATCTCTATTGTACTCAATAAAGTAATAGCTCCATTTGCTTCATCCACGTAGCACTCAGACAATGGTTTTCCCTATAACTTTTAACAGTGTTGCCATATTTCCTTTTTAAGCTGTGTTGCCAATAATTTAGACCCCAAATAAATGTTGGTTATATTTTAGAAATTATGATTATTAATTATAACTTCACCTCTTTCTATATTTTGGTCAACTTTTTAAAAGATTTTTGCTTACTTATTAAAACGAAAAGTAATTTCAATAAAGTGTTCAACTTCACCCCAAAAATTAGGCAAATTGGTAGGTTTTTACAAAAAATAGTGCTCAAGCAGTTAAATATTGATATTTTAGTGCTGTGATTGACAGGGCTTGTTAATACACAAGTAATTATGAGCATTGTGGTTTTAGGTTGTTTTTAAAGTTTTGGGAGTAGGTTGTGGCATCAGAGTTTTTGAACCTAATTTTTCAATAAAATTTAACTTAACCATCAATATACAATATTTTTTTAGGCTAGTGAAAAACTTATTCCTGAATTTTTGAAATTCAGAATTCTTCTAGAATAGCTGTGTTGTACATCAGTAATTTTATTTAACGATATGTGTTTCCTTGAAATACAATTTTCCAAGGAAACCTTCAACCCATCTAATGTATTACGAAGTTGGTCATTTCAAAAAGTTAATAAATCACGCTATGCCTACCATTTATTATCCCCAAAAGTAGTAATTCTTTTGTTGGCATGTTTTAATTCTCATAAAACTTAAACCATGTGAAAACAGCTGACGCAAACAATATACTGATGGAGTTATTAATGCTGTAAGGCTATTTATTTGTATTAGGACTGATAGATGATATTCAACATAGCCTAGTTTCCAAGAACATTGGTAGGTAGCAGCACTGCAGTCACACGGATGTAGCAGTTCATCAAGTGTATAACTCAAGGATCCTTCCAAGGATCAGCCCTCAGGACTATTTGGATACAGTCAAGGTCATTGGTTAAAACAGTGGAGGAGAAAGACAAATAGCAGGAATTTTCCCCTCTATCATTTTCCAAGTCTACAATAATATGGGAGGGTGGTCCCAATCTATCCAGACTATCTAATATCTTATGATTAATTATATAAGCAAATTAAGAGAGTGAATCAATAAGGTGTGTGTATGTGTGCATGTGTGTGTATGTGCGTGTTTTTATATTTTTACCAAGCAAAAAAAAAAGTATATTCCAAGCAATGGGATAGCAGTTGGCTAACCTGAAATAAATCTAGCCCTAATGTATTTATAAAGACACAAAAACCACCTACAACAACATATATTAGTTTTTTTCCTATTAGACACAACTCTTATCGTGTTTAAATTTAACATCTTAAAGATCTTCTAATGAAATAAATCTAAAAACACTATCACAGGTAGGCCTAGCAGTCACAGCTGAGAACCTCACAAAAAATATTAATTGGCCCAGTTGATATTTTGGTGGGAACTTGCAGCATTAATTAATGTGTGCCTATCATAGTATAACTTAACCTAACCTTTCACACACAAATGAAGTATACAATATCTATTAGCTATTGATGATAGATAATTAAATTTTAAATAATATTGTTAAAATACACAATTTAATGTTTAAAGAAAAAAATAATATAACACAAAAGGATCATGGGTCAACACATTTACATTTTATAAGTTGCTCTTGTGATTTTAGTGACTAATGTGATTTTAAAATTATTCCAAATTGTCAAACTTTATTACTTAACTATTAGTGTTATTCAATTTGTAAACTTCTTAAATGTGTACTAGCTTACTAGTATTATGAAAATATATATGCAGGTCTATTCTAATAAAACAAAGAAAATAATGTGTAATATTTAAAGCCTACTATTCACATAATAGCTTCAATGCAGTCAGTGCTTCTGCCTCCCCTCCTTCACAAATATTATCTACACTAAGTAGCTAAATATATAGTAAATATGGTGCAATAGTGCTGATAAAAATTGTATAAATTTACCTTTTAACACAAATACAGCCACACGAAATGTGATACAAGGAGTAAACTAGGAAGTCAATCTGTCAGTGAAATCATTATGTCTGCAAAAGGAATATCACTCAATACAATAGACCTAGGTAATTATTTTTTGATTAAAATAACAAGTTAATTGGAATAGTTAGCCTGTTTGTTTAAACATCTGGCTTATTTTTACATATTATGTTCATGAGCCAAAATAGTTAACATAGAAAAAATAAAATGTTACAGGTTAATAAACATGTTAGACATGTATTATACTTACAGGGGAGTTATCATAATCATGGTGTTATTACTGTCAGAGATTAGACATGAATATTATCTTTCATGCGGATTTTTATAACTGGTTATGACATCACTCACTTCCTAAAAAAAAATCTAACAATTTATTTAATATTATGACAGCGGGCTGAAAAGCTCCACATCTACAATAAACTAACCATTTTTGACCAACATTGGAAAAATTAATAGAACTAACAATATAATATAGTTTCAAAAAACATCATAGAAAGAGCGCATGAAAGCAGAATTGGTTATAAATCAAATAATAGATACCGCCACAAACTAAATAATAATTCAACCAAAGAAAATATAACCAAATATGAGTGTATTAAAGAATAAATGATTGAATAATATATATTTAATAAGCATAATTAATGTAAATTATCGTAATTGAGACTATTGTTTTAATCAGCGGTACAAAAATGTGGTTATTTCGGATACTTTAAGAAAATAAAATATTTGAACTCAAATAAGACATGCAAAAAGTTCTGTAAAATCGCCAAGTTTAAGGTGACACAATTTCAACATTTGAAATTGCGGCACGAGCACACTTGTTGGTGTAGTTAGTTCTAGGTACCTACAATAACCTTATATAGTCGTGGAACCTGGATCCTCTGGAAATTTTGAGATATTTGGCTTTGAACTTATATCAGACATGCAACCAGTACTCTAGAATGGCCAAGTTTAAGGTGCCACAATTTCTACATTTGAAATTGCGGCACGAGCACACTTGGTGGTGTAGGTAGTCCTAGGAACCTAAAACAACCCTACATAGTCGTGGAACCTGGATCCTCTGGAAATTTTGAGATATTTGACTTTGAACTTATATCAGACTTGCAACCAGTACTCTAGAATGGCCAAGTTTAAGGTGTCTTAGTTTCTACATTTGAAATTGCGGCACGAGCACACTTGGTGGTGTAGGTAGTTCTAGTTACCTACAACAACCTTACATAGTCGTGGAACCTGGATCCTCTGGAAATTTTGAGATATTTGGCTTTGAACTTATATCAGACATGCAACTAATACTGTTTAATAGCCAAGTTTAAGGTGCCACAGTTTCTATATTTGAAGTTGCGGCACGAGCACATTTGGTGGTGTAGGTAGTCATAGGTATCTACAACAACCTTACATAGTCGTGGAACCTGGATCCTCTGGAAATTTTGAGATATTTGATTTTGAATTTATATCAGACATGCAACTCATAACATATAATAGCCAAGTTTAAGGTGCCACAGTTTCTACATTTGAAATTACGGCACGACCACACTTGGTGGTGTAGGTAGTACTAGGTACCTACAACAACCCTACATAGTCATGGAACCTGAATCCTCTGGAAATTTTGAGATATTTGACTTTGAACTTATATCAGACATGCAACCAGTACTCTAGAATCTCCAAGTTTAAGGTGCCATAGTTTCTATATTTGAAATTGCGGCACGAGCACACTTGGTGGTGTAGGTAGTCCTAGGAACCTAAAACAACCCTACATAGTCGTGGAACCTGGATCCTCTGGAAATTTTGAGATATTTGGCTTTGAACTTATATCAGACATGCAACTAATTATCTATAATAAGCAAGTTTAAGGTACCACAGTTTCTATATTTTCAATTGCGTCATGTGCACACTTTGTATTTTTATCTCTATGTTTAGTTATTTTTAAATTTGTATAATCAAATATCTAGTAGATGACTACATATTTGAAAATGTGGATTAAACGTATTTCTTGTTTCTTTTCTTGCTTTCTAAACACCTTGTTGTTTCAATGAAAGAGGAAGGTAAAGTTCCTTGTTGTTTCAATGAAAGAGGAAGGTAAAGTTCAGAGCGTTAATCCCTTCTATTTTTGGCTTTACCGATAAGGGGAAGAGAGGTATTCCAAGAGAAATATACGTTAGTTCAAATATTTTTTTAAAATCCTTTTTAGAGCTACCATTCTTACTCTCGCTAAAATGTACCCAGACATAATGCCCATCCATTATCAACGTATTTTAATTACGCTAAGACAGAAGGAATGAAGAAGGTTGAATACAAAGCAAATGCACTTGCATTTACGGGACTAAATATTGTAAAACATAATCCAATAATTAGAAAAATTAGTTTAATTATCAAAGTTTGATGTGTTAATGATCTATTAAAGATATTAATAAATAGAAGTAAAGCAAGTTCTTCATGCATAAAAGATTTTTAAAACTAACAGTAACTAATAAAAAATTAATGTTGAGAACATAGTAACCGTGCAGATATTTTTCTATCAAAGCTACATTCGAATGACCTCTCCGATTCCTACACCAATGCTTGACTTTCGTTTGTAAAGTTTTGTAAAATCTATTTCCACTTTAACTAAACAACAAAAACTATATATATTTTAAACATGTAACATTGTATGCACCAAACCCATATTTATTTTTAATTAAGTAAGTTTAATTATTTACGAGGGTTATTATGGTTTCAGGAACCATTATTTTTAAATCATCAAATTGTGGATCGTCCATGATGGTTCGGTTCGTCAAGGTTGTGTTACACAAGCATGCACGGCGGAGAAACTGCGAGTACGCACCTTAATATACTCTATAAAAACCACAACAAAGACATTGTTAGCAAACAGAACCTGTATTTGGTCTACACTACGCAAGTGGGCTAAATGTCATACTTATCTAGTCTGGTTTTTCGGTAATAGTGAGGTCAGGGTTTGAATTTTAGTCGGGTCTACTGAGAATTGTCTTTTTCGTCAATTGGTACTCGCTCTCTTCAAAACGCAAATACAGCTAATCTAAATTCTATATTCATCAGTTCTACCCCACTAGAGTGTAAAATGTATACACAGCCAGAATGAATAGAAAGACGAAAAAAAGTTTACAACAGATAGTAAAATTCGCAGTAGGGGTCTATCTCTTGGAGTGTATTGTAACATAATACAACAATACTAATAATCACAGTAGTAATATTGAGCACCTGGGATACACCACCCATAGCCTAGAAGGGGGAAATATAAGCCATAACATATAAAATAATACAAGGGGATTAATTTTATTTGGTATTGTCACAACCCTATGCAAATTTAATAATGTAAATCTACTGTTGTTTGTAACTATGTTAATAGCAGCAAATGGGGCGCTGCAGATTGGGCTGTGTGTCTCTAGCCAGAAGGCTGCACAACTGTTACGTCGGTTACGGAGTGTGCTACTGAACAGTAGGCCATTGCTGGACAACATTCTATTGATGATTGGTGTCAACGATTTTCTGGTAAAATAACAATTAAAATGTTTTCCTCAAGTGCGCGTTATTGTAATTGGCTAACTATAAACCATATCATTTTAACCGCTATTTTAATATTATCTCACAGCAAGGGACTAGGCTGGGCATCTTAAAGATGAGGCTATTAAAATAGTCAGATTACTATCAAGCCACAATAAAAATGTAGTCGTCCTCACAATGCCACCTATCCCAAAACTTTCAATGGAAGACAATGTTAAATTGTTGAGGTACAAAAAGTTTGTTATCAAAATGGGCGGTAAGTAAAGTTGTTATATTAAAAAAAATTCATTAATCCATGTTCTAGAGCAGGGGTCTCCAAACTACGGGTTTATCTGGTCCACAGACTGACAATTTTTTTTAATGAAAAAAGGAATTTCAATGACAAATACAAAAATGATGGTGCTCGTGTGTGCACTACACAATATATCTCCATACATACCGTGATGTGTGCCAGCGCCATTATTGGAAACTAATCATCTAAACAACCACACTGTGATGTTACAGTCCCTACATGCTCAGTAGCCGCCTTTCAGAAAGTGTCTGTTGAGCAGAGAGGTTGAGGAATGTTTCTGGTTTGGGGAAAGAGCTGATAGTTATATTGACTTAACGGCTTGGGCCACATCAATTCATTTTTAGTTATGGCTGTAAGATTTTCATGCGAAATTCCTCATCAACTGGTGCCAAGTACATTGCAAACTTTCTCCCTTACACCACGTAGCATTCGTTATTAGTGAAATATGTACTTTATTACAAAAAATAAACATATTTTCAAACTTTTGGCTGCTAGTGGCTGATAGTTACATTATTTTTTCAGAACGAGATGCAGTGCGGGTGTTGGACATCTATGGTTTGTTCCTCCAAGAATAAGTAATTATCAACTTGGACCTTTCGAACGGTGTGTGGCCAGTGTTTTCAATTTTTAAAAGATATGCTGCACCAAAATACAAACAATTTGAAAAAGCTATCTGGAGGGGAAGGAAAATGAATCCATTAGCTTTGACTCCGCTCCAGTGGTGTATACATAAAATAATTAAGGGGAAATGATGTGTGAGGGGAAGGGAGAAGGTTCAGGTGATTGGCTACTTAATTACCAAAAACTAAAATACTGTTCTACTCCCTAGCAGGTCACGTGATTAAATCATTGCTTTGGTTTTCCTTTCAAAGCCCGATAGTAAACTCTAAATGATAAATAATCTTGGTTATAATAAGTCATCAGTCACCTTAGAGCAGAAGATAGGTGTCTGCTTACTTGGCCAAGAGTCCTGGATTCTATTCTCGGCATGGCCGAAAATTGATCATTTATGAAATGTGTGTTTACCATCTCACAGTGATGAATTAACGGCTGGGGACTGGATGTTGTGCTTGTCTTAGTCTTAAGTTGGATTGTAAGGTTTATTAGGCTATGACAGGCCACAGGCTGGAAATAGTAATGCGTGTAATTTGTAAAGTAAAACTAGGCTTATATTGAGAGTCAAAACTCTATAATGTTTTCAACTAGCTAAAATAACATAATATAGATATTAATCTTACATTAATCAACCTATAATTGATGGAATGATATTAATCTTAATTAATCAACCAATAATTGGTGGAATGGTATTATAGATTTATTGGTGCCCCTAAAAAGAAGAAGGTCGACATGGTCCATTGGAATAAGAAAGGTATTAAGCTCGTGGAGGATCACCTGAAGAGACACCTTTAAAGGAAAAGAAAATATATCAGAGGTCGCAAAATACAAATTTTATTGCATAATTTTAATTTTTTTTAATAATCTCCAATAATATATAAGAACTATTTTCTTTATCCCGACAGTTTAATTTTATCACATTTTCTAGCTCTTTATTATGTTATTTGGAATTAATTTTCTTTTCTAGTAGCTTAAGAATTTAATCAATTAAAAATATGAGAATATTTGTATAAATCTTATTTATATTTTTTTGCATTAAGTTTTATAAAAGAGTGTTAACATAATTAAAAAATAAATTTTGTTAGATGTGTTTGGCAGATATTAAAAATGGTGTCTAATTTATATGTAAAATAAACAAGGTTTAATCATAGCAAACCTTCTACTAAACCTTAATTATGGAATAATGTGCCAGTAATAGATTTGTTTTTACCTGCTCTTAGAACGAAGAGTAAATATTATTTAAATTGAAATATAGGCATTAAAAACTATTTAAAAGAATGGAAAATAAATAATTATTTTATTTTCCCTTAGGGGCCTATTTCTTTGTTTCAATTCATTATAAGTTACGAAAGTATTTGATAAGTGACATCCAATCTTTTACTTATATATATCAAGCATTTTTTTCTACTACAGCGTTTTAATAGGCTACAAATTCGGGCTATACGTCAAAATACCTCAATTCCCTAAAGTTTAAACTATAAAAAAGGTATATGATAGGAAAAAACATATTTTTGAATTCTCGCATTTGGTAGTGTGTTGTGACTATAATTTACCTAGTACTACCTACACCACCAAGATTCTAGAGTACTGGTTGCATGTCTGATATAAGCTCTAATTCAAATATATCAAAATTTCCAGAGGATCCAGGTCCACGACTATGTAGGGTTGTTGTAGGTGTGCTCGTGCCGCAATTTCAAATGTAGAAACTATGGCACCTTAAATTATTTACTTATTTTTATTATTGTTATATCTGTTTTTAGCTCATTTATTAATCATTCACTTATTTTTATTGATTTTTGCTATAGTTATATCTGGTTATTATTTCTACTGTTGTCACCCTGCGATATCCTGTTTTCCACCAGAATAAACGTTTTGAGATTGTGGAAAGGTTCAGTCCGCTAAATCATGACATCAACATTAAATTTCATGACGTATGAAAATAAAACAGACGAGGTCAGCCCTACCAATAGAATGAACATAACTTAATTATTAGTGACAAGGATGACTAATATGAACAAATCTAATACAAGTAAAGAGGATTAAGATTCCTAGTATTTTATACTAAATTAAAATATTGTAAAATTGAGCTCAGTATGGAAACTATTCTCAGTGTAAACATAAATATCATTTTCAATCCATTTTATATTTGTAAAAACAGTAAGTATGATAAAATAAAAATAAAAATCTAATATGATACCGTACATATTTAAATATGAAAGTAGGCTAGAGTTTTCCCTCATACATTTGATATTCAAATAAAATAAGATTCCACACAGTACATTCCTTTTTCCACAAAAGCTAGCAAGTTAATACCCTTTTATTACCCTCATTTTCTTATCTTTGGAGCTCCTTTTATAAAATACAACATATTTTTTGCTGTTTACCAGAGGCTTCACGTCAGGGCAAACAAGGCAAGTGCTGCTTGCCTTTGCTTAAAGATTAGTTTTTATTATTATTATTATCATCATAATCATTATCATTATTATTATAAAATATTCTTAGAGCATTATTGTGTTTGAAATAAATTTTCCCGCACATGCCAGTGACCGTAACATGCATGCAAGACGTGCACTAGTCCATCATATCGTGGTTGAAAGTTTATATTTTTCCGTATTTCACCCCATAGCTATACCTAGTGTATTTATTATTTGTGACGTCATAGATCTCGGAAGGGAAGAGCTGTGGGACACCGGTAAGAATGCAAGCAACCAAGTTGCGACTTTTCAACAACCGAAGCTATGTCCGAAGGTTAACGACTATAACCGAAGAAACTGAAAGATACCATCGCATACCCCTCACTTCCTCTTTCATAACACAGAACCGACCTGGCACGTACTTACACATATTTTGTGAAGTTTGTTGCAACGAGTGCTTTTGTTTTGATGTGTGTCAATGAAAGCTAACTAACGAAAGTTAATGTTTTATATACATATAATAATACAATAATGAGTGAAGTTAGTGGAGTGAGTGACTCTAGTAATAAGTACAAGTGCGTTATTTGGAGTATAAAACATACATCTCTAGCTGTAAGAAGTTTTGAAGAACGTGTCGAAATAATGAGTATTGGAAGATACATTCCTAAGTTAAATATAACCACATTAAGAAAAAAGGATGGCTTTATTAGCCATTTTAATAAAAACATTTATTCAAAGCATTCTTAGCTAACTGGGTGTGGTTCAGAAAATAAATTGTACTGTTGGCCTTGTTTACTGTTTGCCAAAACGGACAAAACTACGTGGATAAAGAGTGGCTACAATGATCTAAACAATCTTTGCAATGCAGTTCAAAGTCACGAAATATCAGAATCACATATAGCTGCATTTATTACCTTAAAATAATTGGGAAAAAAATAGGGTAGATCTTTCCCTGGACAAGCATAAAAAAATTAGCCTTGTACAACACAATGCTAAGGTAAAAAGAAATGTGAAGTTTTGAAGCACCTAATAGACGCTGTATGTTATTTAAGCACTCAAGAACTGGCATTTCGTGGTCATGTTGAGTCATTTAATTAAAAGAATAAGGGAAATTATGTTGAGCTCCTAAAATTGATTACTGATTACGATTCGATTTTAGCTCAGATTTAGAATCGTTTACTGTATTCACTGGGTTATCAGCTGGAATACAAAATGACCTCATTGGATCAATTAAAACTGTTTTAATAAATGAGATCATAAAAACTATTCAAAATGCAAAATTTGTGTCTATTTTATTAGATGAAACATCAGACATCTCAAAACTTTCACAACTATCGACTATGTTTCGATATGTGTCCTCTGATGGTGAAATTATAAAACAATTTTTTTGTTTCACAGACGTATCTGCTAATAGATCTGCCACTGCTTTGGCTAATCATGTTAAACAGGTAGTGACAGATGTAGGATGTGGGGACAAGCTTGTTGCGCAATGCTATGATGGGCTGCAGTAATGTCTGGGGAAATAAATGGTACTCAGAAACTTGTTCGTGCTACATTTCCAAGCGAATTGTTTGTTCATTGTCTAGCTCATGTCCTCAACCTAATTTTAACTCAATCAGTAAATAATAATAGTGAGTGTAAGGTGTTTTTTAGTACATTAAGTGGAATTTCACAATTTTTTTCCCATTTTAATAAGCGAACTTCATTCTTAGATAAAATTGTTAGAAAAAGATTACCCAGTGTTTCACCAATTCGATGGAACTATATTGAAAGACTTGTACATAGTGTGATGAACCATCGGGAAAGCCCGATAGAAATGTTTGAAACAATAATAGAGTACCCACAAGAATGGGATAGTGAAACTATTTCTGTTACTAAAGGGTTCGTCCACTTTCTAGAAGATATTCAGAGCATGTATTTGTTAATTTTATTCACACAGATCTTTGACCACACTGAGCATCTTTTCAAAATTTTGCAAACAAAACAAATGGACATCGTTTTCTGTAAAACTGAAGTTGAAGAAACTAAAAAGAGTTTGTTAAATCTTAGGCTTATATCTTATGACATTTATTCCAAGACACTACAAATGGGGCTAGAACCAGACAAAAGTGGACTTAAACGTAATTTAAATCAAGATCCTAAATTAAAATTAAGACAAGTTCATTGTGAAGTAATTGATAACATTGCCATGCAAATACAAACACGCTTTGAGAAAATTAACAATACAAAATGTATCGAACTGTTAAATTCAACAAAATTTAATGAATACAATCATTTCCTAATGAACAAATAAATTCTTTGATTGGAAATTATGGAAAATATTTTGACACAAGCAAATTGCGTTCCGAACTCAACGTGGTTTACTTTAGGGAAGCAATAAAAAATAAAACTGTAACGAATATGGTTAAGTATATCAGTGAAAATAGTCTAGACGAAGCATTACAGGAGTTTAAAAAACTGTGTGAACTTGTGGCAACAATCCCGGCTACAACATCATCAGTTGAGAGATAATTTTCAACATTGAAAAGAATAAAAACCTATTCCAGAAATACTATGGGACAAAATAGACTTTCTGGTTTAGCACTACTTTCAAATGAAAAAGGTCTGCTGTTTAAATTGAAGCAAGGAGTAGACTTCCATGAAAGAGTAATAGCAGAGTTCGTAAAAAAGGAGAGGAGGTTGGACTTTATTTACAAACACTAGAAAAAAATACTGTGAGTAAAAAGATCATTGATATAGTTATATAAAAATGCATTTAATATATAAAAATATTCAAATACACTAAATAAGCCGCAGGTTGCAATAAAAGTGATTTTTTAAATACATATTTTTAATAACTTACTATATGTATATTTAACGCAGTTAATTAACACACAATATTGTTGGTTTACATTTAATTATAAATATAAAATGTTGTTATGTATACTTAATGTAAAAATTGTCAGCTTTAGGCGAGGCGGAACCGGGGTGGGGGACACAGGGGGAATTTCTCCTCACTTGTTGAAATAAAGGGAAGCAAGGTTTGATATCCCCCTGTACATCAAAGATGGACGAAAGATTCAAACCACCTCAACACACAACTTCAAGTTATTTCAAACCCTTCTGAAGGAAATAAACCAGGAATTCTACACATATTCACTTCCTCGTGACAAGCCGGTGAAGGTGGTCATAAAGTGGCTGCCACCAAACATGGACCCAGAGGACATCAAAACGGAGCTGATCGACTTAGGTTAAGCAGTGACGGACGTGCGACAGTTTAGCAGGAAGACAGAAGTGATAAACACCACACAGACTGTGACACTACTCCCGACATTTTTGGTCCCACTTGCTAAGACCAAAGCCCACACCAACATCTTCGGTGTTAGGTGCCTCAATCAGACGAGAGCTAGAATAGAACACTACATCCCTCCGCGGAACACGATTGTGCAATGTCACAAGTTTCAGCATCATGGGCATACAAAGAACAACTGTTTGAACATGCTCAGATGCGTGAAGTGTCTCGGAGCACACCTCACCCCCAACTGCCCCAAAAAAGACAACACGACACCGGCAAGATGCATCAATTGCAAGGGCCCCACATGGCCAATTACAGCAAGTGCCTGGTATACGTGCAACTGTTGGAGGCCAGGACTAACAAACTTAACGCACGACAGACTCAACCTACAAGGATGCCGCCCCCACCTACGACCGGTAATTACCCTCTTATCCCTCGCACCCGTCAAATCGTCCCTAGGACCAACCAATAACCCCTGGGCCCATCAGCTAAGCAAACAGCAGAGGCCGCCTCTAATTACCGCTCCTATACCGATGTTACGGTGGGACTCAACAGACGACCTCAACAAGAAAACACCACTTCCCCGCTCTCGAACATAAAAGATTTCATAAACCTGCTCAAGGACCTAAACATTTTCAAGATACTCGCACACTTCAAACCACACCTCACTAGACTCAGAGAGGCGACCGACAAGACTAAAAAACTGATGATATTGCTAGAGGGAGTGACCGAATACTTCTCGACCGACTATGATTAACACAAACGTGATGGTGACGAAAGACATACTACGGGTTTTCATATGGAACGCGAACGGGATACTCACGCAAGCTAAGGAACTATAAGATATTTTAAAAACTTACTCAATAGATATTGCCCTAAAAAACGAGACTCATCTGAATCCAGGAAAAATATCTCCTTTTATGGCTACACTATTTATAGAAACGATAGGCCTCAAGGCAAGGGAGGGGGGCACGGCCATTTTGATAAGGACCCACCTACCTCAATACCCTCATCAATTTCAAAATCTCCAAAATATTGAATCTATCGGAATAAATGTAAATACTAGCGGTAAGAGTGTCCTGTTCGCGGCCATATACAAACCCCCGATTAAGACGCTACTACCACAAGATTTAGACGAGATCACAGACGCGAACAAACTGTTTTTGTCGGGCGATCTTAATTCAAAAAACACCATTTGGAACAGCCGACTAACCACCGGGAACGGACGAATATTAGCAGACCACGCAGACGCACACGACTACGTAGTTGTTACCCAAGACGAGCCCACATTTTATCCCTCGAACTATCTACTGAGACCTGATTTCATAGACGGCCAACATTGGTGTAACCAATGAGGATATGAAGGTACTAAAGGAACTGGATTCTGACCACAATCCTATATTGTGTGAAGTTAAAACTGACACTAACTTAGAGATAACTCAAACAAACAACCGAAACTTGTGACTGGGAAGAGTTTAGGCGGACGCTAGAGCGTACTCTACCTGAAATACGAAATATAGATACAATAGAACAGGCTGACGCTACACTACAACTATTCACTACCACAGTACAGGAAGCCTACACGGTAAACACCACTAGGACCCCCATATAACACGACTTCCGACAACAGCATTCGGATTTGGACTTTCTTATAGCCCAAAAACGGGAAGCGAGGAGGGACTGGCAGACCTACAGAACCCCACACCACAGGACGACCTACAACCGACTCAGAGCCCAAGTGAGGAGGAGAGTCAAGAACATCAGACGGAACAGATGGGACACTTACGTCACCGAGGCTGCACTTGACAGAGACAAGTTGTGGAAAATAACACAACAGTTCAGGGAGCTACCAGAAATAAGACCGTACCAGCTATCCACGGGGAACATGGCATGGTCTACGAAAGCACAGAGATGGCTGAAGCCATAGCCGGGGTTTTAGAGAAACAGTTCAAACCAAATGACGAACCAGAAGACTACGACTTTACCAGAGACGCGACTAGAACAGTCAGGGACTGCCTGGAAGGAGCGAACGACACCAGCGCAGAGGTAATTACTCTGGACGAACTCATCACTACTATAATGTACCTACCTAGGAGGAAAGCGTCAGGACACTACCGCCTGACTAACGAAATATTAAAACAAATGCCAGGTAGAGTGGTAATAGCGCTATTGGCACTACTAAACGCACTACTGGCGCTCTGCTACTTCCCGACTGACTGGAAGGTGGCTAGGGTAATAACAATCCCCAAACCTGGTAAAGACCCGATGTTCCCTCAGAACAGAAGACCGATTAGTCTACTAGCGACCTTGAGCAAAGTATATGAGTGACTAATTCTCAAAATACTGAAAGCAATAAACGATAGGCTAGGAGTTATTCCAAACCTTCAGTTCGGATTTAGACGTCACCCTTCCACCACCCATACTGCAATAAATATAGCAGAAGATGTAAATGACGCATTTAAAGAAAATAAATATGTAATAGCGATATTCCTAGACATCGAGAAAGCTTTCGACAAAATTTGGCACCTTGGACTTATTCAGAAACTAATAAAATTCAACTACCCCAAATGGTCAATCTTCTTGATAGCCAGCTACCTCAGACGGCGTACGTTCCAGGTGGTTATGAACGGCAACCAAAGATCGCAGATACATACTATTGAAGCAGAGGTACCGCAGGGCTCATCACTAGCACCGCACTTATATAACATTTATGTAGCAGACATTCCCACTAACGACACCATGCTCGATGTAGCTAATAGAAACACAAACTACGCATCAATTGCAATGCAACGATACCTCCTCCTCCTCCAGGACTGGCTCTCCGACTGGAGAATTAAAGTAAATCCCGCTAAATCAGCAGCCGTAATCTTAGCTAAAGCTAGGAATTCGCTCCCCGCCCCACTTTCCCTATTTGACAGAGAGATCCCACTCCAAGATGAAGTCAGGTACCTTGGGATCACATTAGATAGGAAACTTGCCTGGGGGAGTCATATGAATAAGATTAATAGAAAAGCAATGGCTAAATTCATACAACTGTACTCACTGTTCAAAGGGGGGCAGCTCTCAATTCCCACTAAAATACTACTATACAAGCAAATAATTCAACCCATCATCCTTTATAATTGTGTAGTATGGAACTATGCCTCCAAATTTGCTTCGTGGAAGAGCTTGATATAATTTATACGCCCGCCAAAGAACGCGTCCTTGGGACTGAGGGGCTCCCTGCTCCACACCTAGTGCTTGAGTACAAATGGTTTCAAGTCCTTGTCTGTGCATTTCATCGCATTAAACGTACACTCCCACATCTCTACGACCGTGTAGCTGGTATTATTAAACTTTTACACTTAAGCCATGGTTGCTTCATAGCGTATCTCCATGGTCTCATAGTGGCTGTTTTTGATAGGGGTGGTCCTGTCAGGATAACAGAGAGGGCACCTTATCCTCGGAACAACACATCCTGACAGTTTAGACCCACACAGTCATATTTCCAGTCACCGTCCTTATCCTCGGAGCAACACATCCTGACAGTTTAGACCCACACAGACATATTTCCAGTCACCGTCCTTATCCTCGGAACAACACTTCCTGACAGTTTAGACCCACACAGACATATTTCCAGACACCGTCCTTATCCTCAAACAACACTTCCTGACAGTTTAGACCCACACAGACATATTTCCAGACACCGTCCTTATCCTCGGAGCAACACATCCTGACAGTTTAGGCCCACACAGTCATATTTCCAGTCACCGTCCTTATCCTCGGAGCAACACATCCTGACAGTTTAGGCCCACACAGTCATATTTCCAGTCACCACATCCTGACAGTTTAGACCCACACAGTCATATTTCCAGTTAAAGTCCTTATCCTCGGAACAACACTTCCTGACAGTTTAGACCCACACAGACATATTTCCAGACACCGTCCTTATCCTCGGAGCAACACATCCTGACAGTTTAGGCCCACACAGTCATATTTCCAGTCACCACATTCTGACAGTTTAGACCCACACAGTCATATTTCCAGTCACCGTCCTTATCCTCGGAGCAACACATCCTGACAGTTTAGGCCCACACAGTCATATTTCCAGTCACCACATCCTGACAGTTTAGACCCACACAGTCATATTTCCAGTCACCGTCCTTATCCTCGGAACAACACATCCTGACAGTTTAGGCCCACACAGTCATATTTCCAGTCAACGTCCTTATCCTCGGAGCAACACATCCTGACAGTTTAGACCCACACAGTCATATTTCCAGTCAACGTCCTTATCCTCGGAGCAACACATCCTGACAGTTTAGACCCACACAGACATATTTCCAGACACCGTCCTTATCCTCGGAACAACACTTCCTGACAGTTTAGACCCACACAGACATATTTCTAGTCACCGTCCTTATCCTCGGAACAACACATCCTGACAGTTTAGGCCCACACAGTCATATTTCCAGTCACCGTCCTTATCCTCGGAGCAACACATCCTGACAGTTTAGGCCCACACAGTCATATTTCCAGTCACCACATCCTGAAGGTTTAGACCCACACAGTCATATTTCCAGTCACCGTCCTTATCCTCGGAGCAACACATCCTGACAGTTTAGGCCCACACAGTCATATTTCCAGTCACCACATCCTGACAGTTTAGACCCACACAGTCATATTTCCAGTCACCGTCCTTATCCTCGGAGCAACACATCCTGACAGTTTAGGCCCACACAGTCATATTTCCAGTCACCACATCCTGACAGTTTAGGCCCACACAGTCATATTTCCAGTCACCGTCCTTATCCTCGGAGCAACACATCTTGACAGTTTAGACCCACACAGTCATATTTCCAGTCAACGTCCTTATCCTCGGAACAACACATCATGACAGTTTAGACCCACACAGTCATTTTTCCATTCAACGTCCTTATCCTCGGAACAACACATCTTGACAGTTTAGACCCACACAGTCATATTTCCAGTCAACGTCCTTATCCTCGGAACAACACATCTTGACAGTTTAGACCCACACAGTCATATTTCCAGTCAACGTCCTTATCCTCGGAACAACACATCCTGACAGTTTAGGCCCACACAGTCATATTTCCAGTCACCACATCTTGACAGTTTAGACCCACACAGTCATATTTCCATTCAACGTCCTTATCCTCGGAACAACACATCCTGACAATTTAGGCCCACACAGTCATATTTCCAGTCACCACATCCTGACAGTTTAGACCCACACAGTCATATTTCCAGTCACCGTCCTTATCCTCGAAGCAACACATCCTGACAGTTTAGACCCACACAGTCATATTTCCAGTCACCGTCCTTATCCTCGAAGCAACACATCCTGACAGTTTAGACCCACACAGTCATATTTCCAGTCAACGTCCTTATCCTCGGAACAACACATCCTGACAGTTTAGGCCCACACAGTCATATTTACAGTCACCACATCCTGACAGTTTAGACCCACACAGTCATATTTCCAGTCAACGTCCTTATCCTCGAAGCAACACATCCTGACAGTTTAGACCCACACAGTCATATTTCCAGTCACCACATCCTGACAGTTTAGACCCACACAGTCATATTTCCAGTCAACGTCCTTATCCTCGGAACAACACATCCTGACAGTTTAGACCCACACAGTCATATTTCCAGTCACCGTCCTTATCCTCGGAACAACACATCCTGACAGTTTAGACCACACAGTCATATTTCCAGTCACCGTCCTTATCCTCGAAGCAACACATCCTGACAGTTTAGACCCACACAGTCATATTTCCAGTCACCGTCCTTATCCTCGGAACAACACATCCTGACAGTTTAGACCCACACACTAATATTTCCAGTCACCGTCCTTATCCTCGAAGCAACACATCCTGACAGTTTAGGCCCACACAGTCATATTTCCAGTCACCGTCCTTATCCTTGGAGCAACACATCCTGACAGTTTAGACCCACACAGTCATATTTCCAGTCACCGTCCTTATCCTCGGAGCAACTTAACCTGACAGTTTAGACCCACACAGTCATATTTCCAGTCACCGTCCTTATCCTCGAAGCAACACATCCTGACAGTTTAGGCCCACACAGTCATATTTCCAGTCACCGTCCTTATCCTTGGAGCAACACATCCTGACAGTTTAGACCCACACAGTCATATTTCCAGTCAACGTCCTTATCCTCGGAGCAACTTAACCTGACAGTTTAGACCCACACAGTCATATTTCCAGTCAACGTCCTTATCCTCGGAGCAACACAACCTGACAGTTTAGGCCCACACAGTCATATTTCCAGTCAACGTCCTTATCCTCGGAACAACACATCCTGACAGTTTAGACCCACACAGTCATATTTACAGTCACCGTCCTTATCCTCGAGAGCAACACAACCTGACAGTTTAGGCCCACACAGTCATATTTTCAGTCAACGTCCTTATCCTCGGAGCAACACAACCTGACAGTTTAGGCCCACACAGTCATATTTCCAGTCACCGTCCTTATCCTCGGAACAACACATCCTGACAGTTTAGGCCCACACAGTCATATTTTCCAGTCACCGTCCTTATCCTCGTAACAACACATCCTGACAGTCTAGGCCCACACAGTCATATTTCCAGTCAACGTCCTTATCCTCGGAGCAACACAACCTGACAGTTTAGGCGCACACAGTCATATTTCCAGTCACCGTCCTTATCCTCGGAGCAACACAACCTGACAGTTTAGGCCCACACAGTCATATTTCCAGTCACCGTCCTTATCCTCGGAGCAACACATCCTGACAGTTTAGACCCACACAGTCATATTTCCAGACACCGTCAGTAAGGGAGAATGTGGCATACGAGGACACATTAGCATTTCTGAGATGTTGTGATAGATATGGTGATGTGAGGTGTGGAGGATGGGGGATGGCGCACCTGGGTGAGGCGTGGAGGGGGGGTCTTATATTTTTTTGGTGCGGCTTTCTGCAACACGAAGGAGGGGGGGAGGTGGGGGGGATGACTGAGAGATGTGATGGGGAGACTTATATTTTTTTGGTGCGGTATTCTGTGACTCATTTTCATAATCGGGTGGGAGGGGGGATGATAAGGGTTGGAGCACTCGAAGTAGTGAGGGTGTGGAGCACCTGGTTTTTTTCTTAGACCTTCTTTAAACATGGTGCAGATACGGGGACACATGAGAGATGTGAGGTAGAGGGGTGAGGGGTTGTGGAGCAGCTCTGGTTTTTTTGGTGCAGATACGAGGACACATTAGCGGATGCTGCGTGAGGTGGGGGGATGGCTGAGAGATGTGAGGTGTGGGGGATGGGGGGGGGGCTGACTGAGAGGGGAGACTTATACGGGGACAGGGATGAGAAGGGTTGTCTCTCGCACGGTCTGGCTCTTTTTTCTCCCTCTCTCTCTTTCATCATCGTGACGTAGCGTATAGAGCCTATGGGTAGGGCTGTAAGGTGCTCACACGGTAAAGTGTGTCAGGGTAGGCTTGACGTAGTGACTGGGGTGCACAGGTGTGGCAGCTGCACTTGAAAGAGCCGTATATTCTCATAACAGTCAAGGTATACGAGAAATACTTTATCTGATTCACGAACTTTAGAACATAAATTTCTTTCTATGTGACATGCTTAGAATCATGATACTTTGTGTTGAGTAGTTTTCACATTGAGGGTCTAGATCCGTGTACTTTGTGGGAGGGGGGAGAGAGGCGTGGCTTGGAGCCTATAAATATGGGTGGTCAGCCCTTTTTTTGTTGAATCATTAACCGGTAGCTATATTAGCCATGGCGTCAGAATTTGTAGCTGCATTTTTGACGGAGGTGGGAAGTAATGAAATACTTCCACGTTAATTGACCGACTTGGAGATAGGTCACGCGTACCGTATTTCTTCAATAAAATCGGTAAATACCCGAATCGGTCGTCGTATACTTACTGTGCTCGACGCCAAGTATCAAGTTTGGCTGCCGCGGAGATTTTCGACGCTTAGCGATGCTCAGATAGAGGATATCTCGAAAGCGGATCTACTACTTGTTTACAAAGGTCTCTCTACCGCCACCAAAACAGCCATCCTGAACTTTGAAGGTAAGTGTGTGTGTGCGCGCGTGTGTGTGTGCGTGTGTGCGTGTGTGTGTGTGTGTGTGTGTGGGTGTGGGTGTGTGCGTGTGTATGTGTGTGTGTGCGTGTGCGTGTGTGTGTGCGTGTATGTGTGCGTGCGCGTGTGTGTGTGTGTTAGGATAACCGTACTTATCTAAGTCAATAATCATTGAATTGTTTTCAGGTTAAATGTGAATAGTTACACCCTATCTCTATCTTGAGCTAGTTCTATCCAGTCCACATCATTACACCCTAGCCCTATCTTGAGCTAGTTCTATCCAGTCCACCTCATTACATCCCTATCCCTATCTTGAGTTAGTTCTATCCAGTCCACCTCATTACACTTTATCCCTATCTTGAGATAGTTCTATCCAGTCCACATCATTACACCCTAGCCCTATCTTGAGCTAGTTCTATCCAGTCCACCTCATTACATTCCTATGCCTATCTTGAGATAGTTCTATCTAGTCCACATCATTACACCCTATCCCTATCTTGAGCTAGTTCTATCCAGTCCACCTCATTACATCCCTATCCCTATCTTGAGCTAGTTATATCCAGTCCACCTCATTACATCCCTATCCCTATCTTGAGTTAGTTCTATCCAGTCCACCTCATTACACTTTATCCCTATCTTGAGTTAGTTCTATCCAGTCCAACTCATTACACCCTATCCCTATCTTGAGATAGTTCTATCCAGTCCAACTCATTACACCCTAGCCCTATCTTGAGCTAGTTCTATCCAGTCCACCTCATTACACCCTAGCCCTATCTTGAGCTAGTACTATCCAGTCCACCTCATTACGCCCATTCCTTACTCGAGTTAGGTGTTATTTGGAGGATGAAACGTTCTCTTTAAACATGAAAACATTATCAGCACAATTATTGCGGCGTAGTATTCACAAAAAAGTTTACTCAATTGTTCAAGATTATTTATTAAAAGTGATACTAAATATAAGTTACTTATTCAACATGAATTACGCAAATAGGCCTAATCTGACCTAAAAAATTAAACTATTAACTTGCGATGTTTCTTAGGGTTAATTAACTAAATTGGAGTAATATAGCAATTACTCAATGGCTCAAGATTATTTATTAAAAGTGACACTAAATATAAGTTACTTATTCAACATGAATTACGCGAATAGGCCTAATCAAACCTAAAAAATTAAACAAATCAAGGAAATATGACCTTAAATTCCAAAAACTACAGGGGTTTATGAACAGATATTATGTAATTATGAGCATTATATGTAACAAAAAAAAAAAGATGACATGTCATCAAAATTTGGGCCTTGGTGAACCGGGTAATCTATTTACCGGGACAACAGCATCCTTCAATTGACACTCAATAATAAACCTGGTTGACCTAGAGGTCCAGGGTTCAATCCTCGGTCCTGACACAGATTTATCTGTTTACCAAACCCTTCTTTCACCTCTGACAAGACATCTTGTGAATGTGTGGAATGCCAGGCCTCCACCGTTAAACTGTAGGTCCTTCATTTCATCTCACAAACACCCTACCATTACACCACCGTGGTTTGGATCCCACGTTAAACTGTAGGTCCTCCTACCATTACATATCTGCGATAGTGCGGGTAGTAAGATGCGGTGATGATTAAGCTAGTGTGTTGGGGACGTAAAGGGTTGAGTTTATAGGCAGTGTACCCGCATATGCTCTAAGGGAGAGTGGAAAAACCGCGTTGGAAGATAAACCAATCCCAGTACGCCCAACCAAATGTGATGGTAGGGTTGATCCCCGGATAATTGTGCTTAATCTACTCCTCTTTAGACCTAATTCAATAATCTTTTTAAAAAAAGAATTATTTACATCATTAACTAACAATACAATGTTCAAACCTCACTCCCAGGATAATTGTGCTTAATCTACACCTCGTAAGACCTAAGTTAATAATCTTTAAAAAAGAATTGTTTACATCATTAACTAACAATATAAGGTTCAAACCTCACTCCCAGGATAATTGTGCTTAATCTATTCCTCGTAAGACCTAAGTCAATAATCATTGAATTGTTTTAAGGTTAAATGTGAATAGTTTAAGCACATTTTCGTCATGGTTAATAATGCTTTAAAGGAATATCGAGAATTTAACACGAGTGAATAGTTTTAAAAAAAACACCTACTTGAGTCGTTTTTGAAATGAGTTTAAACAGACTTTTTTCCACCCTCTTTTAACAGAAGGGACCGAGGGAGTTTAAACACACTTTTTTTATTGCCACCCTCTTTTCTCGTCTTTCTTCTTTTAACAGAAGGGACCAAGGGAGAACAACCTTCACCGAGAAAAAAGAAACATTTAAAACCTTACTGTATTTACTGTAAACTAAAAAAAAAGCTTTTTTACAAATCTCTCATACTACCCGTTCTGGTTATACACTTAAATACTAATACTGTTTAGGAATTAATAAGGTTATATTTTTTTAGAGGAAATGTGTACAAATTTGCATGGTTAGAGAGACTAGAAAAAACCATTGGGTTAAAACCATCCTGGCCGAGAGTCGAACCTTGACCCTCCCAATACGAGAGTAACGCGTTAGAACAGCCAGTGACTGAAGCAGCTAGGTAGCCTGATGGTCTAGGGGTAAGGTGTCAGACTTATGCACTTACTCATCATAGTCGTTCCTGTTTGTTTGTTTACAGCCATCCCGAGCCCACTTGACGTTATCTTGTAGGGGACTGTACCCGAATGAAGAGGAGGCTAAAAAGGAGACCATAGGGCAAACATGACAGAACCTCTAGCTAAAAGAGCGCGCTTTTCTTCCCCCACCATTATATCTCAACAAATAAATGGAAATAAAGTGTATACTCTCCGTGAATTAACCTCGAATGAGCAACTTTTAATTAATTATCTAAAACGTGATATCACAACACAAGTATATAAGGCATATATTGAGCATACACCAGGGTTGATTAAGACCTCGAGCGTTTTGATACTCGGACATGAGGATATAGATGGACAGATCCGGACGCTTTTGACTCAGTCACATGACTTAGGTACGGGATTTACCCAGTTTAGGCTTTACCTGGAACCGTTAGGTCTCTCATTGAAACTTATTGAGCAGGCGTACACTCGCCGTATAAAAACCTATTCTATCACTAATGAATTGCCTTATAAGGACCCCATTCAGTTTCTCGTCGCGTGCGGAGGTATATACGTAAAGACGGTAGAAGAAACAATTGCAAATGACTCGATAAAGGTAAATTGCAGTCTCATTTGCGAGTTTAGACATCCTAACGAAGGTAGAATTGAGAAAGGGTATTTCAACTCTACTCTATGCGGTATATTTAGCACTACAAACTTGGAGGAGATATATGAGAATAATGTGGTTTTCCCCCTCCTTGCTCAAATTGAAGGTTTTGTTTCTAGAGACTCGGGTTGGATGTATGACGGTACATTGGAGATGAGAATAAATCTCTCTAAAAACACGGTTTTCACGATCGGGGCTCGGGTTCAAATCCCTGAAACTATAGCCAGGCGTGAAGCGTTGATAAATGTGCAATGTGAAGAAGGTCATTGCTTCCCTGTATCTGTTTTATCAGGTATTTTTGAACCGACAGGGAGAGCTCAACGTTTATCCTCTTACCCTAATTTTCGAGACGTGTTGAATCTAGACGGGATCCCTCTCCCTTTCCAAATGAGATATATCGAGCGCTTTGAAAAGCTTAACGATATATCTGTAAATGTGTACACTGCAAAGCATGATGGGAGTGACTCTTATATTGACACAGCTGACACCTCTAAAAAACTAGTAATTGTTCCCGTACACGTCAGTGCTAAAGAGCGTGCTAAACATGTACATTTATTCATGATAAGAGTGCACGGGACAGAAACTTATCATTTCAGTTGGATTAAAAATCTGTCACGGTTAATAAACCCTCAACTACCGTCTAACAGAGGACGTAGATACTTTTGTGATAGATGTGTCTGCTTTTTTGACCGAAAACAAACTCACAAAACATAAAGAGACGTGTATAAAATTCGACGCGGTAAGGAGTACATTCCCTCAAGGGGAGGATAAATTCCTCACGTTCACTCAGTATAAGCAGCAGGAGAAAACAGGATTTATCGTATATGCGGACCTGGAGAGCTTACTTATGCCTATAGAGACGAGTGATCCCGACCCAAAATTTTCATATACCGAGAATGTTCAGCGTCATGTAGCTTATTCTGTAGGAATGTACGTTAAATGTAATTTTGACGATAGTCTCTCAGAGTACCGTCACTTCACGGGAAAAGATTGTACTGACCAATTTGTTGAGGCGCTCGTAGATACAGCGAAGCGTGTACTAGAGTACTATAGTACCGTCGTACCAATGAAACCGTTAACTCCTGCTCAAAGAGACGCTCATAATACAGTCTCTCATTGCCATATATGCGAGAAGCCCTACAAGAATGATGATATTCGGGTTATGGATCATTGTCACTTGACTGGACTTTATCGTGGGAGTAGTCACGCGGCGTGTAGTATTAATTACAAGAACCCGAGTCACCTGAGCGTAGTAATCCATAACGCGCGTTGCTACGGCAATTTTTTCCTTCTCGAATCACTCGTTGAACGTAGAGAAACTGATCCGTTCACGGGGGAGAACGTTCTCGTCAATCCAGGAAAAGTCAGAGTTATTGGAGAGACAATGGGAAGATTCAAAGTAATCATGAAATATATTCGGCACGGGTTTCGAGGGATTACAATTAAAATTATAGATAGTTTCAGTTTTCTATGTACTTCCCTAGAGAAATGCGTATCTTACCTCGAACCCGAGCAACTTAAAATCACCCGTAAGTGTCATCCCGAGGATGAACGCTTTAAATTAGTCACACGAAAAGGAGTGTTCCCCTATGATTATATTGATTCATTCGAGCGGCTGGACGAGACTCAGTTACCGGGCAAAGATAAATTTTACAACGCGCTCATGGATAGTCATATCTCTCAGGAAGATTATGATCACGCCTGTGAGGTTTGGCGAGTATTCGAATGTAAGAATCTTTGGGACTATTCGAACCTCTACCTGTGCACGGACGTAACTTTACTGGCCGACGTCTTTGAGAACTTTCGTGATCTCTGCATGAAGACGTATAGGCTAGATCCCGGATGGTCCCTTACAGCTCCCAGTCTAGCGTACCAGGCTCTATTGAGAATAACCCGGGTACGGCTCGAATTAATCGATGATGTTGACACTCATCAATTCATTGAGGGGGCTATCCGCGGAGGGATATGTTTTGTGGCTAATCTTCACGCTGTAGCGAATAATCGCTATATGGACGCGTTTGATCCTTCCAAGCCGGAGTCCTACATTGTCTATCTAGACGTGAATGGACTCTATTCA
Source organism: Timema cristinae (assembly GCA_039000515.1). NCBI lineage: Eukaryota > Metazoa > Arthropoda > Insecta > Phasmatodea > Timematidae > Timema > Timema cristinae. The sequence continues at coordinate 46,045,090 of JBCFYV010001001.1, forward strand.
TTTAGTATGCTGTCCTCACTTCCCTATGGAGAAGATGACGAAATTGCTCGATTGGACGTGCTAAAAGTAGAGGACGATGCGGATACGGGCTATATCTTGCAGGTAGATCTTGAATATCCGCGAGATGTGCACGACGCTCATTCTGACTTGCCGTTCTGTCCTGAGAAAGGGATTCCACCCGTAGGGAAACATGAGAAACTGTTAACAACTTTAGCTGATAAGACCGGGTACGTCATTCACTACCGTCATCTAAAGCTATGTTTAGCGAACGGGTTGAAACTGACGAGAGTTCACCGTGTTCTCAGTTTCAAGCAAGCGCCGTGGATGGCTCCGTATATCAGGTTGAACGCGGAAATGAGGAGTAAAGCGAGCAATCAATTTGAAAACATGTTTTCAAATTGATGAACAATGACGCATTCGGCCGCCTCATATCTAATAAGAGGGCTTACCGTACGATAAAGATAGCTACCAGGTGGGATGGGAAATTTGGAGCGGGTAACCTCATAGCCAGCCCTAACTTTAAAATCCGCTCGATAGTGTCAGAAAACCTAGTCATCATCGAGATGGAACCGCAAGAGATTTACTTTGATATGCCTATCTATGCGGGATTCGCCATTTTGGAAATCTCGAAGGTAGTCATGTACGGTCTGCATTACCAGGTTATGATCCCTGCCTTCCCCCAAGGTACGTTAAAACTTCAATACACTGATACAGACTCACTTCTCTACTACATGACTGTTGAGGATGCATACCAGAGACTCGCCCTGTTAGCTAATGACTTCCTGGACACCTCCACCTACGGACAAGACAATGTTTACAGGATGCCCGTAGTAAATAAAGGGGTGCTCGGTAAACTAAAAGACGAGACTCGAGGTCGGATCATCACTGAGTTCATTGGTTTACGTCCTAAACTCTATTCATTCTCGGTACAAGGAGATGGAGAGACGCTCAAGGCTAAAGGGGTGAAGAGTAGCGCGTTAAGAACGTTTTCATTAGAGGATTATCGTAATTGTTTGACAGATGAGACGATAGTCATGAGAGAGGCTCGTTCAATAAGAGCTGTAGGATTCAAACTTTACACACAAAAATTCAATAGGGTCGCTCTATGCTCTATCGACGACAAAAGATATAGAGTACCTGGAACTGTCAATACTCTTCCATGGTCCCATTACTCAATCAGACCGTCAACTCTATAGTGTGCCAGTGAACAGTGCGTCTATGTGAAAAAAAATCATGTTCTCTACAGTGTAAGTGATTAGAACTATACCTAAAGAAAATTCATGTTCAGTAGTCTCTATAGTGTATAAATATTCATGTTTTATACTGTAAGTGATTAAAACAAAAAAATATTCACGTCATGTACTCTATTGTGTTAATGTATAAAAATATTCATGTTCTATACTGTAAGTGATTAAAACTAAAAAAAAATATTCACGTCCTGTACTATATAGTGTTAATGTATAAATATTCATGTTCTGTAGTGAGAGTGATTAAAACTAAAAAAAATATTCTCGTGCTGTACTCTATAGTGTAAGTGATTAGTGTTAATGTACAAACAAAACAACAATTTCAAGAACTATAACTTGTGGAAAAAAAACCAACTAATTTAGTATGTATCTATGTGTTTTAAATCTTTATATTCATTAAATAAAAAAAAACAATTTCAAGAACTATAACTTGTATCTATGTGTTTTAAATCTTTATATTCATTAAATAAAAACAACAATTTCAAGAACTATAACTTGTGAAAAACGACTAATTTAGTATGTATCTATGTGTTTTAAATCTTTATATTCATTAAATAGAATTAATTATGGATGGTGTTTTTTTCTTTATTTCTTTCCTTCCCTTCATCCGCCTCCTCTTCCCCTCATTGATTAAATAATACAATGAAAGCTATAATCAATAATTCTTTATTTTTTTAAAAATCTATTACAAGATTAATACGTTTAAAACTAATTATATTAAACATTTATTTCTAATTTTCATTAAAAGTTAATTACGTTAAACATTTACTTTTTTTAAAAGTTAATTACATTAATCATTTTTTCAATCATTAAAAGTTAAAATCATTAGAACCCTATTACAAGATTCATACATTAAACATTTTTTTTCAATCTTTAAAAGTTATAATCATTAAAAGTTAATTACAAGATTCATACATTAAACATTTATTTTTTCCTTTTTTCCAATCATCATTAATTCTTTTACAAGATTCATAATTATGGATGGTATTTTTTTCATTATTTCTTTCCTTCCCTTTATCCGCCTCCTCTTCCCCTCATTGATTAAATAATACAATGAAAGTTATAATCAATAATTCTTTATTTATTTTTTAAATCTATTATAAGATTCATACGTTTAAAGCTAATTATATTAAACATTTATTTCTAATTTTCATTAAAAGTTAATTACATTAAACATTTTTTTTTAAAGTTAATTATATAAAACATTTATTTTCAACCATTAAAAGTTAAAATCATTGGAACTTAAACATTTTTTTTTCAATCAATCATTAAAAGTTAATTAAACATTTATTTTTTCCAATCATTAAAAGTTAAAATCATTAGAACCCTATTACAAGATTCATACGTTTAAAAGTTAATTACATTAAACATTTTTTTTTCTAATCCTCGTTAATTCTTTTACAAGATTCATACATTTAAAGTTAATTACATTAAACATTTTTTTTTCAATCATCATTTAGAACTCTATTACAAGATTCATACTTTAAAAGTTAATTACATTAAACATTTTTTTCCCCAATCATTAAAAGTTAATTACATTAAACATTTATTTTTTTCCAATCATCATTAATTCTTTTACAAGATTCATAATTATGGATGGTGTTTTTTTTCATTATTTCTTTCCTTCCCTTCATCCGCCTCCTCTCCCCCCTCAGTGATTAAATGATACAATGAAAGTTATAATCAATAATTCTTTATTTTTTAAAAAATCTATATTAAACATTTATTTCTAATTTTCATTAAAAGTTAATTACGTTAAACATTTATTTAAAAAAAAGTTAATTACATAAAACATTAATTTTCAATCATTAAAAGTTAAAATCATTAGAACCCTATTACAAGATTCATACATTAAACATTTATTTTTTCAATCATTAAAAGTTATAATCATTAAATGTTAATTACAAGATTCATACATTAAAAATTTTTTTTTCCAATCATTAAAAGTTAAAATCATTAGAGCCCTATTACAAGATTCGTACGTTTAATCCAATCATCATTAATTCTTGTGATAATCGAGGACTTACGCCTCCTCCGACTCCTCTCGAGGCTTCTTCTTTGCAGGCTCCATCTTCTTTCCGAGCTTACGTTTAGAAGCGTATGTAGTTTTCTTCTTCCGTCTGGTCATGTCAACCTCGTCTTGACCATAGACGCATGATAACTTATTGAAATCTATGTACTCTTTATACTCGTTTATCAGAGCTATCATATGAAGCAATGCTGGAATAACCGAACTCGTATCGTTCCGCATCGCACTCTTGGTTGGATCGCAAAAGTTTTGGCCGATCAGACTTAAAATTCTTAAACCATTCGCAGAGCACTCAGACATTTTAGCAGGGTTTGTCTAGTCCGTACTTGACACTATCGTCACCGATAACACTCTGTAGCCGAGACATCCTCTCAGTTCCTTTAATAGTCGAGAACCATTAGGTCTTCCCTCTTTATGATGTCATCTTGCTTACATCACTGCTTGAAGGGTTATAGCGGACCACTCTATCGTGAATGATGAGACAAAACGCCTTGGTATTTACAGGATATTTTCCTCCGTCTCGGACGTTATACGACACGTCACCATACCGTCCTTGAGAGTATCTTCCTGTCGGCTGGCATCGAACACAACGATGGGTGCGTGAGACTTGAAATGGGAAGGATCAAGTAAAGGTAAAGAGGCGCTCGTTCCATAGTACGAAGTCTGGAAATTGGCATAGTCTTCGTATAATTTCGAGAAGGAATCTTGTCTAAAGTTCAAGTTCATATCCTCATAAGGGTACATGTTAGAATTTAGATAGAGTTTAGCATTACGTAAATTACAATGGTCAAAAATACTTCTATCTGCTACCGTCGTATTGTTCCGTCCGGTCTGAAGCGCGAAAACAACGTAACGAGGTTTCTCCAGCAAAGTTGACGTTTTCACAGTCTAATCATGCTGATTAGAGGTCGGTACGTTAGAGTACTCGTACAATTCCCAAGTATGGAAAGGTAGCTCGATGATCCTCCCGCTCTTGATGAAATTAAGCAGGTTGAGACGATTGATATCATCAGTCTTTATATGCGGTACAAGCCAAGATATTTTACTTAACTCAATCCTAGAGGGTGTCTCTGCTAGCAGGAGGTGGGGCTCTTTGTAAAGCGTTGTTGTCGCTGGTGGAACGAACTAGCACCAGCTCTTGTTTCGCGTTGATCAGTATTCGGGAATAGTCTTCAACGAATCCTAGTATGAGACGTAAAGGGATGCATACGTCAAAGATGCTTGTTTCAGCATGTACGTGAACTCCTTCAAACCTCCAACCCACGTTTGAAAGATGAGTCTGCCAACCATTCCTTATAGATAGATAGTTTTTAAGTTGGGTCGAAATACCCACATCTCTCGATTGATCAATCTCTACCCCGTTGATCTCATAGGCGATTCTTGAGAATAGATGCAGTATTCCGTTATTAACAATTCTCTAAGTGCTTCCAGGTTCTCCCGTATTCAAAAGTAGTCGCCCTTTGATATGTAGCAGAGAGCGATGAGGTAGGGTGCATAACCCTTCTTGTTGGATAGATATCCTAAGCTCGTTCCCGTTAGCTAACGTACCGGGAATATACGAGGCGTAGGAATGATACTGGAAACTGGCCAAGGCTGTATCAAAAGCGACAGACTCCCCAATGTTCAGAATATCCATGACGTCATCCATTATTTTCGTAACGAGTAACCTAGACGTCTTAAATAGAGTTTATTGGCAGGTGTTAACGCTTTCACTGTCCTTCTCTCAATGTTTCGAGGAAGACTTCGCCGTCTTGTTTTATCTAGTACGAGTACCATCTCCAGCGAGTCGTTTCAGATGTAGACGTAGCGATATCGTCTCGTCTCTAAAGTTGACGATATCTCCTCGCTCGTCAACAAGTCGTACCGAGATAGACTCTATTACTCGCTTCGTTACCGGAAGGTAAATGATATTGTTAGGCGCTTCCACTATCTTATAGCCTGGCGGGACGGTCATGCTGAACTCGTGCAATGTATGACTCGGTTCTCCGTTGACGTAAGTCCCGCTAACGAGACTACATTCTACACGGATCACATTAACGTGAAGAATATTCACAGTATTGGTAGATATGTGCGTCTTCCCTGCAGGAAGTATGACTGAGTCGAACCCTAGCAAGGATGCAAACGTACCAGGTCGGGTAAAGTCGATAGGTTTATTGCAAGTGATATAGCTCTTTAAAGTGCTAGGGTCACCGATAATCGAGAGCTTTACGTTACTCGGGACTTCCCTTCGCAAGAATCGATCCAACGCCTCAAGTTCATAGGTGCCTGGTGGGACTGTATACTCTTTACCGTCGCAAAAAAATGTATTATTACGTTCGTCAATGTTCGGTATGGAATTGAACGTGGCCAGATTGATCAGTCCGATGAACCATTCTTCTTCACGATTCTCTTCTCCGAGCAGGATATGTGGGAAGTAGTTCTCTGTCAGATTCGAACTCTGACCTGTCAGTGTAAGTGTCATAGACATATTTACTAAGTTCGAACGTCAACGTGAGTATTTAAGGAAAGCTAAACAAAGATGTCCGCATAAAACGGTCCCGTACACTTGATACCGAGTATGATTATAGGTGATGGGTATTCCTCTGAGATATTGAACAAGTTCGAGCGGTGGCCTTAGATCACCGAAACTATCGAAGTAAACCGCCCGTTCACCGTTTTTCTTATACGCCACCCAATGCGTACCTTACCACTATCATCGTCAAGATTGATGATGGCGTTCTCTATCTTCCAAGGAGGACCGTCAGGTAAAGCATCTCTCGCAAATACTCCTCTAAAGAAGGTGATTTTTAACTCGGCGGCGTACTTGCGCAGATCCGTTTCAGTAAGGGCACGTTTAGGTAGTCATTTTAATTTCGGGTAAGGTCGTAGATACATACCTTTCCCCATGGCGATAGCTTCGAGCGTACGATTATGTCTCTGAGCCTCGTTCAATTGTTTCGTATTCGCCTTAGCACTTTGTATGGCCTTGGTGATTCCTGCGGCTCCTCCGGCGACGGCTCCAAGCGCTGCGATCAAAGGTAGTATAGGTAGAATTCCTCCCTTCTTCTTACGACGTCTAGTAGTAGTAGTAGGACGCCGCTGACGCCGTTGAGTTTTCTTCTTCTTCTTTAGACCTGAACCCATCTTGACTTTAGCTTTCATCGCGTTGGTGATTGCCCACGCGGCAGCTTTCTCACTCAACCTCGAGTCTGGCGCGAGTAATCTTTTCCACGATTTCTCGATAAGTTCACGATCTGCAGTATGACGTCCTGCAAGATCTTTCACCTTGGAGAAGGCGATATCGTGTTCTTTACAGTGTCGATCTAACTCGTTTATTCCAGGATCGCCCCGTTTCAATCGTTTTTCCAACTTTGTTCCCGGTCCGCAGTACTGGTATTCGGGTATATGCGCTTCAAACGGTAGATTATTGATTATCTTATCCAACAAACCTCCCCCTCTTCTTCGCCTCATGACACGTACTGATTAGCATTTACATAGGTGCATCCATTATATAGATGAAGTAGTCGTCAACATGCGGTTCGAGAAACAAACAGACTCTTTAACTGTACAGAACAACGATCATGATGAGGGAGGAGCTTTACCTCAGAGACACGGTACGTTGTTACCTGATACTATCCGCTGCATCATCTGTGGACCATCGAATTGCGGTAAAACCAACGCTATGATCAGCCTGTTGGAGGAACCTAACGGGCTACGCTTCAAGAACGTGTACGTTTACTCAAAATCGTTATACCAGCCTAAGTATCAACGTTTATCGAAGGTCTCTCACTCGTTGAAGGCATGGGCTATTTCCCTTATTCCAACAACGTGGAAATTATCCCACCGTCCGAGGCTGAACCCGACTCTGTATTCATATTTGACGACGTCGCTTGCGATAAACAGTTTAATATACAGGCTTATTTCAGTATGGGTAGACATAAGGCCATAGACTGTTTCTATCTCTGTCAGACGTACTCGCGCATCCCGAAACAGATGTTGAGAGATAACGCTAATCTTCTCATCCTATTCAGGATGGACGATACGAACCTGAGACATGTCTACGACGATCACGTGAACACGGATATGACTTTCCAAAAATTCAAGGAGGTGTGCTCGCTGTGTTGGAAAGAAAACAAGTATGATTTTCTCGTGTTGAGCAAAGATCATGAGATCGATAAACGACGATATCGCTACGGGTTCGATACCTTTATCTTGCACGATTGAGGCGAACGCGCGTTCAGTACGTGATAAGACTTCATGTCGTCCATATCTAAATTCGGTCATAGTCTCTACAAAATAGATCTCTCATCGAGTCAGAGGGAAATCTAACTCTAAACTCTCAAGGGTATTACGACGCTAGATCGAAAGGATCGTCAACGTCGAGTCGCCCGTCACATCTAAGGATGTCTGTAACAAGTCTTACGTTGATAGGATTGATGCGAGACATAGTAACGAGCAGATAGTCGCTCTCAACACCGCCAAGGACCTCATCAAAGGACAGATGGAATCGTTGATCGAGGATTTGGAGAACAATCGAGTGAAATACATCAACTTTGAGAAGAGTACTCGTCAAGGGGTAGAGGAGGTGCGGAAACTGTCTCATCATCATGAGGATCGTCTCAACGAAAATAAAACAACGCTTGACGTTTTAGGTTCTAAGCTGCTAAGCCAAGAGGAAGCTTTCGAGATACATCGAACCATTTACAACGATTTTATAGCCGGAGGTGTAATACGCTTAAGGGGACCGGATAACAACAAGCTTTACGATGCAGACGGTATAGTTTTGCGAAACATAGGTATGCCCTCATTACCTTCAGAAGCCGCGTCAAAAGCTTATGAAGACTCTACGGTTAATCGTAGTTTTATATACATCTACTTGGATTCAAAACCTCTGAAGAAGGATGGGAGACATTTCGAATTGACTCTAACAGGTGAACGCGGTTATAAGTTCAAGAGGACGGGCATCGTTTCAACGATGGTCATGAACTTGAAAGGTATTATTTGCTTGTTGAATCTTAAAATTATCGACGACCCTCCTTTCGAGATGTTCAAAGATGACTCTATATCTTTCATGATAGAAACACGCTCGACGACGACGCCTCAGATTTTACACGTCGAATTAGGTTTTACTTACGTTTAGATATAATGAACCGTTTCTTCGCCGTAAGAGACATTCGCACCTTACATCATGTCGACGAAGGTCACAGAGGATATCATAAAAGCGAGTAAGATTATTAAACGAAAGTATAAGCAACTACGCGATGCTCGGCACGAGTCGGAGCACGTAGCGAATGAAACGTTCAAACCTATCACGGAACCTCTAAACAAGATGGTGAAGGCGCTCGCCGAACCCGAACCCGAAGCCCCACCCGAGAGATCGCAGAGCAACCATTTATTGGATACTTATCTTTATTCGTCTCACACGCATTCTGATAAGACATATGGGGTACGTCATGAAGGCGGCTCTACCAAGCTCGGAGATACGCCTATCGTATTCGACGGGAAAGACGGAACAATACTTCTCAACAATAAGACGGTACCGTATACTCGAGGACTATTAGAATTACTCTTCAGAAGAGCACCCACGCATTATACTAAGGATGATCTGAAAGTATACAAGTCTATGCTCGAAGAAACGAAAGCGCATCGGTTGAGAAACGAACCGTACACTCGTATCAAGATGCGGGCGGGATCAAAGTATTCGCTAATCATCAAACCTATGTTTGAAGAAGAGCTCGAGGGTGAAGGTTTATACAAGATGGCGACGGGAAGAGGCGTCGATTATACTATTGGGACGATCCTAACGAATTGGTTGATCGATTACGACTCTTGCACGCATCTACCGAGGCCGGACATTCCGCTCACCATAACGAGATCGTTTCTATCATCGAGGAATTACGCGAGGCGGGAATCATCGTATAAAGACATTCAACTCTTCGATATTTTATCATAATCATGTCCGGTGTCAAGTGGGAGATTGCGCGCGAACTTCATCGTCCGGCAAGACGACGATTCCCTCGAAGACATGTTAGCGTACGAGGCTTGAACGAGCTCCTTCAGGCCGATCTGGTAGAGATGATACCCTACTCTGGTTCGAATAAGGGATTCAAGTACCTTCTCACCGTCATCGATGTGTATTCCAAGAGGGCTTGGGCCGCACCGTCAAGACTAAGACGGGTAAGAACGTCAGCGTCGCAATGGCTCTCCTCCTCGACAAGGTAGGTTTACCTCGTGTACGTCATCTCCAAACGGATAACGGGTCGGAGTTTTACAACGCAGAATTCAAAACACTCATGAGGAGAAAGAGGATCAATCATTATTCTACATACAGCAACGTCAAGGCTAGCGTCGTTGAACGATTTAATCGCACTCTCAAGAACATGATGTGGAGGAGGTTCACGGCTAAAGGATCGTATCGATGGATCGATATGATCGATTCCTTACTGGACGAATACAACCGTACTGTACACTCTACCATAAAGATGAGACCTATAGACGTCAAGGACGATAGACTTTTACATACAGTCTATAAACGTTTCAAGAGCTCAGATTCCACGCCGAACGTATTTAAAGTGGGCGATATAGTCCGTATCAGCAAGTATAAGGACGTTTTAGAAAAGGGTTATACCGCAAACTGGTCGACTGAACTGTTTAAAATACGCAAGGTGGTCGAGACTTATCCCAGGACCTTCCTACTCGAAGATATGAAAGGTAACCCTATCACGGGCGGTTTCTACGCTAAGGAACTTAGAAAGACTTCGTATCCTGACGTCTACCTCGTGGAGAAGATAGTCAGACGTTCCGGAAATAGAGCGTACGTTAAATGGTTAGGGTTCGACTCGACACACAATTCGTGGATTGATGCGAAGGATATAGAGGGAGGCGGGGGTATGTCCCTCCCTCCATCCCGAGCATATAAAGCGACCGGGAGGTAGGGAGACGCATCTCATTCGAAATGTTTAGACGGTTGGGTTATCGTCTGGAGGACATGAGTGAAATTAAGATCTCAGACAGCAGCTTGGAATACTACATCGCGAGAGCCGAGAAGGGTTACAGCGAGTGTTGCGACTCTTCGGAGCACTGGCTCGGATGCCATAATCCGGGAATGTACGAGGCGAGTCAGTCCAATGAGAACTGTTCAACATCATGTCCCGTCTACAAGCTGAAGGAAGGGGAAGAGCCGCAAATTCTCAGCGAAGGCGCTCCCCAGCTCGAGGAATCGATATCCCTGCTCGAGGAAGACGCTTTGTGCATCGAGCTGGATCGGATCGAGCGGGAGGAGCTCGACCGTGTCAAAAGCATCTCCGAACTCGAAAAGTATCGGGCCTACAACGTTCGTCGCCTGGAAGGAGACGAGGAAATCAGCGAACCGGAGGACGAGCCAAACATCGTGACGCTGGACTATGTGGGCAAAGTGCATCTTCCCAGGTAAAAACTTTGGCGCGAGATATAGAAGTCGGTTTAACGCGTCGCAGCGCGGACTGATCTACCTAGGCGACGGCAAATACGATCTTTTCAAGTGGTGAAAGAACTGGTCGTGCGCGTGTTGAATAGACTATATGTATGTGTTTGTTGAAAGACTAAGACTATGCATGAAAGAATCTTTGAGAGAGAGAATTTTGTACTGAATATATGTATCAATGTAATATTAAGAATATACTAGGTTTTAAAAAAAACTGTACTATTTATTTAGGGGTGAATAATACTTGTCATATCCTTAATTCCCAATCTTTGCTAGGATTGACCATCAGGGTTTGAGAGAGAGAATATACTTGTCATATCCCAGGGTTCGAGGTCCATAAGCTACCCTCCCAAACCCTACTACATCACGACGATGAAAGAGAGGAGAGAGAGAGAAAACACCCAGGCCGTGTGAGAAACAACCCTTCTCATCCCTGTCTCCGTATAAGTCCCCCTCTCAGTCAGCCCCCCACCCCATCCTCCACACCTCACATCTCTCAGCCATCCCCCCACCTCACGCAGCATCTGCTAATGTGTCCTCGTATCTGCACCAAAAAAAACCAGAGCTGCTCCACATCCCCTCACCACTCTACCTCACATCTCTCATGTGTCCCCGTATCTGCACCATGTTTAACGAAGGTATAAGAAAAAAACCAGGTGCTCCACACCCTCACGACATCGAGTGTCCAACCCTTCTCATCCCCCCTCCCACCCGATTATGCAAATGAGTCACAGAATACCGCACAAAAAATATAAGTCTCCCCATCACATCTCTCAGTCATCCCCCCCCCACCTCCCCACCTCCCTCGTGTTGCAGAAAGCCGCACCAAAAAAATATAAGTCCCCCCTCCACGCCTCACCCAGGTGCGCCATCCCCCAACCTCCACACCTCACATCACCATATCCATCACAACATCTCAGAAATGCTAATGTGTCCTCGTATGCCGCATTCTCCCTTACTACCGTCCTTATCCTCGGAGCAACACATCCTGACAGTTTAGGCCCACACAGTCATATTACCAGTCACCGTCCTTATCCTCGAAGCAAACACATCCGACAGCTTAGGCCCACACAGTCATATTTACAGTCACCGTCCTTATCCTCGAAGCAACACATCCTGACAGTTTAGGCCCACACAGTCATATTTCCAGTCACCGTCCTTATCCTCGAAGCAACACATCCTGACAGCTTAGGCCCACACAGTCATATTTCCAGTCACCGTCCTTATCCTCGAAGCAACACATCCTGACAGTTTAGGCCCACACAGTCATATTTCCAGTCACCGTCCTTATCCTAGGAACAACACATCTTGACAGTTTAGGCCCACACGTCGTATTTCCAGTCACCGTCCTTATCCTCGGAGCAACACATCCTGACACTTGAGGCCCACACAGTCATATTTCCAGTCACCGTCCTTATCCTCGGAGCAACACATCCTGACAGTTTAGGCCCACACAGTCATATTTCCAGTCACCGTCCTTATCCTCGAAGCAACACATCCTGACAGTTTAGGCCCACACAGTCATATTTCCAGTCACCGTCTTATCCTCGAAGCAACACATCCTGACAGTTTAGGCCCACACAGTCATATTTCCAGTCACCGTCCTTATCCTCGGAGCAACACATCCTGACAGTTTAGGCCCAACAGTCATATTTCCAGTCACCGTCCTTATCCTCGGAGCAACACATCCTGACAGTTTAGGCCCACACAGTCATATTTTCCAGTCACCGCCGTCCTTATTCTTGGCCGCAACACATCCTTACAGTTTAGGCCCACACAGTCATATTTCCAGTCACCGTCCTTATCCTCGGAACAACACAACCTGACAGTTTAGGCCCACACAGTCATATTTCCAGTCACCGTCCTTATCCTCGGAGCAACACATCTTGACAGTTTAGACCCACACAGTCATATTTCCAGTCACCGTCCTTATCCTCGGAGCAACACATCCTGACACTTGAGGCCCACACAGTCATATTTCCAGTCACCGTCCTAATCCTCGGAGCAACACATTCTGACAGTTTAGGCCCACACAGTCATACTTCCAGTCCCATCCTTATCCTCGAAGCAACACATCCTGACAGTTTAGGCCCACACAGTCATATTTCCAGTCACCGTCCTTATCCTCGAAGAAACACATCCTGACAGTTTAGGCCCACACAGTCATATTTCCAGTCACCGTCCTTATCCTCGGAGCAACACATCCTGACAGTTTAGGCCCACACAGTCATTATCGACCATATGAGAGGGAGGAAACAGTCGTAGAAGAATTTGCACAATAGATAAAGGGAAGCATTGTCTCAAGTGTAAAAAGCAAGATCTTGTAATGAGGGATTACATATCCATTAAGGGGAGACAGCAGTCATCTATAATGGAGGGAAGTAAATGCTTTAGATGCGGTAAAATGGGTCACCTAACGAGAAAGTTATCATATTCTGAGAATTAAAAAATGACACCTTGAAACGAATCGAACCAGGGACCTATGGCTTAGTACGCCAATGCTCTTACCACAGAGCTATCCAGGATTCGTCTCGTGCCCAGGGTCATTCTTCACTCATATTTTAAGGCAGAGTCTATGATAGACGTGTGGAAATCCTCACTAAAAAGCATAAATAATAGCTTTGGCTTTTTGATTCATTAACGAGAAAGTGTTTAGGGGAAGTGAGCCATCACTCAAACGAGAAAAGGGTAATAGAAGCCACGAACTACGTCCTCAGCGAAAATGATCCCCACAGTCTCTGTAAGTAGCTCACAATGAATGAGAAACTAAAAAACCTCTGGAGGACCAATGTTACGAACACAACAAATTGACTTTATGTTGTCTGGTTGGTAATATCTTGGAGCAGTCCTCTTCATTAACAAGCACACGAATAAAAGAGACTGGACCGCTTCAGGGTGAAAGTTCGCGGAACTTTTATCTCACTTCTGGCTCTATTGAGTCTCAGCGCACGACTCACTAACTTCGGCAGTGCTAAAAAAACCGCGCCAGTGACACTTGGCGGGAAAACAATAGGCCCAGAGTGGTTCAGGTAGATTCTTGTTGCCTTCAATTGAGGAAAGTTAAGTAAAGTGGGAAGGGTTAAGAAAGTATAAGGAAAAAACAGCAAACAGTCTTAACCTCAACACAAGGAGAATATACAAACACACAACGTTAAGTTTTTTAACCTTCTTCAACAACGCAAAACAAAACAAAGAAGAACAAAAACCAAACAATATAACACATAATAATCAAATCAAAACAAAGACACTTCAATTTAGAGGCATAGAGAACCTATCTAAAAGGAGTACAATTCAAAAATATAGCATGGAGGACAGAAACATGAAGGAGGATTGATAGTACTGGTCAAACAATAGAACAATATACAAACAGTCTCGGTAGAAAAGGTTGAATCTGCAAGTGAGTTAGTGTTAGCGTGTATTTTTCTAGAGAAAAAATATCGATTTTTAGTAAACAATGGGGTACACATTTTAGTAATGGGGCAGAGGAGTGTGGTGTTTATGAAAATCTCCAACCTAAGAATTGAGATTTCGTGCTTTTCAGGTCACAAAATGCAGAACTTGGGGAAATCTGTGGTGGATTTAAAGAAAGGTAGGATGGCCTATCGGGCTGCATTTCAAAATGGGAAATGCTGGACTTATTCTAGTATCGTGCAGTGCAGAATCTGTGTGAAATCGCTGACACAAGATTACCCAGAGATACCCGTAAGGTAGATTAGCCTGGGGGGTATAGGGGTTGAATACCTAGTAGGATTTGATTAAAGAAAGTGAAATCACAGAAGCTGAATGGGAGTTGACTTTGAAGGAGACGTGCCTAGTTTTAACCAAACTCTCGCAATTCCAGAGTAAGCCACGAGGAACCACGTAATTAACTATAGGGGTAGGTTGGGGAGAGGAAAGCATTAAGTATTCCAAGGAAACCACTAGAGGTAGATCTTATTTTTTGTCAAAAATAGGAACATCATACAGCTACACTAAATAATATTGGGGCAATCTTAGTAAAAGAACAAGCCTCTCTCCAGGAACGAAGAAATTTACTACTAACGACTAACGTCGAATGGGGAATCCATCAAGAGAAGGCTAAGCTCATCGCGCAAAACGCCTACTGTAGGTTTGCCCAGAAAGACGAATGCGAGAGCTATGAAGTCTCTGACTAAATTGTTAAGAAGAGTACACATTTTGTTATTAAATTGAAGAAGCAGAATGGGCTAAACTATAAGAAATATGGAAGAAACAGGTTAGGAAATTCCTGACAAAAGTTACAGGTCCATATACAATTTTAGATAGCCTGAGTAAGGTTACAGTACGCATTCAACTCCCTTATCACTCATTATGGGCTAATGTAGGGGGCTTGAACCTTTTGTGTCTAGGGATCCTATCCCAGTTCTGTCCACAGATCCAGAGGTTCGACCACGAGGTAGACCTAGGAAGTCATCGATCAGCCAGGAGGTTGATAAGAGACAGAAGAGGTCCAGTCATCATACCTCGGAGATAACACCATTTAATCATAGAGTGGGAACTCACTCTAAGTCTCCAGATGAACCATATACGCTGAGGTTACTTAAGCAGTTATCAACAAAATGAGTGTGTGAAAAAATATCTTTCTCTTAAAGAGAGAGAGCTAGAGAAAAATTGCAAGTATAGTGAAACCGCGTGTCTTGCTCGTAGCTCGATGAGTGCAAGAATATGATACACAGAAAAAAAGAAGGGTTGACAAAAAGAAAAAAAATCAATTTGAATGTCATAATTGTTATATAAAACATAGTTTGTGTAATCTCCCATATTATGTTATTGTTGTGTCATTGTATTAATTAGTGTGTTAGTGTTGTGTTAATGTATGCATTAACTGTTTCCAGGAGGATTAATTATAGTATTTGTGTTCGGAATACCATTGGTTTGATCCAAACAGGACCCATTTATTATTCAAACCTCAGATACAGGGATAGCGTTTGAATATATAAAGGAAATAGCTATCAAATCATTTTGGATTTTAGCATAAAGCCTTTGTTATACGAGCATAAATAGTGAGAAGGTTCATTACAAATTGTCCAACAACTAGGAACAAGAATCATTTTCAAAAATAATGAAAATCATATTTAGTCAGCTAATTTCCAGAATTCTATGGATCAGCTAAGGGAAGTTTTCCATAAATTTAGTGCAGATGAAGTAGCCTAACCAACTTGGTGGCAACCAAGACTTCTTGTAGTGAAATATATTTGTTTGATCTAAGGGGAAAAGTCCTCAAAAGTTTGTTTGGTACTTTGGATTCCGAAAATTTGTCCGTGTTACAGGAAATGTTGGATCAATTATTATATCAGGAACAGTATGAATTGTTGGCAGACCACAAGAACCAATTAATACTTATGAAAGGGTTACAGGAAAAAATATTAAATAATACAAGGTTCGTTACCAGGTTATCGCAAAATTATATTAAACATTATCAAAAGTTGTATGTACAGTATAATGCTAGTATAGAGACTTTATTGAGCGGGATGCGCATAGCACATCCTTTCATATAGATTTGAATGGTTTATTCTTAAGAATTTCGGAAGGATTGGCAAATGCTCGTTTAGAATGGAGTAGTTTCCGTTATGCCTTGGAAACTAGTTCAAGGAATCAATTAAGTAGCATGCTTATTGAACCGGGTGAACCGTTTACTACCTCCATCTCTAACCGCTAGAGGCCACGACAGGCGGGAAGAGGGTGAGTGGAACCAATAAGTAATTTAAAAGGAAAATTTGCAAGTTTAACAAAAATATAATTATTTATTCAAAGTAAGGCAAAAGAGGTATAATAAGTAATTCATGGCCTCACAAGTCGAACTGAGAAGTGTTGAAAAACAGAGACTGCGCTTGCACAGTACATTTAAGGACTTAATCCACAATCTCAATGTATTAGTAGTCCTTGAATTATGCCGAGCTAATTGATATTATGTGGCTTTGTCAGTTTTCAAGAAATCAACTACGCGTCATGAACTACGGTGGGGTTTGGGCTCCCCTTGACATATATGTGGCTGTGAGTGTATTCTGAGATCATCGCATATAAGCTTCGCCTGATTTGAATGGAGTGTGAACCCTATCCCTAACCCTAAAACCTAACTAATAGGGTTCAAATAAAATTAGTCAACAAAAAGAAAGAGTGTGCTTAGTGAGTAAAGAATATAGAAAACCTGGGCAAGAGACCAATACCCAGAACACGCAATTTGGAACAATTGTGGAACCCGTACCCAGGGTCAACCTCAACAATATATAAATATATAAACATTCCCCTAATTCAATTACCAGACAAAAATATTAGAAGTGGGACAACGTTATACTTAGAATAATTAAATAGAGGAAAAATATAGTAAGTTGAAATGATTCACAAAATGGGTTGTTTATTAGATTTTCGAAAAAGATATGAACAACAATTAAATACAAAAGATCACAAAAAGAGGAGAAATAATGTATTTAAAAAAATTGTGATCACAATAGCATGGTTTCATTAGAAGAGCGAATTAAATATTTTAGCGATCACCATCACTAATTTACGTTAACAAAAACACAAGTTAGATGCGCACTTGTTAGCCAGGAAAGAACAATATAAAGTTCATGAATTAGATCTCCGCGAAATACTCATATGCTTTACATAAAAATCATATATATATATATATATATATATATATATATATCATTATCTTTACATCACTCCATCCTAACAAAAAGAAAAAATATGTCTTACGTTGATTTACCCTAGACATAAAACTATCAAATTTCTTATACTGATTACAAAGTTGAGCAATCCACATTTTAGTTGCCAACGCTCAAAAAAATTACCATCAATTAACAAAGTTATTATGGCGGTTATTAATGACCTCTACACTAGCGCTGATGGCGCCCAATAAATTAAGTTAATAAGTAAATATTGGAGATAATAACATAAATAGCACTACTTCGTACTCAAAGTCTAATAACTCAAGTTCATTACAATTGAGATAAAGTTTAAGTCCAAAAGAAAATATTATTATTAACAACATCACAAGCGCTGTTTTCTAGTTAGAGTCCAATAACTCAAGTTCATTAAGCCACAAAAGAATTTAGAAACGAAAAAGATTACAAGCCGAAAAATAATTTTAATTACATTGTTATTAATCTCCGAAGCCTTAGCTTCCCCTAGCGATTATCGAAGCCAGTCCAAAGAGTGCTTCTCTACTCATACGATCACTCTTTTATACGGTTTAAGAACAGTCCACAGAACACGGAATGAGGGGATTATGAGGGGAGGAAAACTAAAGAACATAAACGGGGGGGGGGGGGATTCTATACGCTTCTAGACTGGAGTAGAAACAAATCTGGGCACTGGCTGAAGAGTATCTTCTTTTCTACTGAAAGTCTTTGGTTTGGGAATTTTTGTAATTGAGCGTTGAATTAGCGTGGCCCCAGTATTTTGTTGTCAGTCGTTGAGTTCGGGCGTGTTTGTGGCGGTGGGTTGATCGAGTGCGTAGTCAGGCCAACAGCGGTCAGGGACCGTGCAATTGGGTAAGTCTGTTTGTTATCGACTTGGGTATCGCTGACGTGTAGCTCATGCTACAAGTGGTTAACCTCTAAAAAAAAAAAGTAATGTTGAAACTACATATGTTTCATATCACCTCTCTCTTTATCTGCTCATTACGCATGAGCCTATCCCCCCCTTGTACCCGTACTGGTCAGCACTGTAGCCCTGAGGCATGATTGGTTGAACCTCGTTTTCCTTTTCCTTGCTTGGTCTAAGCCGGGGAGTTTATTTAATATGTTGTACGAGCAGAATAAAAGACAGAACGTTTTACAATTTACTGCTAGTCGGGTGATTAACTGTTATTTTATACGTCCAAATTACAGCTACCTAACAGAGTCGATCCAGGACGCAATGGCGTCAGACCAAGCTAGCACTTGAGTTCGATTGAAGTAGCATCCCACCACACCGAGATCATCTACATCAATTTGTCAACCATCTGTGCACTACCAGTATACTCGCTATCCTGTTGCCGGGACTAGAATGATGGATTCCACGCAGAACTGATTGTTAAGTTCTAGTCAGGGAGTGTGCTGAATGTTTTGTTATATTTTTGTAAAGCCTCAATCTACGTTTGGTTTGTACTGGTGTGTGCCAGGGTTGTATCTAAAATAAAGAGTTTGAGTTTATATTGTGGTTAGCTAGGATTAGGATTATTGTCAGGCTTGCATATTTGCAGTTTGTAGCACGTTTGGTTCCCTCTCAGCCAATCACTTGTGTTATAGGTGTCTATTTGTTGTGGGCTTAGTTTAATTGGTTTGAATGCCGATGCTACATGAGTCAGCTAGGGATGGTTAAACCGTATCATGGAGACCGGAAACATATTTTACTTATACCACACTTCATGATATGCGGCTTATCCGCTCCTTTTTGAGAATTGTTAGGTATCATTAAGGTATATTAACTGTTGTTAATAAGACTTACTCGCTCATTAGCGTTTTATTTATAATGAGGCTACTCTCTCTATATGAGTGTGGGGGGAACGTCAGCAAACAGTATTCGGGAGTTGCTGTCTGTATTTAATGACCTAATTGGTTCTATAGGACCTCTCTATGGCCTCCTTTGTTCTCTTTTGTTAGGTCATCTCCTTTTGACTCTATATGGCATGGCAAGTCCGTGCGAGACCTTTGCACCTCACGAGCTAGTATATATTTGTTGCCCTTTAGAAGGCTTCCTTAAGCCTAGTGCTTGTTAATGTAAGACTTCTTTAGTTACTTTTATGCTAATTTTTGATCGTGTGCTTGGTTTTAGTCAACCATGGCTGTAGCTGCGATGCCCTAATTTGGGCTAATCATTCCCAAACTAGCGGGATATGGTAAGCACTTCCTTATTGTGGCCTTGACGCTCATGCTGTAGTAAATGTTCTCTTATAAAAGGGAATCAAATTACTTGTATGTTAATTGATTCACTTCCAATTCTTTTTATGTGTCCAAGTAAGCATGAGCAGTGTGAGTTAATGAGCACACCTAAGGGTGCCTCCTCAGTATATAACACAAGCTGTGGTTTTGGCCTTTGCAGTAAACTCTCAGATTTTCACCACGAGTTGGAACTGTATTGCGTGAAAGATGTAGAGATCCTACGGAAGGCCTGCCTGCAGTTTAGAGATATTCTTATGGATAAAACAAAGGTGGATCCTTTCAGGGAATCGTGTACGATCGCAGGAGCGGCCATGTTGGTTTACCGGTGAAGTCATCTTAAAGAATACCGTCGGTATCATCCCTAACGGTGACTACCGGTGTGAAGACCAACAGTAGCACTTCGCCGTACAATGGCTCTGCTAGGAAACCCACCAACGCGGTATCTCTATTCTTCATGCTAGTAACGGCTATGAGGAGTATGTGTTAGGGCGACGTGTAGACAGCGTTGTTAAAGCTGGAGATACCACCACCCTCTTCTATTTCTGGGGTTGTTATTGCCACACTAGACGAAAATCGGGCGTCACTTCAGACAAATTTAAAGTGGGTGGGTTGAATATTGGTTTCCACTTTCATTTTGCCTTTGGGAATAAGGGCCGGTCTTATGACTTCGGGCTAAATATTGCTATCGGGAGGTTAAAGTTAGCAACCAGCTGAACTGGAAATACTGGAAATATGACTGTGTGGGTCTAAACTTTCAGGATGTGTTGCTTCGAGGATAAGGACGGTGACTGGAAATATGACTGTGTGGGTCTAAACTGTCAGGATGTGGTGACTGGAAATATGACTGTGTGGGCCTAAACTGTCAGGATGTGTTGCTCCGAGGATAAGGACGGTGACTGGAAATATGTCTGTGTGGGTCTAAACTGTCAGGATGTGTTGCTTCGAGGATAAGGACGGTGACTGGAAATATGTCTGTGTGGGTCTAAACTGTCAGGATGTGTTGCTCCGAGGATAAGGACGGTGACTGGAAATATGTCTGTGTGGGTCTAAACTGTCAGGAATTGTTGTTCCGAGGATAAGGACTTTAACTGGAAATATGACTGTGTGGGTCTAAACTGTCAGGATGTGGTGACTGGAAATATGACTGTATGGGCCTAAACTGTCAGGATGTGTTGCTCCGAGGATAAGGACGGTGACTGGAAATATGACTGTGTGGGCCTAAACTGTCAGGATGTGTTGCTCCGAGGATAAGGACGGTGTCTGGAAATATGTCTGTGTGGGTCTAAACTGTCAGGATGTGTTGCTTCGAGGATAAGGACGGTGACTGGAAATATGACTGTGTGGGTCTAAACTGTCAGGATGTGTTGTTCCGAGGATAAGGACGGTGACTGGAAATATGACTGTGTGGGTCTAAACTGTCAGGATGTGTTGTTCCGAGGATAAGGACGTTGACTGGAAATATGACTGTGTGGGTCTAAACTGTCAGGATGTGTTGCTCCGAGAATAAGGACGGTGACTGGAAATATGACTGTGTGGGCCTAAACTGTCAGGATGTGTTGCTTCGAGGATAAGGACGGTGACTGGAAATATGACTGTGTGGGTCTAAACTGTCAGGATGTGTTTTTCCGAGGGGGACGCGGCAGTTGGCCTAAAAGGCATTTGGCCTAAAGGCATTTGGCCTTAAAATGAATCCAAAAGTCATTTGGCCTAAAAGGCATTTGGCCTAAAAGTCGTTTGGCCTAAAAGGCATTTGGCCCAAAGGCATTTGGCCTAAAGGCATTTGGCCTAAAGGCAGTTGGCCTAAAGGCAGTTGGCTTGAAGGCAGTTTGCCAAAAAGTCATTTGGCATAAAAGGCAGTTGGCCTAAAGGCATTCGGCCTAAAATGTAAATGTAAAACCTTCGGTTATCTTCGGAAAGTAAAAGGTACTGTTAGTTGTTTCATCTGAATATAGATAGCACAACTGATGCAAGGTAGTTACAATATTTCTAAAAACATTGACAATATCCTACATACAACTAGATCAGTAGTTCACAAAAAAATATATCAGCTTTTTTATATATAGATTTCCGATATTATTTCCTTGTTAATATATCTCACGGTCATAAAGTTAATGAAAAACAATAAGAAAATCCCATTCTCAGCATCGTTTACGCTCGGTAAAATTATATGCTTACATTCAAATTATGGGGACTTTTGACAACTTATTCCGAAAGGCAAAATGAAAGTGGAAACCAATATTCAACCCACCCACTTTAAATTTGTCTGAAGTGACGCCCGATTTTTGTTTAGCGCTACTGAGATATATATGAACATATTTTTCTATCTATTGTATTAATAATTAATATATAAATAATAGTGACGCATTAAATAAATTTTGCCAGTAAATATTACAATGGTCATATATATATATATATATATATATATATATATATATATATATATATATATATATATACAACGTGTATCTAAAACATTGCATCAAACTTTGGCAGGCTATTCCTTGGGTGAAAATAGAATAATTCTCATCAGCAACCTAGGGTCCATCTTGAATATTAAGGGTGATATACACCCCTAAACATAGAGCTAAAAACTACTATTGTTTGAAACATTATGTAAACTGATTGAGGTATTACAACGAATCTTTGTATACCACTTATTGAAATCTTGATCATTAATAAACTAAATGTGCTGTTACCGTTACCCACCCCCATCATGTAAAAAAGGGGGAGTTGTAACACTTTTCTGCAATAAAATATGCCAGAGTAAGTATTACTAACTTTGACTTAAAATTACAAAACATGAAGTAAAAATTAACAAAAAAAGGTGTCTTGGAGAAACTGTCTATCTTTCCCCGTTTCCAAGATAATCACACAAGTTTGAGCTCAGAGACAAGTGTTAATTCCTGCCAGGTAGGCAACCAGTATAGCTGTTGCGTAGCCACCACGCTCTCCTTACCTTAATACGTTAGACTTCTTTCTGTGGGTCTTTTTCAAAGCTTTGGTGTACGAGACAGCCATTGAATCCGAGGAAGACCTGTTAGCGAGGATAGGTGCTGCATGTGATAAGGTTCAAGAAACACCACGTGTTTTCGAAAGATTATACCAGTCATTGATACGCCACCTCAATTATTGAAATGACGTTAGGAGCCACTATTTTGAACACTTGCTATGAATCTGCTTTTGAAGCTAGGAATTAAAACATACAATAACTACGGTTATTATTTCTTAATTTAGCTTTCAATACTCCAGTGAGTGTAATGATTAAAATCCCACCCAAGTGTGAACTGTGTAAGCATAACTAACTAATGTGATAAATAGCAACACATTGGAGCTTATGAAGAAGGAAAAGTATCCGAGTTTCTCCATCATAATACACAAACCAGCCTTGTTTACCAAATTTGCATGATACATAGTCCACGTGCCGGTAAAAATGGTTAAACGACTGCAGTGCGAAGTAACACTGCGATTCTGGTTGCCTACCTGACAGGCATTTACACTTGTCTCTGAGCTCAAACTTGTGTGCTTATCTCAAAAACGGAAAAAGCTAGACAGTTTCTCCAAGATACCTTTTTTTGTTAATTTTAATCCTTGTTTTGTAATCTTAAGTAAAAATTAGTAATAATTACTCTGACATATTTTATTGCAGAAAAAAGTGTTACAACCCCTCCCCCCCTTTTTACATGATGGGGGTGGGTTACGGTAACAGCACATTTAGTTTATTAATGATCAAGATTTCAATAAGTAGTATACAAAGATTCGTTGTAATACCTTAATCAGTTTTCATAATATTTCACATAATAGTCGTTTTTAGCTCTATGTTTAGGGGTGTATACCACCCTTAATATTCAAGATGGACCCTAGGTTGCTGATGTGAATTATTATATTTTCACCCAAGGAATAGCCTGCCAAAGTTTGATGCAATGTTTTAGATACACGTTGTATATATATATATATATATATGTAAATAAACTTAAATTATGGTTTTGACTAGATCCTTAACTCTATTATTATTATTGTTAGAATTATTATAACTATTATTATATAAAATTAGTACAGTTATTTTTTTAAAACCGTGTAACTATTTTTATTACGGTGATATTATTAACAACATGGGCTATGTTAACACAATAAGTCCTTTGTTTAAAAACTATATACTAATTTCCCTCCTAGTAATTAGCAAAGCATTCTCAGGAATTATTTCAACTTGTGAAAAAAATTACAAAAGATTTTATGGAATTGTCGTTGGTCTTTTTTTAAGTCTTCATAAAACGTAAAAATACAAAATGTGGAAGCCTTTACAGGATGATAACTTCCTAGTGCAAGAAAAACGTACGATGTAAGCAAGTGGTCCTCCGAAAAGCCAATGGCTGCAGCAGAGGCCAGAGGGATAGATAGATCTGACGAGCTTTGGTTGGTAGAAATATCTGACCGCTAGGATCGCTTGTGTTCTCCCATTCCATAAAGTTACACTCTTATAACCTAGAGGCAAACAGACGTGACTCAAGTTGGCCCGCCACATTGCCGAAAAAAAATTCTTTTTTTGTCTAATCGTTTGTGCTCTATTTATGCTCATATGTTCCCGAACATGAATATTTAGAAATTATTTAATTTGGCGGGCCAACTTGAGCTCAAGCTAGCCTGCCACATATTGAAAAACACAACATAACCAAATTTATTTAAGTCAATCCATTGTATTCCGTTTGTGCTCATATGTGCCCGAAAATGAACATTTGTGCTTTAAAATTAAAAAATCTAGAGAACATTTAATGTGGCGGGCTAACTTGAACCTTCCCTATATCATAAACTGTAGAAAAATATAGTTCAAGCTGGCCAACCACATTTTTAAATATCAATGTAACAAAATTCTGTTTTCACCATTATTTTGTTCTTTGTTTGTACTCAGATGTGTCCGAAAATAAACATTTGTGCTCTAAAATTAGGTATGCTATATAACATTTAATGTGGCGGGCCAAGTTGAGCCTTTCCTGTATCATAACCAGTAGAAAAATCGAGTACAAGTTGGCTCTCCACATTTTGAGATATCAATGTAACAACATTCTGTTTTCATCATTCGTTTTTATTTCGTTTGTGCTCATATGTGCCCGAACATGAACTATAGTGCTGTGAAACTAGTCCTTTTAGATAACATTTAATGAAGGCGATCCAACTAGAGCTCAAGCTAGCCCATCACATTAACCGTTTTCTAGATTTTATAATTTTAGAGCACAAATACTCATTTTTGGGCACATATGAGCACAAACGAAAAACAAACGAATGGTGAAAACAGAATTTTGTTACATTGATATTTAAAAATGTGGCGGGCCAGCTCTAACTCAATTTTTCTACAGGTTATGGTATAAGGAAGACTCAAGTTAGCCCGCCACATTAATTGTTCTTTAGATTTTCTAATTTTAAAGCACAAATGTTAATTTTCGGGCACATATGAGCACAAATGGAGCACAATAGATTGACTTAAATAAATTTTGTTATGTTGTGTTTTTCAATATGTGGTGGGCTAGCTTGAGCTAAAGTTGGCCCACCACATTAAATATTTTCTAAATGGGTCAGTTTCACAGCACAAATGTTCATGTTCGGGCACATATGAGCACAAATAGAGCACAAACGATTAGACAAAAAAAGGTTTTTTTCAGCAATGTGGCGGGCCAACTTGAGTTACGTTGCAAACAGGCTAAATCTTATCTTTCTCTCTTCTCCGTCGCACTCTACAAGAGACTATGAAGGGTGGGATTAGGCAGCAGTCCTTTCCTCCCTCCATTCCTAATAATAGCAAACGACCTTAAAGTAAACCATAACAAAAATTCATTGTTCCCCGGCAAATTTCCTTTGGTTCTTTTTCAAACCCACTAACATAATTTGTATTGAGTTTCACGAGTTGTATGTGGACACCTCTGTCTTGCTTCATCCTTTGCTTTATATAGATTAAATAATGTATTGATTTGTATATTTTTTGTGTAAAGTTTAGTGATATCTAATTTTTTTTAATATGTATTTCATCTTCATTTTTGAAAGTAAGATTTTTACTATAAAATAATGAATCGAGGACAAAAATGTGCATACCGTGCCTGCTCAATTACACGGTGTACTTATGGTAATTTTTCCTAAACGGTTTCCCGTTTTTCCACGCAAACGAGGGTACTTCTCATAATTCTATCTTCCTCATACCTACCTTCTAATTGCTATTAAATGTGGAAAGCATTGACTGGCGTGAAGATACAATGAAAAAACAACACTACTAGAGCTTACTCTATTTACTTGAAAAACATATTTTAGACAGTGAAAATACATCATATTCAAATATAACAACAAATGTACATTTTTGTATAATTATAATTACATTTAAACTTGAATTAACATTTTTAAGATAAATACTATACTTATATTGACTTAATAATATATAAAATGAGAGACTCCTTTAACCCACTGGCTCAAAAAGAATTCATTATTAACATTATATATATATATATATATATATATATATAATCTAAACCTTTTTTAAAGGGTTTTGAACTAAAAGTTTAGTACCCTTTAATTAAATAAAAGCGAATGGATATACTTTTGATTTTTTCACTTGACGAGAAAAAGGGGCATTATAAGTTCATAAAAACTATTGAAATAACTATCATATTTTATAAATTAATTATATCTATGATAAAATGACCTCTCACTAAGCGTTTACTTAGAACCAGTAGCGCACTCAATGGGGTGGAGTAAACGGGGCACCTTCCCCCATGCCCCCTAATAATTTCAATACAAACATAAATTATTTACTTTATAACTAAAGCAAAAGACACAGAAGATGAGTCGTATACATAGGCTCCTTTTTAAGACTTGGTTTAAGACTTTATATTCAAAACACACACACATATTAAAAGTGCCACTTATATTTTCATTTGAAAAAAGCACAACCATAGTAGCTTCCATACATTGTATACAAGAAAATGTATATAACTAGTAGCCAACATTCTGGTAATTAAGTTCGTTTTGGTTTTTAAATCTCTTAACACAAGATATGGGTTATTACACCGAGGACCTCGCTTATAGAGACTTCAGAATCACTCGCACACCACCCAATTTCGGTTAAAATTAATACTAAAGTACTTCAAACTGACAAAGATACCAGAGCGTGTTATTCAACACATTAACATATATTGACTTAGACAGGGGTTCTCACATTTTAGACCGAAGGAGCCTTTGTACCAGAAAAAATGAATGGCCGAACTCTCACAAAAATATTTACACTAGTACTATGATCATTCAATAAATACATTTAAATCTCACAAGTCTTTTATAATTTAATACTTGAATGAATATAAAAGAAGAACTACACTACACCCCGACCTCCGCGTCACTCAAAAACAAGTTATATTTTGAGTGCGATGACTTATAAGACCAGGTAGCTTTCAGCGTTAATACCAACGTACCAGTTTCTTATTTGTGTACAGAGGTGTAATTTTTTTTATCACGTAATATAAAAATTCATTTGTTAACAACACATAAACCGTACTAAATGTTGATTTCAATACACAGTCTGACATTTTATCTCAGTTGGTAGCGTGTTTGTATACTGAGCTCAAGGTCCCGGGTTCGATTCCCAAAATGTCCGAAAAACGTATCATTGGTTGACTGTGATTTTCCCCTTTCACAATGATGAATTAACTGTCAGGGGGCTAGATGTTGTATTTGTTCTAGATTTAAGTTAGTTTGTCAGACTCCGAGGAAATAATCTACATTCTACGGTGTGTCTGTCGCTAGTTTTATATCGAGTGTCACTCATTGAGCGTGAACTGGGAAAGAGGGAAGGGTTGATAGGGTGGGGTATTACCAAATTTTTCTCCCCCCATCGAAATGTGCCTTCCTCCAGTTTGTTAAATTTCCCTCTGATATACTTGAGTTTGAAGCTGAAAGAAGGTTTGCATCAAACTTCAGAAAGATTCTATAACACTCTATTATTATTTCTAAATGCTCAAGGGACACTCCAAATAGCTTTTAGTGGCATTCCATTTTCAAATATTTTCCACTGGCTTGGAGTCAATCCCCTAAAAACTCCTTAAAAATAGTTTTTTTACAAACTACCTCACCCAACACTAATAAAGCTTCACCGATACTCTTGATAGTCATCACAATACGTTTTGTTATTCATTGTGACTTACTACCCGTTTGAGTTGTACACATACATCAATTTACCCTAATGAACCAGGAATGAGGAAGGTGACATTTTAGATTGAATGTACCTACATTTGCGTATATTGAGAGTGGGGAACCATTTTAGGGAAAAATACCCTTGTTACACCCGGCTTGGATTTGAACTTCAATCTTAGAGGACAACTTTATTTCCAACTGAGGGGGGGCGGGTGGAGGATATAGGTGGAGGACACACATTTTATCTCCAACTTTGAGGGGGCATATATTATTACCAACTTATATAACACAAATGTAGCTGAATCTAATATTACCCTTTAAATATATAGTTTGACACACTCAGTTGAACATTAATATAAATTCAAGATTTTCAATATACTACAAATTGGTTTATGAATAGGCCTACTTACAAGAGGGTTATTAAATTTATATTGAAAAGTTAACACATAATTTAAGTGAACATTTACGTCACCAGTAGAAGGTGAAATAAGAGTTCTGGCTCACTTTCTCCCATAAGGTTTAACATTGATCCTCACCGCACCCCGTGAAGTGATCCTCACCGCACCTCGTGAAGTGATCCTCACCGCACCCCGTGTAAGGAGAATTACTTTCTCTTTACACCGCACCCTGTGAAGTGATCCTCACCGCACCCCGTGTATGGAGAATTACTTTCTCCTGGATGTTCGATGTTAGTATCTCCTGGTGGTGAGTCTTGGACCGCAGTCACTCAGATTTTTGATGTTTGGATGTGTGGGAATGGTGGTGTTGTGTAGTTGGTTAAATAGAGCGACCATGGTGACTAGATAACTTTGCTATGTAGTTTATTCCTTCGGGTCACGGAACGATGGAGCATGAGGAATAAATGTGAGATAAATATTGTTGGTGGGTAGATACATTTAATTTACAATATCCGTCCCACTCTTGGCTATATATTTCTTATCGTGTCTGAAATTATGTTTTTGGTAGCTTAGCTCAGAGTTTCTCAGTCCACGTCCCAGTGTAAGGAGGGTTACTTTCTCCCTGTAGACGCTTGGTGAGGTGATTCAACCTGTGGGTTCCTTTCCCCAAGTGTTGATTACGTCCTCCCTTACAACCCCTCCCCCCTCGTGGTGTAGTCTAGCAGGCCCACCTGGCCCACTACGTCACACCTGTGCTTTTTACCGTTATTCCGCTCCCGCCCCTGCTCCCGCCTCCCCCACACCCTGACATACTTTCCCCCTCCCCTAGAGCCAACAAACCCTGGACATGTTGGTTCTTGCTGATTAATTATTGTTAATTGATTAATTGGTAGGATAGAGGCATGTTGGTTCTTGCTGATTAATTATTGTTAATAGATTATTGTTAATTAATTAATTAATTAATTGGTAGGATAGAAGCGTTGGAGTTATTATTGATATGATAGAGGTGTTGTAGTTTTTTAATTTTTTTATTTATTGCTGGCATACGCCGGACATGTTGGTTGTTAATTAATTAATTGGTAGGGAGTTTTAGGGCGTTGTAGCATGCGTGTATCAGGGGGTACGCGAGACACTGGTTGAGATCCTTCTCTAACAGCTGGCGGATGCACACTGTGAGCCCTCGCCCAGACATGTTGGTTCT
Organism: Timema cristinae; assembly: GCA_039000515.1. Taxonomy (NCBI): domain Eukaryota; kingdom Metazoa; phylum Arthropoda; class Insecta; order Phasmatodea; family Timematidae; genus Timema; species Timema cristinae. The sequence goes on from JBCFYV010001001.1 coordinate 46,074,451, forward strand.
TGCTGATTAATTATTAATGATTGTTAGGCGTGGAACCATAGAGCCACATGGGCCTCGCGCTCCACGACTTTCTCCCCGGCTGACCGAAGGAAAATGACACAAGCATCTCCGGCAGGGGCTCGCGGCCTTCTGATGACTAACTCAGCCTTTCACTTTTCCCTCCCCACCCCTCTCCCTCAGAGCCGGGGTTGTTCATCCTGGTTTCTCCCTCCCCGGTCATTACCTTCTGTGGGGTGGTGAACCGAGAAATAACCTCCATTCACCTTGAGGAGTAATTGTGTTTCTCAAAATAGACACCTGCAAGACAGCTCGGAAAAATCCCGTTAAACGGCAGTTTCGCTTTTACATCCATGAAAGTGGACATGTTTTGGCCCAACAGCTCTCTCACACACACACATCCAACTTGCTGGTACTTGGAGGGAGGCTCAACCTTCCAAGTCAGCTCTCACACACATCCAACTTGTTGGTACTTGGAGGGAGGCTCCCCCCGCCCAAGTCAGCTCTCTCACACACATCCAACTTGTTGGAGGGAGAGTGGAAAATCATCTTCGAATCACTAACGCCCTCCTCAAAAAATAGTTGTGGGTACTGGGCTCAACTCTCTATACTGCGGGGGGGGGGGGGGGTGCTTTTCACGGGGGGTGAATTTACTGTTCTATAGCTAAGTTAGTTTGTAAGTCGTGTGCTGATATAATCTGCATGTCTAGATTGGATTCGAACCAGAGACCATCAAATTACTACGCGCCTTACCAACGGCACGATTAGTTAGTTACCCCTTGATAGGCGATAACACCGCACAACTTCAACGGACTCATTGTTAATAAGTCTCTCGCCCTCTGCAAGAGCAGACTAAGTACAAATAAATTAAATGGCTAATCCTCTGTAATTGTATCTGTATAACGAATATGAAAACGGGTATTTAGCTTAACATTGCACGTAACATAAAGAATGATGACATGGTTTAAGGCGTTACTATAGCAAAAGACTATACTACTAAATATGGGAGGAAGTCGGATTTTTAACGGTTGCTATACTAATTACGCTAATAGAGCAGCTGTGAGCTTGTTCATTCTGTGCACCATCATTTGCATGGCAAGAGTAGTCTTACATCCCGTGAAAGTGGACATTGGGAGTGTAGAAAAGCACCCTAGTAATTAAGTGGACGTGTTCCAATTACAACGCTCAATTGGCTTTGTTAAAACTGACTACCCGTAGAAACATATAAAATATATAAATTTATAGTTATTGAAATAAAACTATAATCCCATGAAAGTGGACATTGGGAGTGTAGAAAAGCACCCTACTAATTAAGTGGACGTGTTCCAATTACAACGCTCAATTGGCTTTGTTAAAACTGACTACCCGTAGAAACATATAAAATATATAAATTTATAGTTATTGAAATAAAACTATAATCCCGTGAAAGTGGACATTGGGAGTGTAGAAAAGCACCTAGTAATTAAGTGGACGTGTTCCAATTACAACGCTCAATTGGCCCTGTTAAACTGACTACCCGTAGAAACATATAAAATATATAAATTTATAGTTATTGAAATAAAACTATAATCCCATGAAAGTGGACATTGGGAGTGTAGAAAAGCACCCTAGTAATTAAGTGGACGTGTTCCAATTACAACGCTCAATTGGCCCTGTTAAAACTGACTACACGTAGAAACATATAAAATATATAAATTTATAGTTATTGAAATAAAACTATAATCCCGTGAAAGTGGACATTGGGAGTGTAGAAAAGCACCCTAGTAATTAAGTGGACGTGTTCCAATTACAACGCTCAATTGGCCCTGTTAAAACTGACTACCCGTAGAAACATATAAAATATATAAATTTATAGTTATTGAAATAAAACTATAATCTTAAAGATAGAAAAGTTACCATCACACATAATGTTGATTCATTTAATATTCTTATATTATTGGTGTACTTAATTAATGCGGATAGGCTATATGTTTAGTAAGACGTGATTCAAAGAAAATAATAATGTTTGAGTACTTTTAAGAGGACAGCCTCAATGCACCCAACATTTGCGAGAGTCCATGTGGTACCAGCGTTTGCTACCCATTCGTATTCAGTTTAGCCTCGCTCGTAGCTGAAAGTTCCGGGTTCAAATCTCACCCACGTGGACAAAGGGGGTGTTCTTGTATCGACCAATTTTAATAGGAATAGCCTTGTTCGCAACTATATTATGACGAAATATATCCCTATGAAAGTTTAAGCCCACACCTCAATGCATCCAACATTTGTGAGAGTGAGAAAAAAAATGTACCTTCAGATGCACTGAGGGAGGGTAGGTTTGAGCGACGCCCGTTTGCACCACCGTGCTTGTTCGTTCTGTGCGTGCTATCATTTGCAGTTGTCTGAACGGAGCGCCGAGAGACGCGTCCAGCAACGTCGATAGGTCGGAGCAGTCTGACGAGTTAACGGGACTTACAGCTGGTCTTATGGACAGATTTTTATAGCGCATGCGCAGAGACACATTAGAGTATTAGGTCATTACTGGCGGCAGGCTCTTTGAAGAGAGTATAAATAGAACCCGTTCATTACATTTGGTCATTTCAGTCAGGTGATCTGTAGTACAAATAATTCTAGGGTAGAAAGCAAATAAAAGTTCTGCCTGAATACTCACTATTTAACATATTCATACGTCTCAAGTCATGTGATATACAGCATATACTTTAAACAGGCAGAATCCCTATTCATACATCAAGTACTCACAGTCGGCAAAGACCTAAATAATATTGCGCTTGTAAATTAATTGTTGATTATCAATAAAAAAAACTAGTAAGAATATGTTGTTAATATTTAAGGTAAGGTGACGAGTTCACACACGGTATTCAATATCTTATGATAGTGTACCTGCATTTGCGTGGAGCGAGAGTTTGAAATAGCCTAGAATATATTTAGCCCTTGGCGATGGAAATGTTTGAACCCCTAACTCCGCTACCAGGCACGGTTTCGATTTCAACCGCTTCCCCGCTGATCCTGACAATCACCTAAATAATATTGCTGCTTGTAAGGTAGGGTGACAAGTTCACACACGTAATCTAACCCATATGGTATTCTGGAGGGAGAGTTGGAAAAATAGCTTCAGCTTGATAGGCCAGTGTTCGAACTCCAACCTATCTAGTTTAAAAAAAATTGTCATCAGCTAGCTATATGTACGCCTATAAGGTGTCTAGTTCCCTATACAAAAGCATAAGCCATGCGTTATTCGGAAATAGCCTCAGTGTTTGAAGTCAAACCAATGATGACCCCGCTTAGTAGGTATGAGGACGGAAAATGTACTCGCATTTTCACGAAGTGTGCCGAAAAAAAAACCTTTGGTCTACGTTTGCGGGGGGCCGACACCTAGAATGGTCATGTACCAGAACAGGAATCAAACCCGCGACCTCCCTGGCATTGGCAGTGACGCCTTAGACTACGCTACCAGTGATGCAGGTGAATAACAAACGCATACCGAGTAAGTTTGTTGATAGATACTGACCACAGGTAAAGTAGCTATATGCTCTTCATACTATAGTTTTGGTTCTTTCTACCAAACAAATTAAATATTTAAGGTAAGGTGTCGAGATCACACACATAATTGTACCCGCAGGGAGAATATGGAAAACCTCCCGGCGCTGTTGAAGGAATTTATGGAGTGGAGTTGTTTAGCAAAATTATTAAAACTTAAAATACTAGGCTAAGTGAACCGCAGGGAGAGTGTAACGTTCACCCAGCAGTGATTTGAACCACGGATAGTGTGTTTGCGGTCACAAGTCAAACAGTGAAGGTGACATCAACATTAACGTATCTAGAATATATTTAAGGTGTTCGGTAGGAGATGAACAGTTTTAGAATATTGACACATGTATATTGTGCTTAGCCCCCAAGAATCTCGATGTTGACCATGCGACAACAACTATAGCAGGAACACCAGTTGGCAACAAGAGTTAAACACTACGCCAAGATTATAAACTCTGTTACCTACTACACTGTTCAGCGTGAGTTAAGATATTAGGCGTTTATGTGAAAGAATCTAGGTTTGACTCTGGATCACAGAAAAGAACACACGAGTCCTTTACCGGTGGTAGATGGCGGGGGGTTCGAATCCCTGTGACGTATAGTGTCAACAAAGGCCGCTGAGGATGGTCCCCCGGGCATGTTGGGACATGTTGATTGCTAATTGATGAATGATTATTTTTTAAGAAATCCCTAGAATATGTTCAGCCTTTGGCGGTGGAAATGTTTGAACACTGACCTCCGCATACCCTTAGAGTAATATTCATAATACCAGGAAGGTGTTTAGTATATTAATGTTACACAATACAAAAGAAGTGGAGTTAGACTATACTAATGCTTGTTATAATAATACTTTCTACGTATGTCAGACATTATTGTGACGTGACAAATAACCATAGTCACACGCTCCTCTTAGAACTGTTGATTGCACCATTTGTTCACACTGTATTCTCGAGGGAGAGGTGGAAAATAGCCACAGCTTGATAGGCCAGTGTTCGAACTCCAACCTATCTAGTTTTTAAAATTTGTCATCGGCTATCTATCTATAGGACTATAAGGTGTCTAGTTCACCTAAACACATGCATGATAAGTCACACTATCTTGTGATAGCGTACCCGCATCTGCATGGAGGGAGAGTTGGTGTTCAAACAATCATAAAGGGGAGTGCCCTGCTTAGGTATTGTGAAACTTTCCGGAGATGGCAACATTGTTACCCATAATGTTTGAGACAGAGCAGGAGAGAGAGACAGGGAGTTTCTAATATTTATAATAAACTGTATGTAAAAAGCGAAAGACCCTGGAATATTTACACCTGTCACAGCACTCCCGAGCACCTGGACTAAGCGTCAGACTCACCTATTATGGTTTGTTAGGGGGGAGGTGGAGAGGTCAGGGCTTGAAATCCGGTCGGACGCACTGGGGTTTATTTTTAGCTTCACTCATAATGTTGATTCATTTAATTAATGCGGATAGGCTAGATGGTTAGTAAGATGTGATTCAAAGACTTACATACGGCCTTGCGGGCAACGACCGCCTCAATGCACCCAACATTTGCAAGAGTGAGAAAAAAGCCCATGTGGTACCCGCGTTTGCTATTCATTCATATTCAGGTCATATAAACACCGTGATTTTTCTAGATATTTTACTTATAAACTTATGTAAAAGTTATTATTTATGTTATCAAAATATATATAGTCACCATGATTCTTTTCTCTGGGTATTTAACTTAGGAACATATGTAAAGGTTATACATTATTTAATAAAATGTACTCGTCGTGATTGTTCCTTATGATATTTAAAATAAATTCAAGTGTATTCAAGCACAAGTAACGAAACGGGGGCTCGTCTGGTATGGTTAATTGACGAGATTGGAGTTCAAACACTATCCTATTAAACTGAGGATATTTCCAACTCTCCCTCCATACAAAGGCCTAATATTGTTTAAGGATAGTAGGAAACCACCCTAATATTTTCCACGTATCTGACCGCTTGTGAGGATTAAAAGTAGATTTAATAGGAATAACATGCGTTACTATTTGTTTGCATCCTGTACGGACTAACACAAAACATTGAGAAATTATAAGTACCAATTTTCCTCACTAGATGGCACCAAATGAAAGTTATTAATAAATGAATATAAATTTGAAATATCATAATAATTTACCCGTAAATAACAAAATATTGAAGGATTCATACAGTCACACATGTGTTACTTGTACGTTATTTACCATATTTATTGATTTTATTTCTAGGTACACCATTTGGAGGTGAAATAATTGCGCACACATGTATTGTTACTCACAGACAAATATTGTTTATAATTCGATATAAGGACTTTATCGTTTTACGTGCTGCTTCGGACAAACCCTGACGACATCCAGGAGGAGCTAGTGGAGATGGGTTTCCCAGTGAAATCCGTCACACAGATGCTCTCCCAATGGAAGCGGGATCAGAAGACCGGAGAAAGGCAGCGGTTGCCGAACTTCGTTGTCTCTCTGACGCCCGGGGAGCACACCGCAAGGCTGTATTCCATATCAGTCCTGTGCGGGCTCCGCGTCAGGGTGGAGAAGTACAAGTCTCCAGGCGGCCCGGTTCAGTGCAAGAACTGTTTCCGGTTTGGTCATGTGCGGAGGGATTGCCGCGCTAACCCTAGGTGTGGGTTCTGTGGTGGTGACCACGAGAGGGGCGGGTGCCCGGAGGAGAGACGATCTCCCCCGAAGTGCCTGCACTGCTCAGGAGCCCATTCCTCGGCGTGGCGGGGCTGTCCCACGTACAAGTCCTTGCGGGCGGCAGGGAATGTGCGGGCCTCCAAGCCTCAAGAAGGGAGGGACGGATGGGCCAAGTGAAGGCCAGAAGCCCTCGGGGCACGTTGCGGGACGGAGGGCGAAAGTGACTCCAGCTCCAACACCAAAGCCACTGGTACAATCGTTCGCCAGTGTGCTGTCAAAGAGAGATACCCCTCCACCCAGGCCGAGGCACCTGCCGAAGCCGCCAAACCTGAACCGGTGGAATCCGGTTCTACCCCTTTGGTCGAGGGCCCGCCCGAGACCGCTCCTCTCCCTATCCCAACCCACACCGGCATCCTACACCCTTCCAACCCTTTCCTTCCACTCCCAACTCCACCCTTGTCACCCCTGTAACCCCCACACCCGAGGATGATGCTGCAAAGCTCAAAAATTGCATTGAGCTACTCAAGGGTATTCCGGGACTGGACCCATGGGACTTTTCATCGAGTCTCTTGAGGAAGGTCCAGGAGTCTCCGAGGAGTAACCGTGGCCACCTGGTCATGGAGCACATCATCCTCTACCTGGTCTCTCATGGCAGTGCACCCGAATAGAGGACCACCAGTGCTGAAGGAGCTCACGGTCGCACTCTGGAACGCCAACGGAGTCGCGGGGAAGAAGGCTGAGCTTGAAAGTTTCTTGGCAAAGCATCGTGTCGATGTAATGCTGCTGGTAGAAACCCACTTGCGCTCCGCAATGAGGTTCTCGTTAGCAGAGTTTATCTGCCATCGTAGTGACCGAGCGGGGGATGTGGGAAGGGGTGGGACGGCGGTTCTGGTCCGAAGGGGCCTTGACCACCACGTCGTCTCACTTCCTCCCCTCCAACACATGGAAGCAACGGCTATCCAACTGGTGACCTCGACTGGCCCAGTGCGTCTCATTTCCATCTACTTCCCTCCCTACCACCGGTTCGACCAGGCTACGAGGGCTGACATGGAGGTGCTGCTTCGAGGTACCACGCCTGTTTTAATCGGTGGTGACTTCAACGCTAAGCACCCTTCATGGGGCTCTAGGATTATGTGCGCTCGCGGCGGATTGCTCCGCGACGTCATAGATCTACACGGCCTGGTGGCTGCCGGGCCTCCGACCCCTACCCACTTCCCTTTCAATCCCGGCTATCTCCCGGACGTCCTAGACTTCGTTGTCTCCAGAGGGATCAGAAGGCGGTTAGTGCTGAAGTCTCTAGCTGAGCTAGACTCGGATCACAACCCCGTTCTCGTGAACCTGGGACGCGCGGTGTCCTTCATAGACCCCCCCGAAAAACCCGACCTAAAGCGCACTGACTGGGACAGGTTTACGAATGTGTTGAGAGGGAGGTTGGGACCCACCCCTACCTTTCGAACAGCAGCAGAAATCGATCGCGGTGCGGAGTTAATAACTTCCGCCATCAAGGGGTCGCTCGAAGCTTCGACGCCGAGGCACCGTCCTAAGAGGGCGCCACAGGCTTCTTTGCCCGATTCTATCCTCAGGCACGTCCGGGAGAAAATCGGCTGAGGAAGGCTTGGCAAATCTCGAGGGACCCGGTAGACAAGGCCAACTGGAGCCGCAAAGTCCATGCGGTTCGGGAGATGGTCCGAGAATATCGGAACAGTGTCTGGGAGGACAAGATTGAGAGCCTGTGCGTGCAGGACAGGTCCTTGTGGCAGATGACGAGGAACTTGATGCGGGTCCCGCACCAAGGCAGCCTATTGTGAGTCGCAACGGGGTGGCCAACTCCGACCAGGAGAAGGCCGATGCTCTCGCTGAGCACTTAGAGGCGCAATTTGTACCGACTGACAACCCGTCAGACCCGGTGCACGTTGCGCACGTGGCGCAGGTCATCAGTGCGATCTCGTACAGACCCTTGGATGAACCCGAACCCACGGAGGTGACAGAAATGTCACGGGCGATAGCCGCTCTAAGACAAAACAAGGCCCCCGGATCCGACGGTATCAGTAACGCGGTCCTCAGAAAGCTGCCCTTGGAGGCGATTAACTTCCTTGTGGAGTTATTCAACGCCGTCCTGTTCCTGAGTCACTTCCCCGAGCTCTGGAAGCATGCCAACGTCCTCTGCTTTCATAAACCGGGTAAGGACCCGGCCCTAGCTTCGTCCTACCGACCGATCAGCTTGCTCGACTGTCTGGGCAAGCTGTTCGAGAGACTAATAATGACGAGACTGACCCGACATGTTCGCGAGGGAGGCATCTTGGTGGACGAGCAGTTCGGATTTCGGGCGGGACACGCTACGTCTCATCAACTTGTCCGGCTCGTGGAACAGGTTACGAGGAACTTCAACATCAACAGGCTGACTGGTGCTGTCTTTCTTGACGTGGCAAAGGCCTTCGACCGTGTTTGGCACGAGGGTCTCCTTTTCAAACTCCTCTCCCTGAACCTGCCCTTCTACCTAGTTAAGGTTGTTCAATCTTATCTTTCCCATCGCACCTTTTCACTACCTTTGGGAACGCCACCTCCAAGTCAGAAGCATCCGGGCTGGAGTGCCGCAGGGTTCCATGGTGGGCCCGCTGCTCTTCAGTCTTTATGTGAACGACATTCCAAAATCCCCAGGCACCGAGTTGGCTCTGTATGCGGACGACACGGCTCTAGTAGCGGAGTCGTGGCGAGGGCAGCTGGTGGAGAGGCGACTCCAGACGCACCTGACGCAGCTGGAGGGGTGGCTGACAACCTGGAGAACAAGTATTAACGTGGAGAAGAGCACTGCAATGCTCTTCACATGGAAAAGAAAGTACTACAGGCCGGCTCCACTCCGGCTGTTCGGAGAACAGATCAGATGGGCGGACAGTGTTAAGTACCTGGGACTTACGCTGGACACAAAACTGACCTGGAGACGACACTGCAACGAAAGACTCAACAAGGCGAGGCAAAGGCTGGGAGTCCTAGGCCCACTGCTTAACAGGCGTAGCGCCCTGTCTACAAGGAACGGTCTGACGCTGTACAAGCAGCTGCTCAGGCCGATCCTCGACTATGCGTGTCCCGCTTGGGGTCACCTGGCGGACACGTATATGAGGAGGATGCAGGCGTTCCAGAGCGTATGTCTGAGGATCATTGTGGGCGCACCTTGGTATGTCCGGAATGAGACTCTTCATCGTGACCTGGATATGCCTACCATCAAGGACCACTTCCGGAAACTGGCGCAGTCTTTCTACGCTAGACTTCCCGGTGCCACCAATCCTCTTATCCAGGGGCTTGGGAACTACGTCATCGACCCTGGTGGGTGCCATCGACGTCCCAAAGCCCTGCTCGGATAAGCGAGATGTGTCAACAGTGGTTTGGGAGGCTCTCACCCAGCCCCCATAGAGTAGTGTCTCCGCACGTAACTCTAAAAAACCCTTAGTCGGTTTCTCAATTTCTTACCCCCCCTTTTTACCCAATATTACTAATATTTTGTAATCTCTGTTTCTTTGTTTCAGAACTTCGCGAAACGCGACAACCCGTTCTTAATTTTTGCAAACCACACGGTGTGACCAATTGGTCGGTACGTGTTGGAACTTGCTCTCGTGCTCCCTTCTGGAAGCATCGGAGCATGCCTTTGTCTGTCTTACGTGCTGCTTGATGGATTTCAGTAAATCCACGCATTTTCTTGTGTAAAATTTGCCTTTCACGTCTAGAGAAGTGATAGTGAATAAGTCAACTATCATTAAGATTTTATCTACTTATTCTCATAGAGCACGCTCTATAGTCAATATTTGATCTGTTGATTTTCATACAACACACTTAGTTAAAATGGTCTTCCTATGTAAGAACTGTTCAACATCTTTTACCAAGCTCACCGACCTGACACGTCATATGCGTTTACATCACGGGGCTGGACTTAGAAAATGTGATGAGTGTGGACAAGTTTTTAGTCGGAGTGACAACTTACAGAGGCATGTTTCCTCACATAATCGGGAGATGAAGTCATTCGAGTGTGATAAAGGCAGTCGAATATCTATTGAGAATCTCGATAATGATGAAGATTATGACCCTTGCAGTTTTTCAGAAGCTTTGAATGGGTCAGTCAAAATCATCAAGCTCTCTCCCTCGAAAGACTCGCTGTTTTTACCCTTTATTAACGAAATTAAAAAGAAGTTGGGAGCAACGCTTGTCCAACAACTTAATGTAATGGATAATCTTAAATGGTATACATCTGCCCGTGTGGAGTACTCTCGTGTTGGTGAGGAGGGAGATGAAACAATCACCCTTACTTTCGCAGTAAGTGTATCGTCACTCTAAGTCCTGATGAATTAAAATCACAGATTGAGGATGCATGCACTTACATTATTGAAGCAGCTTCTTCTTTCCACCAGAAAGGAAGTGGTTGGGCTGAGGAACGTGTGAAATACTTAGAGCTTAAACTAGCTAAATATGTTCCTTTGGCTGCTTCCAGTTATATTCCATTACCGCAAGAGTTGATAAATAAGCATGCTGTAATTAATATAAGAAATGCGGATGGTAAATGTTTTCTTTGGTCTGTGCTAGCATTTCTATACCGGCTGACAAGAACGCTATTCGGGTGAGTAAGTATATATCATTGGAAAGTAAACTAAATATGGAGGGTATTGAATATCCTGTGCAAATACCACAAATAACCAAGTTTGAAAAACAAAATAATGTATCTATTAATGTGTACGGCTACCAAGGGGAAATATTCCCCTTAAGAATAACTAAGGTTAGTCGTGACAATCACGTGGATTTGTTGTTTCTTTCCAATGTGGATGGAGGACATTATTGTCTTATCAAGAACTTGAGCAGATTGCTAAGCTCACTGACCAGACACGATGGTGAATCATACTATTGCAAATATTGTTTGCATAGATTTTCCAAGGAAAATCTCAGGGATGAGCATAGTGAGCGGTGTGCTGATTTCGATGCTCAGAAGATACAGATGCCTAAGGAAGAGGATAAATATTGAAATTTTCAACATATAAACATATGCTAAAAATCCCGTATGTGATCTATGCAGATTTTGAGTGTTTTAATATTAAAATATCAGGGTGTGCACCTAACCCTTATCACTCATCAACTACTAAAATGACAAAGCACATACCATCAGGATTTGCATACATAATAGTCGATTCGGAAGGTAAATGTGTGAAACCTCCGGTCGTCTATAGTGGAGAAAATGTTGTGGACACCTTTCTTCATAAACTTACTGAAGAAGAAACTATGATCACCGCGATGAAGAAAAATGTTGTCAATATGCGCATCACCCCTGAACAAGAAAATGAATTTATTTCGGCTAGTGTATGTAGTATCTGTGAGAAGGAGCTGGGTCAAGACCGCGTTCGTGACCACTGTCATCTCAGTGGAGCTTATCGGGGTGCATCTCATAGCATGTGCAATATTCAGTTTCAATATACCAAGAGAATACCTGCCATTTTACACAATTTAAAAAATTATGACGCCCATATTATCATGCAGAAAATTGGGAAGTTTACAGACAGAAGAATATCATGTATCCCAAACAACATGGAGAAATATATCTCATTCAGCCTTGGCCATTTACAATTTATTGACTCGTTCCAGTTTTTAAACACATCTCTTGATGAAAATGATGATGGTTGAAAATTTGTTGCATGTTGGGAAAACTCAATTTAAAATACTCCATGAAAATATCCCTTTCGATAAAGTAGATTACTGCTACGAAAAGGTGTGTTTCCTTACGACTACATGGATTGCAGCAGTAAGCTGGAAGATAATCAATTACCACCAAAATCTGCATTCTATAATCAGATGCACCAAGAACATATTTCAGAAAGTGACTACGCTCATGCTAAAACTGTGTGGGAGAACTTTGAAATGAACACTATGGAATATTATCAAAATTTATATGTTTTAAGTTATGTTCTTAATTTTAGCAGACGTATTCGAATACTTTCGCTCTTTGTGTTTTGAGTATTATAAATTAGACTGTCTACATTTTTGTACAAGCCCTGGACTAGCATGGACAGCCTTTTTAAAGATGACCAAGGTTGAGTTGGAGCTATTAACTGACATTGAAATGCATTTATTCATTGAAAAGGGGATACGCGGTGGAGTGTGTATGATTTCTAATAGGTACTCTGAAGCAAACAACCCCGATATGATGGATTTTAATCCTGAAAAGGAGGTGAAGTATATCACATACTGGATTGTAATAACCTATACGGAACTGTTATGTCTGATCACATTCCTCAGAGTAATTTTAGGTGGTTGAACAAGAGTGAAATAGCAGAGCTCAATATAATTTCAGTTGTTGATGATAGCACTGTGGGTTATATATTAGAAGTGGATCTGGAGTATCCGGAAGAAATTCATGACGAACACAGTGACTACCCACTTGCTCCTGAAAAAGTCGTATTTACTCCTGAGATGTTATCCCCATTCTCTAAGTATATGCAATCGAATCTAAACTTTCCCACCGGCGGGAAAACAGAGAAGCTAGTGCCCAACCTAAACAGTAAACAAAATTATGTGGTACACTACCGTAATTTAAAAACTGTACATTTCCTTGGGTATGAAGCTTCAAAGATACACCGAGTCCTAACATTCAATCAGAGCGCTTGGTTAAAACCATATATTGATTTTAATACATCCCGGCGAAAAAACGCATTAAATGGATTTGAAAAGGACTTTTTCAAACTCATGAACAATGCAGTATTTGGGAAGTCAATGGAGAATCAAAGACATCGTGTAAATGTTCAATTACTAAATAATGAAAAAAGACTAATGAAGCGTATAGCTTCACCAGCATTTATTGCTTATACAATCTTCACGGAAGAGTTAGTTGGTGTTCAGATGAGAAAAATAAGCCTACTTTTGAATAAGCCTATCTATACAGGATTTGCAATCTTAGATATAAGCAAGGTTATTATATATAACTTTCATTATAATTATGTTAAGAGGAAATATGGACAAAATGCAAAGCTCTTATTCACAGACACAGACTCCCTCTGTTACGAACTGAAAACAGAAAATGCGTATGTGGATATGTTTGATAATATAGACCGATTCAACACTTCAGACTATCCAGAAACACATTTTTTGCACAGTGTATGCAATAAAAAAGCTCTGGGTAAAATGAAGGATGAGATGAATGGAGAGTGCATTCGAGAGTTTGTGGGACTTCGGCCTAAACTCTACTCCATTCAAAAGGAGAGTCTTGAGGAGAAAAAAGTAGGTAAAGGTGTATCAAAAACAACTTTCAAAAAGAAAATTAAACATTCTCATTATAAAAAATGTTTTAAAGCAGGGAGTTTTACACTATGCACGTATGTCTATGATAAGAAGTGAGAAACATCAATTGTACAGTATTTTTTGAATAAACTTGCACTTTCACCAGGAGATGATAAACGCTATATTTTAGATAATGGATGCGATACTCTTGCATACGGTCACTACAAAATAAGACAAATTTGTTCACCAATGGAGACATAAATAATAATAATCACTCATTATATTTTAATACGCAAATAGCTCGAATGCTTGTGAGTATCATAGCCTTATTTCATCAGGTGAAACAGCACGGCTTTATCAAAATTGAGTAGTTTGGTTAAAATTAGTTATAGTTGGGAGGTGATGTTACTCGCTTCCTCGCAGTGCCTCCTGGGAAAAGTTTTAATAAACGGCTAAACGAGTAACAACATAGTAATATCATAATAAAATGTTGGTGATTTATAAAAGTTTTATCAAATTAATGGTGTAAGTATTTTAAAAACACCTGGTTCTCCACCCGCCTTCCCCCTCCCTAATTATTTTTTCAAGTAGTAGGGAAAACCCATTGCCCGAACCAATGAACTCAATATCTATTCTTGTCTCAACTCATCTTGTTGAACCGTCAAACTGTTACCAGGGAAAACCCAAGGTTGTCGAGGTCACGATCTATTCTTGTCTAACGCCAGGGAAAAACCCGTTTCCCAGGTCGATGACCTCCATATTTATTCTTATCTCAACTCGTCTTGTCGGACCGACATACTGGCGCCAGGGTTGCGGCATAACACGCAATGATTATGGCATAGGAAAAAACCCAGGTTGTCCGGTCCGAGAGCTGCGGGTGGAGGAACATTTCTACATCCGTGCATTTCGACAGACGCTACCAAACAACCAATTTTAGTAGACTTGTGACGGGGTATAGCGGCCCCTAACTGTGGATTCCGAGGCCCCTGATTGTGTATTTGTCAGGCACAGTTGCGACATAGCACATGTTGCTGAGATCCCTAACTGTTGATTGTGACCCCTGCTTGTGCTGTAAAAACCAAGGGTTGCCGACGGTCCCGGACGGATACCTGCAGCCGTGCTTTTTGACAGACGCTACCAAACAACCAATTTTAGTAGACTTGTGACGGGGGTAGTGGCCCTAACTGAGGATTCCGTGGCCCTGATTGTGCATAATTAGAGATGCTAGAGTTGCGAGATAACACGCAATGATTACGTCATAAGAAACAGCCAGGTTGCTGAGATCACGATCTATTCTTGTCCCAACTTGTCAGCCCGCCAACCTGGCGCCAGGGAAAACCCGCTGCCAGGGTCAATATCTATTCTTGTCTCAACTTGTCTTGTATGCCCACCAACCTAGCGCCAGGGTTGCGACATAACACGCAATGATTACGTCATTGGGAAAACCCAAGGTTATTGAGGTCACTTGTCGCCCCGGCAGTCTGGCGTTAGGGTGGCGAAGAGGAGGAGGGGGTCTCGGGAACCAATTACCACACTCTACTACAAAGCACCATAGCGCAAGGTTCATGCTGCTTGTTCCGGGACAAAGCCTTGTGACAGAAGAGCCGATGTTCATTCTAGGCCTGGCAGCCATAGTGCAAGCTTCGTGCCGTGCCCTACTGCCGAAACGTCAAAGAATGTATGCCCATAAATAAACTACAACGCCCTAAAACTCCCTACCAATTAATTAATTAACAACCAACATGTCCGGCGTATGCCAGCAATAAAAAAAACAAACTACAACACCTCTATCCTACCAATAATAACTCCAACGCTTCTATCCTACCAATTAATTAATTAACAATAATCTATTAACAATAATTAATTAACAATAATTAATCAGCAAGAACCAACATGCCTCTATCCTACCAATTAATCAATTAACAATAATTAATCAGCAAGAACCAACATGTCCAGGGTTTGTTGGCTCTAGGGGAGGGGGAAAGTATGTCAGGGGTGTGGGGGAGGCGGGAGCAGGGGGCGGGAGCGGAATAACGGTAAAAAGCACAGGTGTGACGTAGTGGGCCAGGTGGGCCTGCTAGACTACACCACGAGGGGGGAGGGGTTGTAAGGGAGGACGTAATAACACTTGGGGAAAGGAACCCACAGGTTGAATCACCTCACCAAGCGTCTACAGGGAGAAAGTAACCCTCCTTACACTGGGACGTGGGACTGAGAAAGCCTGAGCTAAGCTACCAAAAACATAATTTCAGACACGATAAGAAATATATACCCAAGAGTGGGACGGATATTGTAAATTAAAGTATCTACCCACCAACAATATTTATCTCACATTTATTCCTCATGCTCCATCGTTCCGTGACCCGAAGGAATAAACTACATAGCAAGTTTATCTAGTCACCATGGTCGCTCTATTTAACCAACTACACAACACCACCATTCCCACAATCCAAACATCCAAAATCTGAGTGACTGCGGTCCCAAGACTCACCACCAGGAGATACTAACATCGAAATCCATAGAGAAAGTAATTCTCCATACACGGGGTGCGGTGAGGATCACTTCACGGGGTGCGGTGTAAAGAGAAAGTAATTCTCCTTACACGGGGTGCGGTGAGGATCACTTCACAGGGTGCGGTGAGGATCACTTCACGGGGTGCGGTGAGGATCAATGTTAAACCTTATGGGAGAAAGTGAGCCAGAACTCTTATTTCACCTTCTACTGTCACCAAATACCTTAATTCTTTCATTAACTTGCGTACTATATACATTTGTTCATGTACTACAATAAACTATGTTC
>JBCFYV010001001.1:46090782-46311624 GCA_039000515.1 Timema cristinae
AATTTTTAAAAATACTTTCAATGATTATCAAAAAAGAAAAAACGAGTGTAATGGTTTGGATTTGAAATACTAATTTAAGGACTGGCACTTAACAGGTATAATATAACTATAAGCGGAAGTATACATTTCTAAGATTTGCTTTTTCCTAAAGTGATGGAAAAGGTACAAAATAACAGTCAGGCTCACACCTCTCTCTTTCCCCTGCTCCCCTATCGTCAGCACTAATCCCGGGGCAGTGGGGTTTAAGGTAATTCGACCATAACATTTTTGCACAATTTAAAAACACGTATATTATTATAAGATTTTAAATACGTTTCAATGATTTCAATTTTTTTAAAAATTCATGATACAAAGGGGCGGGATTTCTTTAAAATGTTTTTAATACCATTTTTGGGGAAAAGTTTTAAAAATGAGGGGGCAAAATTTTTTTGTAAAATTTAAAACAAAATTTACAAAAGAAATGTTTATACTATAAAAATACAAATGGTTTTTAATGTAAAAAATTTTTTAAAAAAGGGGGTAAAAATTACATCTTTTTTAATAAATTCTAGTAAATAAAAAAGTATTTTTTATACCCCAAAAATTTTTGTTTTAAACCTCTTTTGTAATACACAATTCTTTTTTCAAAATTAATTCATTTGATTTTTTTGTCTAGCTCTATTCTTTAAAGGGGGTTTGCATGGGGGCCCAAGACAGGTCACTCAAGTGTTCAGCTCTTTAAATTTTTTTTGATTAAACAAGTAGAAACGAGGTTTGGCTTCACTGGAAAAATAAAAAATTTTTAATTTACTAAAAAAAGTAGATTCAAAATTTTTTAAAAAAAAAAAATTTTTTGGGCCCCTTTTTTAAGAAGTCAAAAAAGGGATATTTGAGTTGATCTTTTAAAGACCTAAATCCGGGGAAAAAAAAAGGGGGCAAATCGGGGGAAAAACAAGAATGGAGATTGGGGAATCAAAATTAAAAATTTTTATTAGGGGGTCACAACAAAAAAATTTATTGTATAATTATTAACCGAGAGGTAGCAACTCTGTACGCTAACGCCATCACTAGGCAAACCCCCAATCAAGCTTTCCCTTTGAACGTGGGGGGGTTTTTAGGAGAAGGGAAAGAATGGCAGACGAGCACAACCCTTTTCTTCGTTTCCCCTTTTGCCGTTCGTACCCCAAACTCGGCTCACCCCTGGTAAATCTTTTAAGATCGGGCACCTTAGTTGAAAAATACGGGCTTTTACCACATTTTATAAAAGAAGCTAAAAAAATTAGCGTCATATGGCAAAAAAAAAACAACTGGGGGCCATAGAAGAGGGAAAAAAAGAAGATTTTTACCTCCAGCCCATCGCAAGGAAAAAAAAATTGGGGAAAAAGGGGGGAAAAAACTAGGTTGGGGGTTTTTTGGGGGGACTATTTTTTTAAATTTAAAAGAAATAGGAAGGGGCAAAAAAAAGAACTGGCCTTTTTTATTTTATGTATTTATCATACACTTTTAAACACACAACCAATTTTGGAAAAAATGTAAAAACCCCCCACATTCAAAAAAAAAGCCCAGATATTCACTATTTAAAAAAAGGGGCGTATCCTCTAGAAATAGAAATTTATTTTTTTTGCACCCCCGGGGAAACAGTTCACAATCCCACCCCCAAGGGGGCATTAAAGGGGAGTTTTTTAAATGTAAATTTTATTTTGGGGTTTTTTAATCCCATCTACACCTAAGTAGAGCATTTTTTTTTAAAAAACTTTCTCTTTCCCACCCCTATTTAAATTTTTTTTTATATTGTTTTTTTAAAATTTTAATTTTTTTTTAAAATTTTTCCCCCCCCCGCCCCCCCCCCCCCCCCCTTCAAAGAACAAAGCTTATTTTTAAACCAAAACGGGTTTTTTTAAAAAATTTATAAATTTTTAATTTTTAAAATAATTTTGTTTTCCCCTGGGCTTCATAATAAAAAAAAAGGGTACGGAAATTTTTTTTTAAATTTTTTTGGTTTTAAATTTTGGGTTTTTTTAAAAAAAAAACAAGTTTTAGGAAAATAATTAAACTTGAACATGCCCCTTTACAAAATTTTAAAATTTAAAAATTTAAAAAAATTAATTAATTTTTTAAATTTTATTAAAATTTTTTTTTTTAAATGGTTGTTTAAAAAAATACAATTTTTTTGTCAATAATTAATACTTGAACACTTGAAAAATTAAACCCCTTTTTTTTTTGCATCAAATAATAGTCCACAATAAAAATTTTCAGATAATTAAAAATTTTCGCCTGAGTTTTTTTGGGGTCACAAAAGCTGAAATACAAAATTTTTGCAAAATGGGAAGGCAAAGCATAGGGTTTTTTTATTTTTAAAACCAAAAATTAAAATTCAATTTACAAAAAAACTTCGGGGTTTTAGAAAATAACTATTTAATAAAAAACATGTTTAAATTTCGTATTTTGGGGGAATGATCAATGCCCAAAAAAAAAAACACATGGGGGGATAGTAAATTCGGCTTTATGTTTTTCTACTGTCAGAAAGTTCAAAAAAAAAATTTTTAAAGGCTTTTGATGTTAAATTTTTAAAAAAAAAAAAAAGTTTTTAAAACGTGATCTTTTTTATCTACAGAGTACGTTTTAAAAAAGGCAAGTGCCTTAAATAAAAACAGAGGGGTAACAGTTCAAAAGAGCAGCAAAAAAAAAATTTTTCAAAGCAAAAAAAACATGGATTCAATTCTTTCCCTTCTTAAAAAAAAGGGGTTTTTTTCTAAATAATTAATGGGGGGTCTATAATCCCCTTTGTGACCTGGGGTCTAGGGTAAAGTTTCCCGGGACTTCTGTGGGGGGGCCCGGGGGGTTCAACCTTTTGGTGGGGGCACAGTTTTTCTGATACCAAACACTTCCAAAAATTTCCCTGACAAAACATCTTGTAAAGGGGGGGAACCCCCAAGGCCCCCACTGGGCCCGGATTCAACGTGAAACTGTAGTCCTCCATTTCATCTCGCAACCCCCTTTTTACCTTTACACATTACAAGTGCGATTAAACCAAAAAGGGGGTTTCTAAGACGCGGTGCTAAAAAAAATAAAATAATAATAATAATAATAAAAAAATTTAAAAAATTAAAATAATCACCCTCTGTCAAATTGCAAAAAATTTTTTTTTGCTTAAAAATCTTGAGTATAAAAACTTTAAAAAAAATATTAATGCAAAAAAAGCGTACAATATAAAACCCAAAAATTAATATTTTCCTAAGACGAAAGGACCACAGCACCCTTACAAAAAAAAATTTTTATTTATAACCTCCCAAAAAATTTTGTTTTTTTTTTTGTTTTTATGAATTTTAAAAAGTATATAACCCCTCTCCATTTTTGGCACACCCCCAAGCATCTTATCGATACATTCGGTATCCCACTGCAGGACAAATTAATATTTCACAATTCAATAATTAGTAGGCCTAGCAGCAGCATCTTACAGAAGTTTTTGGGGGACATACCCCCGCGTTAGTCGAAGACATAACTGTATTCACAACTAAAAATTTTAGATTTCATAATTCATTTTTTTTGTTTTAATTTATTTATTTAACAAGTTAAGGTGGGCGGGAAGAGGACCAAAAAAATTTAAGTTTTTTTTGTTTTTTAAAACAACAAATTTTTTTAAACAAATGCTTCATGAAGCATCTTTTTTTAAAAATTTTCTATACATGGAAAAATCAACACTTTTTGAAATCTGCTATGACATAGCATCTTTTTAAAAGAAAAATTTTTTAAACGAGGGAAAAAGTTTTTCAAAATTTTTGGGGCAATCATGACAAAATTTAAAAACAAACTTAAAATTTCACCTTGTAAAGAAAATTAAACTCTATGTTTGTACTGGACAATTTTGTTTTTAAATTTTCTGAAAAAAAAAGGTTTTTATACGAAAATTGAAAAAAAAAAAAAATTTTTTTCCTGGCAAACCCCCTTTTTTCCCCCCAAAGTACTTTTAAAAGAGTGCCACTTCATAGAAAAGGGTATAAAGTCTGAAACTACTATGTACTATAGTTAAAACATATTTTTTTTTTTTTTAACGGGGACAAGGTATAAAATAAATCTGGCAAAACTTGGAAACCCCCCGCCATGACAGAACCTTTTTTTGAGGTTCATGGTGAAGCCGCGCAAAAAGAGGAAATTTTTGATCAATTGTAAGTCGAAGCAAAATTTTTATCTTCCCTTTTTTGACAACATTTTTGGGGGGAAAGGGGAAATTCCCAAAATTTTATAAAAATTAAGTCAAACATGATGAAAAGGACCCAAAAAATAGAAAGAAATAAAAAGCCCACACACGTGAAATTTTTTGGCGGTCCCATTAAAAAATCGCGCGGGAAAAACGTGTCATTATTTTGGGGGTAGTCCCCTTTATTTGAAGTAACTATAGGGGTTTAAATGAGATATATATTATTTTTTTTTCACCCTTCCAGGCTATTTTTATTTAAAATACACTTTTAAAGGGCAAAAAAAGAGGAAATAAATTTTGGCAAAGCCAAAAAATTGGTATGGAGGGGAGTGTGAAATAAAAAATAAAAAATTAAAAAATAAGCTCGGGGCCCGATTTTGAGGAAATATTTTTAAACCAAAATTTAAACTTGGGTTTAAAAATTGGGGGTGGAGTTTCCCTATAAAATCTTTTTTTTCAAAAATTTTAAATTTTCCCTAACAAAAAAATTTTTTTGAGGTTTATCGTTAGACTCAAACTACGTTGAAACAACCTTTTCCCCCGTTGATTTAATTTTTTTAAAATTTAAAGATTTATTTACTCATAAAAGGGGATTACTATTTGTCTTATTGCGAGATAAAAAATTTTTCCTTTTTATCCTCATACCCCCCCAAATTTACAAATTAATTGATTTCTGTAGGGCAAAACTAAACGGTTTTTTTAAATATATGAAATTACATTGTGCAGAAGAAATTTTAAAAAAAAAAATGAAAGTCATAAAATGTATTTTAAAGCCCTTCCCGAAATATTTTTTTTATATTATGTATCCCCCCCTCGGTGGCGTATTTGGCTAACGCGCTATCTTTTTAAAACCTCGACGCTGGGACGGGAGATCGGGGTTTTCGAATCTCGGTTGGGTAACGGGGGTTATTTTTTCCCCTAAAGGTTTTCCACTCTCCCTCCACGCAAATGCGGGAAAAAATTCCAAAAATTTTAAAACCCTTTCCCCAAAATTCCCCAAAACCTTTATCGAAATTAGTACTTAAACGTAAAAACCCGAACGGGTATAAGACGCATGCTAAAAAAAATTTTAATAAAAAATTTTATGTTTTGTTTTGATTAACTAAAAAAAACCCTTTAGTAAGAAAACAAAATAAAAGTTTAATTTTTAACATAAATGTAAAATGGGGAAAATGTTTTTTAATGAAAAAATTAAAGAATCACAAACAAAATTTAAAACCCAAAACTTTGGGCAATGATTTATTATTAAAAAAATTATTTTTAAATTTAAATAATTTTTTTTTTGGGGGAAAAAACTAAAATCGAACTTTCAAAAATCCTCCCTCGATTTTCAGAATCCCATCCTTATTTAAAACTGGGGGTGCACTTTGAAAGAAATCCCCCCAAAAATTTAGAGTACCTTTTACCCAATTTTAAAATAATCCCAAAACATTCGACTAATTTATTCAGAAACAGTTTTTAATAAGGAATTTTTTTCCCCGGGAAGATGTGCCACAGACACCATTGTCTTCACAACATAAATATTACATTACACTTTTTATTTTTAATTTTTTTTAGTGAACAATAAATTAATTTTTTTAAATTTTAAAAATTGTTACCAAGACCCTATTAAATATGATACATATTTAATAGCATGTCACCTAAAAAAAAAAATTTTAAAAGCAAAATACAATACAAAATTTTTATGAATTAAAAAAATAAATAAAAATTTTAAAAATACGGGCAAAATTTTAAGATTAGCAAACAGCGGGGGAAAGGGGGATAAATTTAAATTAACCCCTAGTTTTAAATTAGAAAAAAAATTTTAAAACATGAAAAGGGGAATTGATTCCGTGAGTGCTAACCCAAAAGGGTTTCCGGGGGTTTTAAATTTTCCCATGCTAAAGATATCATTAAATTTTTTAGGGTTTGGGGGGTTCCCAAATTTTTTTCCCTTGCTTTAAAAAAACTCAACTACAGGGGCACATTGTTTTTTTTTTTTCTTTCCAGGGAAAAACAAATTTTTTTAAAAACCCCCCTCTATCATAGAAGGACCAGAATATCGATTTAAACAGTATTTTTGGGGAATTTTTTAAAAAAAAATAAGCAAAAGGGGTTTTTCGACGCCCCTTTTTCAAAAAAAAATTTTTACAGCAAAAAAAGGGGAAAAGGCTTCGCAGCACATTAACTTGAAAGTGCAAGATGGGGGGTTTCCCTCGAAACACTCCGTACTAAAAAAACTCCAACCCCCCCGATAAATTTTTCCCCCGCAAAGATGGCGCTTTATTAACACGGGCCCCAAAGGGTTTTTTTTAATGGAAGATTGTCTGCAGTACTAGATAGCCCTTGTATGGGGCAACCCATGTACCAAAAGAAAAACCAAGAAGTATGAACCCCTAGGAAGCTTTGGGTTTCGTTTAAATAAAGGCTCCACCGGGGGGAAGCAGCATTGGCTGTCAAAGCCGGAAATGTGGAAAGGGGGTGGGCCCAAAAAAAACTGTTTTTGCAGATGGAGTTGGTGCAAAAGGAATTTTAAAAAAACAAATACGACGCTCTCCCCAGGAGTGTAAGTTATAAAAACACATATTTTGGGGACGTAAAATTTTTTTGACTAGATTATTATTTAAATAAAAATAGAAAAATTCAAATAAATTTTAAAACTCAAAAATTTTCTTTGTTTTTTTGTTTTAAAATATTTTAAAAGGCCCGTATTTAAATACCCTCCCCAAATTTTTTAATACAAAAAGGGAAAGCAATTGGCTTCAAAACAAAAAAGGGGATATACATGTGGGTTTTTGCAACTCCTATTGCTCTTTTTTTGAAAGAGCATCTTCCAAAAAAACCTACAAAACACATAGCTATAAAAATTGGGCACCCAAACTGCCCGCAATGGAAGCTGACATCATAGTTGATTTGGGGTTTAAGCAAAAAAATACCAAGTATGGAATGTGAAACGAAAAATTTTAGGAAATTAACAACGCTTTAAACAATTAGTTTTATCGTAACATCAAAAAGTTTTTAAAATTTTTAATCCAAATTTTTTCATTGGAACCCCCAAAAAAAAATTAAAAATTAAAAAATGATATTGCCCTTTTTATATGATATTGAATTAATAAGTGATTTTAAATTTTTTTTTTTTAAAAGATGGGGACAGCATTCATGAAAATTTTTAGCCCAAAACCCAAACCGTATGGCCTTTATTTTGAATAAAAAAAATTGAATTTTCAAAACAATTCTTTGCAACTAGAATAGGGGGGAAAAGGGAAAATTTGGAAAAAAAAGGGGAAAAGGGCCCCAAAAAAAGGGACAAAATTTTCCGGGGAATTTTTTGGTCCCCCCATTCAACAAAAGTTTAAAAAATGCATATGCCCGTAACCCGAGGCAATAAAATTTTCCAAATACAACCTTTCCCCAAACTAAAATGTCAAACCACAAAAAAACATAATTTAAAGGGGCCCCCCCATTTTTGGTTTATATTCCCCGTGTGGGAGCGAGGAATTTTTGTCAGGGACCAAAAGAAAAAGGGGGAAAAAAATTTTTGTCCAAAAATTGATAAAAAATGGCTTATGGGAAAATATAGTTAGTGCCGTAATTCCTTGGGATTCCAGCTCAGGGGCCAATCTTTAAAAAAGTTAGAAAAATATTGCAGACGTTTAATAGTTTTGTTCCAAAATTTTTTTGGGGGAAAAAACCCCCAATTATCTTTGAGGGGGTCTTTTCATTTTGCTGTACACAGCATAAAAAACCCACAACCCAAAAGGGGGATACTACACAACCCTGCACAAAAAGATGGGTATTGTCAGTCCGGGTGAACACTAAAAGGTTTTTTCACACGAAAAATTTTAAAAAACTAAATGCAAGGGGGAACGGGGAAAATTTTTGACCCCCCCTCAGAAAACCCAAAAAAAGTCTTCCCGGTTTCCCGGAAAAGCACTAAAGGGGTTTTTGACATTCCCCAAATTTTTAAACTGACCTCAAGAAAAGACATAACTGAAGAAAAACATTTTTTTTTAAGTTTGCGTAGACAAAAGCAGGGAAAAGCCTTATTTTTTAAAAAGGTCGAACAAATCAAATGGGAAAAAGGGGGAAAACGCGAAGGAAGCGAGGGACAGCTTCATGGTTTGGTAACATTTTTCAAAAAAGACAGACCCCCAAAAAAAAAAGGGAAATCAAAAAAGACTATGTTCATGGAACATTTTTTTGGGAAAATTAAAAGGACTCGATATGGGTTGAACATGAACCTGAAGCCCTTTAAAAAGAAGCTTTTTGGGGAAAAAGTGCTTGGGGTAAAAGTTGAAAGGGTGGGGTTGGTATCGACAGAAATATATCATTTTTCAGCATCCCCCATGGATTTATGGGGTTAGGGATGCATCGTCAAAATTTAAAGGGCCCCTTTAAATGGGGAAAAAATTTTTAACACCAAATGAACCATAAAATGAAAAAAAAAACAAGTTTGAAAAAATTTGGGGAAAAAGAACCTTTTTAAAAAAAAAAAGATAGTTACTTTTTCCAAAATGAAAGGGGCAATTACACAAAAATGAAAGACGGGGGGGTTACTTTTTTTTGTGGGGCAAGAAAAGGAATTTTCCCTTCACGAAAATTGAAGGAAAGAATTTTTTGGGAAAAAATGAAATGGACCCCAAAATTTAATTTTGTTTTTAAAATGGTTTATTTACTTCCAGAGAACCCGATTCCAATATGACGAGGATTCCCCCTAAGGGACCCCCTTTAGAAAAACCATTTTTTTAAAAAGATGGCCACCCCATCAAAAAGAAAATTTTTAATTGGTTGTGAAGGATAAAATTTTTTTTACCCTTTGGGGGGAGTTTGTTTAAAATTTTTAGAAGATAAGATAATAAGACTTTTTTCCCTTCAGTTTATTTTTAAATCATATTTTGAACATTACTCCCCTAATTTCCCTTCTTTACTTTTAAACTTTAAAAATTTAAAAGAGAGGTTTTTTTTGATGAGGGCAAGGGGGGATTTACATAAAAAGCACCTATGGAAAACACGGAATTGCGCCTTTTCCCCAAACACCTACACCTTTTTTTAAACAATTTTACCACAAAACCTAAAAAAAAAGACAAACTCTTTAAATTTTTTATTTCACATTTTTTAACATAAGAAAACAAATGCCCCCTTCCCCTTTTTTTACTGACGAAAAAGATCATATATTTTAAAAACCCTTTTTTTTCTGTTTATTCTCTTTACAAAAACAACAGAGCAAACCCCCAATCACTTTGACCCATAAGACTTTCAAAAAAAAGGGGTTTTTGTTTAGACTCACAGCGAATGGTAGCTTTATCGGAATAGCACGGAGTTTTGGGGAAAAAAGCTCCCCTCTGCATACTGACAATACATTCGGGGAAATTCTTCAAGTCTTGATATTTTTATGTTGGCCCGACTTGAAAAAAAATTTACAATCTAAAAGTCTTCTTTTAGTTTTTTGTCCATCAACAACAAAGCTATAAAATTTTCCTAAATGTTCGCACTTCTGGTTCGAATCTTTAATTGCACGTAACCGTCCCTTGGCATAAAAAAAAAACAAAGAAAGTCACTTCTTTTTTCAAATTTGGGTTTTATTTCCTCGTCCCTTTAAAGTCCTGGTTTTTTTTCCCTTTTTAAAAGGGACTTGTTAAACGGCTTCATTTTTTTTTATCCTTGCAAACCCCTCGATTTTTGGGTCCGACTTCACAACCACAGGGGGCAGCGTTTTTCATACCTTTTTTTGAGTGAGTAATTTTTGCAATTCACTAAAAAATACCAGGGTGTTTGTCTCCTTAAAACTTTGTTTTTAAAAATATCTTGTGTCAAAACCCCCCCCAGCAGGGTTGCCCAAAAAATGGACCCGGGAAAATCCTTTTTTTCCCCCTTTTTTTCCTTCTTTTTTTTCCCTTTTTTGTTTTAAAAATTTTTTTTTAAACATTAATAAAAATAAAAACGACCTCAAACGTCAAAAACAAATGTGATTGGTTGTTGGGGGTTTTTTTTTAAAAAATTCCAATTTTTGATAAAATTTTTTATTTATTTATAAATAATTTTGAAACGGTTTAGTTTTAAAAAATTTTTTTTCATTTTAAAAAAAACAAAAAAATTTTAAATAAACCCCCTTTTTTCCTTTTCCCCCAGGGTTTTTTTATCTCAAAAGGCCCCAAATTCGACAGATAATTTTAAATTTATCTTATAACTATTTCCCGTATGAAACTCAGGATTTTTTTACATTTTACAAAAACAAAATTTAACGTTCTATTTAGTAGTTTATTTAAAAAAACTAAAAAAAGATTTAAAAAAAAAAAAGATTTTGGGGAAAAAAAAAAGTTTAAAAAAATTTCAAAATTTTAGTAAATAAAAAACCCATTTAGTGACGTGCCCCCCCTTTAAAAAGGCCCCCGGGGGGTTGCAAAAAACTGCCATACCATAGGTCCACCCTGTATATAAAATGAAAGATTTTAATTTTTTTTTTTTAGAAATGTATGTAATGGCAGATTTTTTAAATTTTTTTAGTGATATTTGTGATATGTATTGCATAAAAAAATTTTCAAAAATTTGTTTTAGGCATTTTGTGTGGTGGCAAAATTTTATTTTATTTTGGGGGCATATGTTATTGTACATAAAAAATTTTAAAATTTGGTAGTGTTTGAACATAATTTTTCTTTATGTTTTTAATAAAAATTAAAAAAAGTAAATTTATTTTATTATGTGATAAAAAAAATTTAAAAAAAAAAGTTTTTTAAAAATTATGTATTTTTTTGTATAACATTATTCCCTAAACCCCTTTTTTTGGTAAAAAACGTGTAATGAAAAAGTTTTTCCCCTTTATTTTTTTAAAAATTAAAGGACTACGTATAGTGAAAAAATTTTTTTTAACTTTTTGGTATAGGGGGATTTTTCATACCTAATACGATTTTAGAGATGGTAAATAATTTTAAGGAATTTTAGGGAGAGCGTATGGGTTTTTTACTGTTTTTTTCAAAAAAAATTAAAACGCTAATAAAAAACGGGGAAAAATTTTAAAAAAAGGTTTTCCTTAAATTAAATACTGTTTTTAAATTCTAAAATTTTTTTTACAATACGATTTTTTCCCCTTTTATTTGTAACCAATTAACTTTTGTTATGTTTTTTCGGTGTTTTTATTCATAAAAATTTTAAAAAATATGCCCCAAAAAGTGAATTTATTTTGTAATCATGTTTTTTTTTAAAAGGAGAAATTTTTTGACTAATGGGAAAAAGAAAATTTTCTGCAAGGTTTTTACATTATTTCAGTATAAAATACATATAACTTTGGGTTAGGGTTTTGCAAAAACAAACTCTCAGAAGGGGGGAGTAAGAAAAAAAAAAAGGGTTTTTTAGTATTACTGCCTTAACCTACTGAAGTGAAGTCACATAATTTTAACTTTTACTTTTATAATTTTTCCCTCAGTTGTACACGTATGTGGCATTTTTAAAATTTCATTTTTTTTAAAACTTATATGGACTTTTTAAAAACTTTCACATTGTACACAATATTGGACATTGTTCCCTTTTCAAAAAAATTTTTTTACCAAAAGATAAAGGTTTTTCAAAATTTTTTAGTTTTCCCCTCAGTTGAAACACTTTAATATTTTAAGAAACATTTTTTTTACCTTTAAAACAGTTTAAAAACCTTAATTTGGACCCCTTGTTAGCTTTCATAAAGTTGTACACGTAAAAGGGGGCATTTGTTAGTTTTCACAGTTTTACACGGGAAAGTGGCTTTTTTTACCTTTTTAAACAGTTGTACAAACGTTATTTAAAGAACTTTTTGTTTTCCCTTTTTAAACAGTTGTACACGTATAGGGACATTTTTTAGCTTTCATCGTTTACCGTAAAGGGGCATTGTTAGCTTTCATCTTGTAAGTGTTTCATTTTTTTGCTTTCATAAGTTTTACACGAAAATTGGGGCATTGTTCCCTTTTTATGGGGGAACGCAATAGTGGTTTTTCCTTTTCCTGAATTAAATTCAGTTTTTTATTTATTTTAAACTTTTTGGGGTTTTAAAAATATATTGAACCTTATTTTCCCTGTTTTAGTCTCCCCCCGGGAAAAATTTAAACAACAATTTTATTTTATGGTAAATAAATATAAAAACTTTTTAATACACACAACAACCCAAACTAATATTTTAATAACTTTGTAAAAACATATCCAAAAAGCTTATTGATAGCTATTGTAAAATTTTTTTTTGGTTTTTGGGGAAAATTTGAAACATACAAAAAAAAGTTTAAATTTGAAAAATTTAAAAATAAAAAACAAAAATAATTTTCGGATTTTTTTTTGGTATAACTAAAATAGGAAATGCCCCGTTTTACCTACACCATTTTCAAATTTTTAAAAATATTTATAATGACGGGTTTTAAAGTTGTCATAAATAGTTTTAACAACAACAACAGAAATTAAAATTTTTTACCAACCCCTAGCTAAACTTCTATACAATACAATTTTCACCACCATTTAAACCCTTTTAAAAATGGGAAAAAAAGGTAATTGTTATGCAACTCACACATTTAGGGGCTCTTTGTTTTCCTTTTTTAAAAAAGATGAAAATTTCCCCCAAAAAACAATAATTTCACCCAAAAAGGAAAAAAAATGGAAAATTTTTAATCAAGTCATAACCTTTTAATTTTTTTAAAAAAGGGAAAAAGGGAAAAAAAATTGGGAAAGGGAAACAATTTCCCCGAAAACAAACCCACTGGAAAAAAAGCCCCAACCTACCATCAAAACCCCCAAATTTTAAAAAAAAGGGGAGAGATTATTTTGTTTTAAAAACCCCCCTGGAGAGGCTATTATTTTTCTATTTGGTTTATAAGAGGGTTTTAAACTAAATATTAAAAGAGCAAGCACTTCCGGCTGGATTTACCCAAAGGGGGCAATATTTTAAGGGGTTTATTCAAAAAATTAAAAATTTGGGGTTTTTAATAAAAAAAGGGGAAATTGGGTTAAAAATTCCCCGGGGGGGTGTAAAGAGAGGGATTTTGCCCCCAAACGATTTCCACTCCCCCCCTTTAATGGGGGGGTCAATTCCCCCAAAAATAAACTTTCTATTCTAAAAAAAAATTAGCGGGATTAATTGGGGCACAGCAAATAATCCCTAACAATAGTTAAAGGTTGTGGGGAAAAATTAAAACCCCCTGATTTCAATATTTTGATACAAATTTAAAAAAAAAAAGTTATAATACCTAATTAAAAAAATGTCCCTGGGAAAGTAAGACCTAAATTTTATTATATGAATGTAAAAAACCCCCATTTAATATACAAGAGCAGCATTACAGCAAATTTAATAGTAAAAATTTTTTTTTTTCTTTTTTAAAAAAATCGCCCTGTCTAAATTTTAAGAAGATTTTGGGTTTTGCATCAACCGTGCGTTTTTAAAATAAACCAAAAGATGGAAAAGCTTTGCTTTTAAATGGAGAAAAATCCCTCCCGGCCTTGAGTGACAAGCTTTTATCCCTTTCCCCTTTTTTTAAACTGTTAAAACCCTCGAAAAAAAAGAAGGTAAAAAAAGAGGGGAATATTTTTTTACTCCCAAAAGGCGAAAGAGGTTTTAAAATTTTCCTGCCCATTAAACACCCTTAAATTAAAATTTTTTGGGCCAAATTAAAATTTTTTCAAAACATGAGAAAAAAAAAGTTTTAACTTTTTTAAAAATTTAGAAAAAAAACCGACTCAAACAAATATCCCCCCGACCCCGACAATGTCGGATAACCAAAAATAATGATTTAAAACTCACTAAAAAAAATAAAATGGAGAGGGTAGAATAATGACAAATTTTTCCCTTTTTATCTAATTTTCTCTTTTTTTTTTTTTCCCTTTTTGATTGTATTTTTTTTCTTGATAAATATTATACTATATCACTTTTTTGATTTTTTTAAAAATTTTTTTAAAAAATTTAATATTTTATAATGTATAGTTTCATTTTTCTTACTGGCTTTAATTAAATTTTAAAAATTTTAAGACAATGAAACATTGCTGAAAATATGGGGGGGGTTTAAAAATTTCTTATTTTTTAATAATAACATTGCGTAAGGAAAGGGGCACTTTAACCCCACATGGGTAATTTTGCAAGGTTTTTTTTTTCACCACTCTTACTACGCTTTGGGGTTTTTAAAAAGCCTATTTTAAATTTTCCCGGGGGTTAGTAAACATTTGTTGTTAAATTTAGAGGAAAGAACCCGCATTTGCGGGGGGGGAAAATTTGGGGAAACAATTTAGTAAAATCACTACAGTTCCCAACCGACCAAGTTTTAAACCTCGAGGGGTATTTTGTTTTTTTTGGCATTTTTTAAAAAAATTATTTAATAATTTTAATAATCAAAAAATTTTAGTTTATAGTAATTTATTATTAAAAAAATTGCAATTTTTATAAAAAAAATATTAATCAAAAAATATAATAAAAAAAAAGTATTTTTAAAAAAAACAAAAAAGTAAAAAAATCATTGACTCAAAAAAAAAAAATAAAAAAAAAAGGCCATTTTTTAAAAAAATTTTTTAAAAAAAAATGTGTATTTTTATAAAAAAAGGGTTTTTAAAAAAATTTTATCTTACAAAAAATCAGTAAATAATTAATGGGATTGTTGTTTAAAAGCTGCCGTTTTTTCTGCACTTAAAAACTAAGGGGGGGGTTTTTAGAAACTTTTTTCAAATAAAGGTTGTTTTTCAATGCATTTTATTATTTTAATGCTGGAAAGGGGGGGGGGGGGGGGTCACCCATCACCAACCCCCTCCCAAATTTAAAAACCCCTCAAGCCGACCAACATAGTTTAAAAAAACAGTGGTCGTGTGAATCAATAATGGGGTTCGGTCGTTCTACTGCTGGTGTCATGGTGAAGGCTTTGAAAAATTTTTTGGGTTTGATGATATCTCGTCACGTGAATTGGGGGGAACCCCGTTGGGGGAAATTTTTAAATTTTAAGAAACCGAGTAAAATTTAAAAAATTCAAAAAAATTTTTCTGCCCCCCAAAATTTTAACATTTTACTATTTTTTGGAAGTTTTTTAAAAAAAAATCATCAAAATTTACGATGCAGATCACTTTACTTGACGTAAGAGTATTAAAAGGGTTTTTTAAGTAACGGTTAAATAATGTTCTTCCTTTCAGAATCTCACAAACTGTAAACACAGCGTAACAAACATGTGTTTTGTTGAGAGAAATAGTGGTTAAATGGACTATGTTATATCATACATATTCATTTAAATTTTGTTAATAAATTACAACTAACCAGGAATCGAGCCCGCGGGTTTTAAAAAACTAGGGGGGAAGAGTGTACTCATGCCACCCATGTAACCCTTAACAATGCCGGGGCTATGGGTGGGCAATTTTCTAAGGCAACAATAGACTTTACTGCCGTTGACTGGAAAAGGGCAAAAATTCCAAAACTCACTCCATTCGGCCCGGGGGAGATTTTCAAATGCATTTTTCACAGTATTCTCTCTCCACCCCAATTTAGGGGACTGTCAAAAAAAAAAAACTGTCCTCACGCTACTCTATAGATTAGTAACGCCTTGTTTTAAAGTATCAATGAAAAAAACAATCAAGGACACCAATTTCAAAACCACATATACCATTATTATTTTATATTAAATTAAAACAATAATTTTACAAGCAAAATACAAACACCCCCATAAAGCACAAATTTTTTCCCAAAACAAACATTTTCTAGTGTACATACTTTTACAATTTAAAAAACTTTTAAAACAAATCATAAATCCCGCTAGTGCTTTTTTTTTCTTAATTATTTTTGGCACAAAATATAGGGTTTTATTTTTTTCCCCCCCAAAAGTAAAAAAAAATGTCCCAAAATAAAAATATTCAACCAAATTTGTAGGTTAAATACTATCATACTATTTTTTTTTATTTAAACCCAAAAATAAAAAAAATTTTTAAATTTTTTTCCAGTTTTAAAAAGCTATTTTTACTAGTTATTTTTATCGTGGATAAGTTTTGCCCTTTAAAAGTAAACGACAATAAACAATTGATTACCTCTACCTTTTGTGACCCACGGGCCCCATAGTTTATTGGTTTTAGTCCCCCTCAAACTTTTTGGGTACAAATTACGTCGCAATAAAATAAAATTCTTTTTTCATTTCCCCAAAAAGGGTTCTAGGGGTAACCTCAAAGCGGTAACTTTTTGAAATTAATTTTTTTACTTTTTCGAAAGAGTTTTTTTAAATTTTGTAATTAATTTAAAATGTACTACAAGTGTGTAAAAATCATATCTTACCGAGGTCCCAAACGTTTCACACAAAAAATGTTTTGGGTGTTTTTCCTAAAAACAAAAGACAATATAATGTCATTAATTGCCCTGGTATTAGACCATTTGGAAGAGAACGTGTTTTGAATAAGCTTCCTAATCCTGCAGCAACTGCTGAGAAAAGCCCCAAAATTCGAAGATGATCTTGACCAGCTCATACCCCCTCCATAAAAGGGGGAAAGGTTTAATGACAATGCAAAGTAAGTGAACTGCGCAAGGGCCAAAAGAAAGGGTTTCAAAAAGGACAAATTTATTTGAAAAACCCGGGGCTGCATTTTTGGGGTTTTGAGGAGTAAAAAAAATAAAAAAATGTAAAGATTTTTGGCCCCTTTCCACATGGCTGGAAAAAAAAAAAACCAAAGTAAAAAAAACTTCCACTTGTGTTTTTCATCTAGCTCTGATGCGAAGACTCCGATATGTCTTTCCGATGTAGAACCTTTTTATGGATGTTTTTTTTTTTTTTCCCTGATTAAGACCAATTTTTTTTACCAAAAAATTAATTTCCCGGGTAATTTTCAACTTTTAAATTAAAAGAAGATAAAAAAAATTTTTTTTAAAGGGTTTAAGAACAAATTCCAACTGGGTTCATATTTAAAAATTAAAACACAAAAAAACTGGGGGTTTTTTGGGGCCCCTAATTTAAAAACCGTAAAAAAATTTTGAAAATAAAAAACTTTTCAAGTACCGCAAAAATCCCACAGCAAACAATATGACATTTTAATTTTAAACCCATCAAGCTTTTTCTTTTTTTAAATTGATAAGGATTGACATGAAATGGAACATTTTCCAAAATATTTTTGAGTTGAATTTTATAATTTTAAAAAACGAAAAAAAAAATCTACCCAAAAATTTTTTATTTACATTTTGTTTAAAAAAACGTTTGGGGAAAAATCAGCAAGTCACTAAAATTTTCCCCCTTTATCCTATAAAATTTTTTTTTAAATTTCCAAAGTCTAAAATTTTAAAAATTATACAAAATGTTCATCAAAACCCTTCTATCAGCTATTTCCCAAAAAAAATTTTTAAATGAAATAGTGTTCAGTAGGGGGTTGGGGGGTTTTTCAAAAAAAATCTTTATACATAAAACTCTATATTTAGGCTTTTTATTTTTAAAAAAAGGTCTATTTTTGGGGGGGGTTTTTTTGACATTTATTCATAAAAATAAAACTCCCCAATGTCAGAGCTTTGTATCAAAAAAAGGTCTATTTTGGGGGTTTTTTTTTACCGCCCCGCCCCCCCCCCCCCCCCCCCCTCCTGCCCCTCCCCTACAAACCCTGGACATGTTGGTTTTTTATTAATTATCGTTAATTAATATTGTTTAATTGGTAGGATAGAGGTGTTGTAGTTTTTATTTATGCTGGCATAGAACGCCGACATTTTGTTGTTAATTAATTACTTGGTAGGATAAGCGGTGTTGGAGTTTTTATTCATGGTTTATGAACCTCTAGCTAGTTCTGTCTTAGTTGAATGAGCAAGGTTCCATCAGTCACAAGGCCTGACCTCTCTGACGGCCTGGTTAATTATTAATTAAATAATTTATGCTAATTATGGATCGAGGTGTTTGAGTGTAGAGCGTTGTGGGAGCATGAGACAAGAGCAACCACTCTCACTATGACTGTCAATGATATAAAGACATTGGCTCTATGACGCACGTCACATCCAAAGGTGGCAATCAGCCTTTCACTTTTCAGGCAGTTGAATTCTCCCACCTCCACTCAGAGCCGGGTAGTTCCAAGTTTTCGACATCGCAAGGAGCGGTGAGCCGTAAATCCACCCTTACCCCGACTGGAATTTCCCACAGAGCCGGGGACCCCCACCACCCTCCCAGGGTCGTTACCTGTATTCTGTGGTGTGGAGATTGACATGCACTAGAGCTCCGTGCAAAACAGGCCACACCAAGCCCCCCCGCAAAAAAAAAAACAAATAATTTACCGTTATATAGACAGTTTCGCTGACTACTTTGGTTGAACGTTAACGTGTTTTAAGCTCCACTATGCCCAAAAGAGTCTATGACATCTCGCACACACATCATTGGTGGGTGAGAGTGAAAGATTCTAATGTATATTTTAACCAAATTCTAGCACAACCACTTCTACTACCTGTCCTATTTTAATATCCCATGAATTACTGTATATAAACGCAAGTAAACTATGCATAACAAGCTTTTCATAAAGATAGAAAAGTTTCTCTAACACTGACCCTTTACCTATGCCTGTAATCATATTAGTGTTAAACAAATGAGCCAGCCTCGCACAGCTGCGTGGAGGAGGTGGGGGAAACCAAGGTGAACAAAACTCGATGGAACAGCTTGGTGATCCCTGGAGGCTTGAACAAGATGTTATTTATTTACACTAAAGGAATTTTTAATGCGTAAAGTAAAATGCAGATAAAATGTACCAAATTTGTAGGAAAGTGGATCAGAAGAAACCAATTTTAAAAAGGATGTATTTATTTATACACTAATAGGGTTAATTTATTCTAAAGTAGAGAAATGCTGAAAAATGTACCCGAATTTGTATGACAGTGTCCTGGCTCCACTGCCCAAAAGTCTATGACAGCCCTCATCCACGCATCCACTACTGGCCGTTTCTAGATATACAAGAATTACACGAAAAATTGGCCACGCGTAAACTACGCTATTTTATTTCAAATTCATATTGAAAATGTAAAAGAACAACGAGTTTGTGTTTCCTTAAAGGTACTCCTTGCTGAATGAACCTTCATCAGCGTGGAGGGAGGGTGGTGGGTAACTCAGGATAGAATAAAACTCGTGGACAGTCTTGGTGATCTGGGGTTCAATATCTCCACCCACGGGACAGAGGGGGTGTCCTGTATATCCAATTTTAATAGGAACTAGCCTCACTTAGAACATAGAAAAGTTATGATATCTACTCTTACAATTCTACGGTGTAATAATCAAGCAGGTTTCGTTCGTCCATTTTGGCAACCACCGTTTGCTAAACACACTTATATTCCATTCGGCGCCATGGGCAGTATAAGCAACCAAGTATGTGCACCAATCATTTGCTATTCATTCTGCGCCAAGCGTACACCGCTGTTGCCTGAACAGATCCTCGTATCAGACACGGCCCATCCGTCTGTGGTAGGTGAAGGTTATGATGTAACGGTACTTTAACAGTATCGAAATAAGAAACGGTATTTTAAAAATAAACTCTGGGAATGTATCTAAAAGTTATATAAGCACCGTTATTTTTTTTCCTAAGATATTTACTTATAAACTATGTAAAAGTATTATTTATGTTACAAAATATATATAGCCGCCCATGATATTTTTTTCCCCCTAGGTATTTAATAACATAGAACATGTGTAAAGTATACATTATTTAATATTTAATATTATATTAATATTATTTAATTGCCGTACAAGGGATTGTCGTGATTGCTTATCGGCACTAGATGCAACGAAATCCAGTTAGATAATGTAAGGTTTACTAGAGAAGTTTTACAAATATAAATAAGTCAATGTACGGTTTTCTTTAACAAATTGACTCTGGGAGCTGTTCATTCTAGTGCAGGGGTGGCGCAAGATT
This sequence comes from Timema cristinae, assembly GCA_039000515.1. Taxonomy (NCBI): domain Eukaryota; kingdom Metazoa; phylum Arthropoda; class Insecta; order Phasmatodea; family Timematidae; genus Timema; species Timema cristinae. The sequence continues at coordinate 46,110,755 of JBCFYV010001001.1, forward strand.
TTAAGGGGGTAATATAAAAATAAAAATAGTAGAACACAATATTTGAAATAAAGAAATGGAAAGAAAATTTTGTCTTCAGTGTTTTTGAGAATTGCACTTTCACAAGCCCCCCAACAAAGCTATTGCAACATTAAAATCCAAAGCTAATAAAGTCCTTGATAATGATTTGCGTGTTTGAGTTGTCATCAATTAGGCAGACCTGAGGACTATGTGCTCTGGCATAAAACGACTACAAGTCCCACATTAAGAAAACAATTCTACTATTATTTGACTAGATAATCTCACTATTGTGTTTGGCATAGTTGCTAATTTATTGGTTTCAAAACAATTTATCTCTATGTGAATAAATACCAAAGGCTTTAAGTGTATTTTAGAGGGTTAACACCACACGAGTGACATAATTACAAAATTTGAATATGACACTGAAAACGGAAATCAACCCGGTGACCACCTCTGTTTAGTACGCCAATGCACTGACCACTGAGCTAGCCAGGATTCGTTCCGTGCTCAGGGTCATTCTTCACTCAATTTAAGGCAGAGGAACGAGAAGCATTCGAGCAGACCACCTCCGTCCACTTCGCTGGGTCGATGCCGACTACGAAATAACGAGATTTACAAAGGGACTATGGACATCGTGTTGCGCATGCGCAAGAAGACACATTAATAATTAGGTCATTACAGACGGCAGGCTCTTGAAGAGGTATAAATATGAACCCGCTCATTACATTTGTCATTTCAATTTGTGATTGACGCCGCCGAACATCAAAAAAATGAGTTTCGAGTCGCTAGAAAATTTTCTAAATTTAGGTAAGTTTTTTTTTTTCTGTATATTTCAACTGGTGTTTTTTGTTGACTAATACAGCTGGGGGCGTACAAAGGTGTTCTTTCTTTTTTTTGTTGTGGGGGGGGGTGGGGGGGGGTAGTTGAAGAGCCCCGATGATTGAGGGATCTACAACCGAGGAACCAATAGCCTGGGACCAGCTGCTACTGTTCGATGAAAACGGGATATGCAACGCTGATGGTAACGTCGATGGGTAATGAACAGACTAAAAACATATATAATGGAGTCTTTGGTTGGTGTTTTTTTTTTTCTCCTGTAAATGCTAATTAATTTGTTCTAATTAATATTATTTAAGTTTATTATTATTATTATTATTGTGCTAATAAATTAATGCTAATTAATTTAATTTCAGAACCTACTGGATCCGTACGGTTTAGAAGACGAAGGGCTTCGGGGTCATTACCGGTCAGTTGTAGAGACAATCGACTCCCCGGAGGTGCCCTTACGAACCGGTGCCACTCACAGGACACCACTGACGTCGCCCGGCCCTCTCCCTGTATCTTCGCGTCTGCGCCCTACCACCGGGGTGCCCTCGTCGCCCATAGGGAATTGCGCCTCCCGCAGTTTTGGAGCAGATTTGGGACCCCTTGACCGACTGCTATTAGTACCTTCTACATGTAGCCACTAGGCATGGTAGCTTTCTCTCTCATCTCAACTCGCACAAATCCTGTTTTATATCGCCCCTCAGATTCGAAAAACAATTGCTAGCATTGAGCATGTACTACATCGTTTAGTGTATAAAAGAATGCGTGTGTTTACAGTTTAGAGCAAGAAAACTATATTGCTACTTAAACTATATTAAAAATCCTACCTGAATGATTTTATAACTGAGCCAGTGGGGGGGGGGGGGAGTCCTTGTTCATAGTTCCTCTGGATCAGCGAAAATACTGTTTAGTCAACTATTTTTGTTCAATAAAGGGTCCCGGGTTCAAGACAGAAAATTATAATTTCTTTTACATGTATCGAGTATCATTTTAGTGTCTTCCTGGTCACGGGTTTCATTTCCTGACAAATCAGAAAATTGAATCAACAATTTAAGACAGGTCACGTTCACCTGACATAAACATAAGTCCGACACTTAATTTATGATGTGTAATAGTAGACCAATTTAAAAACTATATTATGCAGTGCCACGGTTTCGAATCCAAATCAAGGGGAATGAAAATGAGAGTTTATTTCTTCTGTACTAAATTTGTGTCTGGCTGACACTTTAGGGCGTACTTTTTTTAATTCCAGATCTAAATGTTTACGGTTCTGTATGTATGTTTACACGTTTGCAGGCTTAATATAAGTAAAATGTAATTTTAGGTAAGGGCTGTACATTTCCTCTTCAATTAATTACCGTCTTATGTTTACCGCCCAAATCATATCTTAAAAGTTTGTGCATTATTTTTATAAATTACAGTAATTGCATGTTTAAGATACAGCTGCCTCCTAATCCATATTTCAATATAGGAGGGCAGTCTAGTAGCTTATTGATAACAAACAAATGTTTTTTAAAAGGTTGAACATATTTTTTCCCTGATTTAAAGAAAGGCTTTTATAAACTCAAATTTACACTACCCCTTTTAAGGTGTCTAACTTCGTGTGTTAAGTCGGCGGGCTGTCTATCCTCTCATTATGCAGGCGTTAGAAACAACATCTAGTATCATATGCTATCACTTCATTACGCGAGCAAAATCTCAGCGTTTTTTTTTTTCAATAAATTTGACACATTCATAGATGAAAAAATTAAAGCGAAAATATCTTAAGACGTAATCTCCACTGCTAAAATGATATAATAAATAATACAAAAAGTATTAAAGAGATGAGTTTGCGCTTCCAAATCTTAGCAAGGTAAACTAGAGACAATTTTTTTCACTCTCCCACCGCCGCAAGTGCTGACGCACTTCTGTAAATGTCGGTTACTCCTAAAGCAAATGAAAAATTGAACATGCGTAAAGGATAATAATAATAATAATAAAAACAAAAAGATTAAAGAGATTGAGTTTTGAGCTTACAATCTTAGCAAGGTAAACTAAAGACAATTTTTTTTCACTCTCCTCCCTCCGCCGCAAGTGCTGACGCACTTCACTGTAAATTCGGTTACGTCTAAAGTCAATTGAAAAATTGAACATGCTATAAATTATAATTAATACAAAAAGAAATGAAAGAATATTTTGAGCTCAATCTTAGCAATGATAAACTAAAGACAATTTTTTCACTCCCCGATCCGCCGCAAAGTGCTGACGCACTTCTGTACAAGTCGGTTACGTCTAAAGCAATTGAAAAATTGAACATCTATTAATAATAGAAAGATACAAAAAGTAATAAGAGATTATTTGACTCAAATCCTTAGTCAAGTAGAACTAAAGACAATTTTTTTCACTCTCCCTCCGCACCAAGTGCTGACGCACTTCTGTAAATGTCGGTTACTCTAAAGCATTGAAAAATTGAACATGCTATAATAATAATAATAATACAAAAAAGTTATTTAAGAGATGAGTGTTCGATTCGAAATCCCTTACCAAGGAAACAGAGAAAAATTTTTCACTCTCCCTCTCCCGCAAAACGCTGACTCACTCTTCTGAAATGCCTGTTAACGTTCTAAAGCAATTGAAAAATCAAACATATTATACATTTAAATAAAAAATATGCGCCTGTTGTAACAAGGCTTATCTTTGACATGTGTTATAGTCGAATTGAGGCCGGGTAAATGGCGTGGGGGGGGAGGGATGACCACAGAGCCCACCATCCCAGCGGTGGCACCCCTCCGGCCCTATGTACCGCATCGCCCCAGCTCCAGAGAGAAGAGGGTTCGAGCCCCTGTTGTCCCTTGCAAGCCGGAACATCTTTCCACTCCGGCCTCTACGCCAGGGAGAGGGCGTTCGAGACCCGGTGGCGGCGGGGGAGATGGGGCCCATGGAGCCGGCGAGGGGTGGGGGGGGGGGGAGGGGGGGGGGGGGGGGGAGGGACCGTCTTTTGCCCTCAACACGGAATTAGTGGCCTTGTTTAAACAAGTAGGTGGGGAATTGCAAATGGCGTCCCTCTTCCATCATCGAAGCGAGGATTAAACAATTGAGGTGTTTCTTTGTATACTGCTTTTTGTAGAGAAAATACCGTACATCTTAGGTGCTTCCAGGCGAAGCGATCGTGACGCAATAAGCTGCTTGATGAACAAATACTAATTTGCTCCATCGTTGCAGACCATGGCTAGCGCCGATGACCACGTAGGCTTACTTTTGAGTAGCACGACAACGTAAGCCCTGTGTAATGTCTCATTTAGACGAGCAGAACCAAGCTAGACCTAGAGCAGTGCTTGATAACGTAAGTCGCGTGCTGCAGAGTAATAGTTTTGTTTTTGTGTACGCACCATTGTACGTTAAACTCTCCACTTTAAGGAGCCTCGCGGAGTGGACTTATGTGATAAAACTCTCTCCGCAAGCACAAAAGCCGTAATAACAAAGGTATCATTACGGATTCAAAATGACGACACACTTTGTCTTGCCCGTGCATTGGTTGGCGCCAAAGCGATATGTGACAATAAAAAGAGAGCCAGATGCAATGGACGTGAACCCTTTAGACAAATCAAATGGTCACCTATTCAAAAACACGAAGCAGAGGAACTATGCCGTGATGCCTGTGTGAATCTTTTGAGAAAGGTGGTGGGCTCACTGAGCTGAAACAATTTTCAAACAAACCTTTCCGAATACAAAATCACCGTGTTCCTAGGGAACGTGGGGAGACAGGACTTGTATGAGGGCCTACTCCCTCCGAACATTCCTTTAAGGGGCACTTGATTTGTATTTTCACGACGAAAAAGCAAAATCATTTTTGACGTCATAACATCCTTGACAGCCGCATTAAGTGCTCGGTACTTTTGAAGCGAGTGTCCGTGTACCGTTCAACACAAAGAACGAGCACAAATGTGAATCCGCGTGCAAAAAGTGCCACGCTAAAGCGGTTTGTAGCTGAGGCCGATTCTGGCTTTGTGGAAACTGTGGTCGTTTTGGTTCACAAACCAACATGTTTTGATAACCATAAACGTCCCGGGTTTGTTCAACGTCACTAGATCGGTCTGTGATGGATCAAAAGGTTTTGCGAGGTATGCGTGGCAATTTTTCAGTTTGGAAAATCAAATTATTTCACATAGGTTTATGAGACTTTTTTGTAGAGGTAGCGAAAAACCACGTACCTTTTGGTCATGTTCTGATATATGAAACAGGCCCCGTCAAAGCGTCACAGGAAAAGAGTAGATTTCATGTTTGTAATTCTAGCGATTTGAATGCAGACTAGAAATGACGCTTCTTCAAGGTGCGTCAGGCACGTACTTGCACGACCCTAACCTCTGTGTCGTGCAAAAACGTGTTGTAATGCCTGAGTTCATAAGATTGCAAATGACTATGTCATTGGCACCGACTGTGGGCGATAGGACTCGATATTCAACAAAGGGTGATACCACAATGTGTCCCAATTTTTTTGAATTTAGGTGTGGTGTTCAAATTGAAAGCTTCAAAATTTCAGATATCAACCCTCCTAGGCATTAACGCTAAATCCTATGATTGAATTTTATTTTAAAATATATGATGGAGTTAATAAATGGACTCCAGATCTTATAATGAATCGTGAGGGTAAATCATGTCCATGCGTTTACGGCCCGCTCCACTTTATTGACTCACTGAAATCTTTCTCCCTATGTGGCGCAGTCCAATTGCCCAAAACTTTCGGCTTGGACGACCAGGCTTTTTGGAAAATTTTAAAAATGCCTGCTACACGTCGAAAGAGAGGGAGTGCTTTTTAAGCGATGAACGCACAGACAAGGACGCACAATTTGTACTCCCCCACGAGGTGTTACCAAGGAACCTCTCAGCCCCCGGATCATTTTTTTGGGGGGCGTAAAAAATTGTACAAGCTCTCCACGAAACAGCCCCTTCTTGTTGGGGGGAAGAAAGTTTCTTGGGTGGTGTTCATTGACCATACGAGAAGTAAAAAAATACCCAGTCGGCCACCCCCAAATTCCCCTTGGAACCCAAATTGCCGTCATAGATCAAATAGAAGGCATAGCCCAAAGTTACAGTACCCCTCCGCGAGATTTTTCCTGCCCGTATTGCCCCACCAGGATCACGACAGCAAAGTTCACTTGGCAGGAAATGCGGGGGGGGAAAAAACCAAGGCGCGTGTCAGCACAACGACAAAAAGATTTGCTTTGACAGGCGTCTGGGTGATTGCGAGATTTCCGAAAGCGTTGAGAAAGGCTACAAAACCCTTGAAGCATGCCGGAGTGTGAGACAATGTATTTGTTTATGAGACCGGGCAACACGTTTTTGGAGGTTTTTTTCACGGGTACATGATACTTTTTGAAAATTAAACAGAAGCCCCCGCGGAATTTCCAGAGTGTGTACCTCACAAAAAGAAAAAGTTGCTACATTCAAAAATATAGGAAAGGAAGGTAAAAAATAGATTTCGGCCTGTTTGTAAAAACCCTGGGGCTCCGCACTCTGGGTAAAAAATTTTTTTAAAATCACTATGGGGAATTTTTGGGGAAAGAAACCCCAATTACCCCACGTAGCCTTGTCACAAATATCAGGGGGGTCCACGAGTACCTGACGATCCCCTACATCACCGTGACAGCGTAATGAAAGTAAATGATGGGTTATTTCCCAATTACAAGGGGCGCTACGCGTGCGCCTAAAACCCAAAAACGAGTGTTCGTGGTGCTACACGACTGCTATGGCAAAGGGTTTCACTTAAACCGCTCTTTAACAAAATTGGGGGAAACCCCGTTTTTTTTCAAAGAAACAAAGCGTTCTATTCACCGAACGCCCCGGCGATTGAGTCCACCGAAACCGAGACTTTTTAGGTGACCCACTGATTTAAAATTCAGGGTTTCGGTCCGGAAAGCACATTTGGGCCCTTTTTATCTGGCGGTCCCAAAAATACGCTACCGGTTTGCGTTGGCGGGGAACCTGCAAAACAAAAACGGTGTGCAAGTCGCGGATCACCATAAACTATGCAAAACCCAACGATGTTAATTTGAAGTTTTTGAAAGCGATGGTCACCGAACAGCTGGGGGAAAGATACATACAATACCGCACAAAATGTAAGAAAAGGTTTGCGGCGTATGTACCGTTTTTGCAGACAAAGCTACCGGCCCGTTACACCAAACGTCGATAACAGATATTTAATACGTTTTTCCCTTTGGGATCAAGTCCTTGTAAACGCGCTCGCCACGAATAAAAGGTGTCATTTTGAAAGGGCTGAATAATCATCTTTTTTTCTTTTTACCTAGACATTTCACTGACATACCATTTTTCAAAAAATTTGAGATTTTTTCCCAAATTTTTTCCCGCATGAAACAAGCATATTTTTTTATGCACCCGGGTACTTTTTTTATATTTTTTATTGCCAGTACAGTCCTCTGCCTACCTGATTTTTTTTCTAGCCCAATTATTGCTTGTATATATTTTAATTCTAGCCAAATTTGTATATATATATATATTTATTTTAAAACTAATAACATTTTTGTATATATTTTTTTTTTCTGAAAATACTGATTGTATATATTTTTTTTTTAAATCTAATACTTTGTTTGTATATATTTTTTTCAGTCAAATATGATAGACTGTTTGTATATATTTTTATTTTAAATCTATTCACAAAAAATTTATTTTCTTTAAGTACCGAGGCCACTATTCCCCATATTGTAAATATTCACATATACTTTTCACTGTGTGTAAATAAATATTGTTAAACAAAAACCAATTATGTCTAATACTAAAATTATATATTTAAATATTCACAGTAAAAAATTTTTTAAACTTGTGTAAATTAATATTGAAAACAAAACCAGTTATTTTTATACTAATAATTATATTTTGGTAAATATTCACAGAAAACTTTAACACTGTGTATAATACTTTTTTTAAAGCCAAATAAATATTGTAAAAAATTATTAATGTTTTTGTGTTTTAACGTCTATACCCCACCCTCTCCCTCCTATCCTATAAATACAAGCTCATTTAGCTTATAAGCTCAGTCTCATGCTTTGGTCACTCTAATTTCCTGATGAATTAAAATCACAGATTGAGTAGCATACACTTACATGATTGGAAGCAGCTTTTTCCCTTTCAGCCACAAAGGAAGTGGTGTGCCCGGGAGGACCGTTTTGAAATCCTTAGAGCTAAAATATATTCCTTTGGGTGATTGCAGCTATATTCCATTACCCAGAAGAGTTATTAATAGGAACGCCTAATTAATATAAGAAATGCTGACATAAATGTTTTTGGAAACCACGCTCATTTCCCCCACCCGACCGAGTTTTCGAACCTCGATCATTCCCAGTCCTCAGCAGCCGAGCTAAATACACCGAGCGCTTTAATCAACTACGCCACTGAGGAGGGTTTTTTTATATGTTTAATTATATTTTTTTTGGGTGAAGTGAAAATTGTTTAGCGTAAATGTTATATATATTATGCCGCATATATGTTTCAAAATTTAAAAAATAACAACATAATTCAAGATCTTCATAAGTGTATTACTTGTGATTTTTTTTGTTTAAGGGGTTGCGGTGATAAATATTAAAAACTTTTAAAGGGTTTTGCGTTTAACGCCTACAACCCTCGCACTATATAGAAGCCCCCGTCTCAAGCATTAGGGTGTTTAAACCGTCTATTTAAATACAAGCCCTTCCCCCCCTTAAACCTGATTTTCATCATACAGGGAAATCGAAGCCGGGACACCCTGGCGCGGTTGGGCCCGACATGCTAACGCCCACGGCCAGCTTATTCATTAGACGTCTGACCATTGACAATAGCCAAGCGACAAAAGATTTAAAAAAACAAATACAATCTCCTCCACAGAAGAGAGAGAGAGCGATACATTCTTTCTGGGACACCCTTGTCGCCGTGGAGACATCCTAACGCTCACCGCAGTGATGAAAACAAGACAGGGGGTTCCGAATCCTGGTTCACTGGATGATTGCCACCCGCTCAAAGGATCATAAATTTTACATAGTTGGTAGCAACATAATTTTTCTTTTTTTTAAAGGACATGGGGAAGTGAACCCAACTTATGAACGGAGAGTGGACAGGGAAGCACCTTACAGGAAATCCGCTCCTCCCAAGAAAAAAACATGACATGTGGGTAATTAGGTTTCGAACCCCTGACATGTGTAAGACCGTCTCTTTGCTTCATTGGGTGTACTATTCCCATTCCCCCCTCTTGAACCAACATTTTCAGTCATACATGGAATCGAAGCCTGCCCCTTGGGCCCTGGGGACCCCCCCGAACCCCGAAAACCAAAAAAGGGGGGGTAACCCTCGTGGCCAAAATGATTTTCCCTTTGACGGGGCTTGACCAATGACCACGCGACATAGATTTTAAAAACCAATCATGTCTCCCCCACAGAGAAGAGATTATACATTCTTTTTTGGACACTTGGCGCAGTGACAGTCTTCCTACGCGTGATTAGAAAGCGTTGCCCCCCTTTATTGTAGCATTTTCTTCTCCCCAAATTTTATACATACCATATTCGAAAAAAATTACACCTGAAACAAGGGAATAAAACCCCCTGGAAACTTGGCTTACATATGTATCTTAGAAACGTATACGGGGGTTGTCCACATTAAGGGGTAAGATATCCCTCGTAAATATATATTATGGATTAGATAAGAAATTCAACCCGGGGAAGCAAACAAAAAGTCACAACAATGTTGGCGTCCCCCTTCAGGTCTTTAAATTGTCCACAGGGGATTTAAAAATTATAACGACTTTTTATGCTATTTTTTTATTGACAATCAAAATTGATTATTTTAAAACAACAAAAAACAACAAGCAGCAATATTATTTAGGGTTTTTTTGACCAATACTATAAAATACATTCTGCCGGGCAGAAAATGAGTAGGATCAATTTTATTGACAATCAACAATTGGTTAATTTAAAACATTCACAACAAGCCGCAATATTATTTAGGTGATTTGACCAATACATATAAAATACATCTACCATCAAAAAATGAGTAGGAGCCACCTCCAAAAAGTTCAAGACACGTTGAGAGACGCTAGAGTGTATATTGATAATGTCTCCACATTATTTTCCCGGGAAATCTTACTCTTCCAACAAACTCAAGCACAATAACATTGGGTTCGGGCTTTTCCGATAGCACAACGTTAAAACTTTTTTTTTTCCCCCAAATTTTTTTCTTTTTTTAAGCACTTGACACGATTGTATTTCCTCTTTATCGATCATGTCATAACGCCCTGCATAATAACTCCTCGTCCCAAAAAGGTACCCTTGTGACCCGCAGTTTTGCTGACTTTGGGAAAATTTTGTGCCGAATAAGATTGGATAGCTTTGCGTGGGATCCATCACAAACGCAGCTTTTAAACGGCAATAATGTCAATTGGAGATGCAGAAAAAAGAAAATACACTCGCTCTTAACGATTTTTTTTTCAAAATTCACCACTAGCTCCTATGACAGCAGCAGAGTACGTCTAGTTTAATTTCACTTTAAAACATCACACTTTGCCCTCCGAGATATATCATACAGCGGGCTTTAGATTTAAAGCGCTTACAATCCAAATAATAATTGACTTTGGAAGGAAAACTTCCGAAACTGCCCAAAAACCGAGTATGTAGTCGGCGGGGCGTTTCACCTATATTTTAACATTTTGAATAATTTTTGAAAAATTGTTAAATCCTCGAGATTAACAGGTTCTTCGGTTTTTCCCTCCGGCGGGGGTTGATGGGCACCAGCTGACTCTGCTGCTGGTAAACAGGCGACTCTGACGGGGATACGCAGTTAATCTGACGCCTGGTAGGTAGACGCCTTGGGACGGTGGGCCCCGCAGGTGACTCTAACTGACTGGTAACAGACGACTCTGATGACGGTACGCCTGTGACGTCGGGTAGGTAAAACGACTCAGGTGGTGTTACCTGGGGCTGGTACGCCTGTGACTCTGGGGCTGTGTACGGCTGTCTCTCTGAGGGTGGCGGTGGCGGTGGCATGAAGTACGGGACGGGTGTGTGGAGCTCGGAAGGGCGGCGGTGGAGGTCAGGGTAACACAGCTACCACGCCCCCTTGCGGAAATTGTAAACGGCGCACGTTACATCACACATATACTTTCCACGATTCTCTCGTAGGGTAGTACTTCCGTCGCTCGTATCGTGTGACAGGTAGAGTCACAAACTCTATGTAGCCTCACGCTCCTCTATTTGTAAATTACCTGTCTATCACACACAGCGAACACTGTGAACATTCTCTTCCCGTCATATAGGCACGCCCCTCCATCGTATTGGCCCACAAACATTAAATTAATATAGCCGGATCGAAGCATGGTGAGCGTACCTGAGAGCTAAACGTTCTGTAGAGTGCTCCGCTGCCCGTTTTGTTAACTGCCGTGTCTCTTAAACGCGTTCAAAGTTCACAACGGTAGGTGAACCTGGTTTTACTCCGGCGCAGTAAATACCAGTTTTTCTTTATTTAACTCACACACATCTCATCTGTAAGAGTACCAAACCGGCAGGGTAAAATACACAAAACTCACCGTCTAGATAGGCTATTAGACTGTCCTCCCGAACTTTGTAATGACGGCTTTTAATTTATCAACCGAGTACTTTTGATCTACGGCTAGATCACACAATTTGACGGTCTGCACCGCGTCGACGAATTTACCAGCTTCTGTAACTTGTCCATATTGGCCCGCTCTACAAACGTTTTATAAATAGACAACCAAGTGGGCACCCCTCTTTATAGCCACCCCCACCCTCCCTCGTTTGACGTCACTACGATATATTCTTGTCTGCCCACCAACCTGGCGCCCGTGTCGATGACCTCGATATTTAAGCTTTCTCTACTACGTCTTGTTGTGCCGACATACTGGCGCCAGGTTGCGACATAACACGCGATGATTACGTCATTGGGAAAACCAAAGGGTTTGTCGAGGGTCACGAAATATTCTTGTCCTGACTTGTCTGCCGCCAACCTGGTGCCATCATTCTTGTCCAGACGACCCACCAAACTGTCGCCATGTATTCAGCCCTGATATATATTTATGGTCATTACTTATGCATTTTTATTTATGTACGGAAACATTACATTTATTTGTTTAAGAAGTATTGGGAGGGTCGGGTACACGTTATGGCCGTTGGAGGCAGTGGATTCATATCTCGCTCAGGGGGGATGGTGGTTTTATATACACTCCCTCACACCACATAAACGCTGGAAACCATTCTAACTACTCCACCGGTCCCGTGACGGTTACACACATCCAATGCCATTGGGAAAGACGATACCAAACAAACAATTTTAGTATACATTGGTGCCGGGATAGCGGCCCCTAACTGTGGATTCCGAGGCCCCTGATTGTGCATAATTAGAGCTGCTAGAGTTGCGACATAACACGCAATGATTACGGCATAGGAAAATACCCAGGTTGTCCGGTCCGAGAGCTGCGGGTGGGAGAACATTCCATGCATTCGACAGACTCTACCAAACAAACAATTTTTAGTAGACCATGTGACAGGGGTAGTGGCCCCTAACTGTGGATTCGAGGTGCCCCTGATTGTGCATAATTAGAGATGCTAGAGTTTCGACATAACACGCAATGATTACGTCATAAGAAAATACCCAGGTTAGTCCTGTCGAGAGCTGCGGTGGAGGAACATTTCCATGCATTTCGACAGACGCTACCAAACAAACAATTTTAGTTGACTTGTGACAGGGGTAGTGCCCCTAACTGTGGATTCCGAGGCCCCTGATTGTGCATAATTAGAGATGCTAGAGTGCGACATAACACGCAATGATTACGGCATAGGAAAATACCCAGGTTGTCCGATCCGAAGCTGCGGGTGGAGGTACATTTCCAGACATCTCGACAGACGCTACCAAACAACCAATTTTAGTAGACTTGTGACGGGGTATGGCCCCTAACGTGATAACGAGGCCCTGATTGTGCAAATTAGAGATGCTAGATTGCGACATAACACGCAATGATTACGTCATTGGAAACACCCAGGTTGCTGAAGTCACTATCTATTCTTGTCCCAACTTGTCTGCCCACCAGCCCGGCGCCAGGGTTGCGATGATTACGTCATTGGGAAAACCAAGGTTATCGAGGTCACTTTTTTCACCCGGCAGGCTGGCGTCAGGGTGGCGAAGGAGAGGAATGACCGGGGGAGGGGAAAACCATCTGTCGCAATGCTTTTAAATATGTGTTCAAAGTAACCTACGGGGTTACTTTGAAAAGGCGTACAAAATTATTATCAGGTAAAAATTGACATGTCCATTTTTTAATTACTAATATATTGATAGATTAAACTTGTCCTATGATTTTAAAAATACAACCATGATTGTACACGGCTTAGTTTAGAAAATACTCGACAAATTGGGTGTTTTCTGTAACAAAGCATCCACATTTGACAGTATTTGATATCTATCCGTAATTAAATTAATCGTTGATATGAATTTTGGAAATGGGAAATTATTTTTTTGTCTACTATTGCAATATTATACCATTTTACTCTTTTTTGTATGTATGTTGGTTTCTACTTTACTGTAAAAAATGTGTTTATTGGAGTTGGGGGTGGAACAACTCAAAATAACATTAAAAATAGTTTAATTTTAAGCCTTAACGTATTTAACTAGCAGTACTCATCATGCAACATCAATACAATGACAAGAAAAGTTGTCACTTGGTTTTCTTACTCATACTACAATGATAGTACATAAAACTTGGCTTATTTATTCAATAATAATTCAAGTTAAGATTTTTTCTTTGCTTATTATGTGCTTTATTTAGTTGCAGTGAAGATATAAAATAGCTTTAAATAGTAGATATTTTCTGGTGAAGTTTCAATGGCCTCACCTCCAACGTGCAAGTGTTTACCATTTTCATAAATTCAAATAACTCTTATATCTAAGGTGTGTCTAACCATAAGAATGCTAGCGAATACATTAAATATAAATAAATTTTTAGCTGAAAAGTTATGACTGGGGGTATAAAACCCCCAAGATATAATTATTCCATAAAACAATTTACCTTTGAAGGTGTGTTCATCCCAAACAATTTAAGCAAATAAATCCCATTTCCATCATTATTTGATGAGTAATTGCACCTGTGGGACAAAACCCTCTAAAAGTCAAATTTTCTTAGACACCACTTTTCCATTGAAAGTGTGTCCATCATAAATGATTTTACCAAAGAAATCACTACCACTTCATTTTTAGGATGAGTTGTGCACGCGGAAGTTATCCCCCCCCCCCTTGAACCCGTCCCGGACATTTAGATTTTCTCAAAAAAACTTTTATATTTAAAGTATTTCCAAACCAGACAATTTAGCTAAGTATTCACATCTTCATAATTTTCAAATGTGTTGTGCCCTGTGGGTGAAAACCCCACTTATTAAAAGAAAGAATTTCTCTCACCAACACATTTCAGAATGACAGTTCACCTATTTAATTAATAACAATGGAAAATACTTCTCTCTCCTCGATAGAGTGTGAACTTCAGATATAGCCATATGGAGAAAGGGGCACAATCCCTTTTCTAAAAATTATATCATGCCAGAAATTTAGGTGATGGTCCTACATTAATAATAATAGCGCAAACTGTCTATTTCTATGGCCTTCTATTTGGGCAGTTTAGAGCAATATCCCTTTTTTTTTACACCACCCCCTGGCCTCACCCCCTTGATCTAAGATCTACAGCTCCGGGAAGAAACGGGAAGGGGTATTCGATAATATAAATAAAGTCTTTAAATCTCACCCTCAACTTTCCACACACAAATAAGATTCACCGCCACTTATTATAATATTTCATAAGTGTACAAAAACAAAAACTAATAATACATTTTGTTACATTAAACATGTAATAATGATGTCGCAATATTTATTACTTTGCAACTATTACACAATAGTTCGTTTTAATTAGGGAAGTATCTATCTTATAATGACATCTAATATTACCTTAACATCATTTCGATTTAGAGTTGCCGCCAAAACTTTCCATACTTAGGTGGTAATTAATTAAAGTTGTGTTATTTTTATGGACTTTCACTTTAATGTTCGGACATTTTAAGCTTTAATGATTACATGAACATTCCTTATATAATATATTTAGTTATAAATGCATACGTATTAACGTTTAAAATTCACATTTCTACATATTAAATAATTGTAAGCTCTGACGTAATACCCCCACAATGCCATATTGTGGGTATTCATTACTTATATCAATGTCATTCTACCCCAGAACTACTCAGAGTGCTCTTCTCTATGAATTCAATTGTTTATTGCAATTATATCCGTCGCATAGCAATACAATAATTCTTAGTGGTGTCTTTTCGGAGCACCATTAAAGATGTCAATTTGTGATTGTGAAAAAGAAATTGAGTTAAAATATTTATTAAACCAAAATGAGCAAAGGATGTTTCGGTGGATTTTGCGGAGGGCTAGGCCGGCGTGTCCGTGGAGCGTTTCGCAGTATCCGGGCACGCCTGATACGCCGAAATTTACGCCACGGTAAGTCACAAAGTTGCATCAATAAGGTATTTAGATTTTTTACATCAAATGTTGCTACACATATAATATTATCTGTACTTACATGAACATCAAGTTGTTAACAAATTCAATGTTATCTGAACATAGTATAATCAAAAATAGTTTAAACAGACACAAATCATTCTATTTATTTATATTTTATTTATTGTACAATTAAATATTATTTAGTTTATTTGAAGTAAATGCAAAGGTTATTGCCTATGAAGATTTCACCATTAAGAAAAGTTTGCCAGATTAATAAGTAAAGAGATACTTTGTTATCTCAAATAAATAATTAGAAATGAAATAGACGTATGAACACTTAAATGTGGCAGTACTCGAAAGTAATTAAGTAATTTGTTTTTTTAAGACAGACTGT
Source organism: Timema cristinae (assembly GCA_039000515.1). Classification (NCBI taxonomy): domain Eukaryota; kingdom Metazoa; phylum Arthropoda; class Insecta; order Phasmatodea; family Timematidae; genus Timema; species Timema cristinae. The sequence goes on from JBCFYV010001001.1 coordinate 46,126,491, forward strand.
GCTTTCAGACATGTCTAAGGCTAAGTTCATATACGACAAATATGAATGAACAAGATGCTATTCAAGAAAGTATATAATAATATAGTTACATCGATAGGATAAAATAACACAAACAATGTTGTCTGTATTTAGAATACCATGACGTTATTACTAATCATACAATGTTGTTTATATTTACATTACCATCAGTTGTTACTAAAAAAATTTGTTGTCTGTATTTACATTACCATACGGTGTTACCACTCAAACAATGTTATCTGTAATTACATTACCATGACGTTATTACTACTCAGAAAATGTTGTTTGTATTTACATTACCATTAGTTGTTACTACACACAAACAGTGTTGTCTATATTTATATTACCATAAGTTGTTACTACTCATACAATGTTGTCTCTATTTACATTACCATCAGTTGTTACGAAACACACACATTGTTGTCTGTATTTACATTAACATCAGTTGTTACTACACATACACAATGTTGCATGTATTTAAATTGCCATATTGCTATTACTACTCACACAATGTTTCCTGTCTTTACATTACCATCAAACTGTTACTACACACACAATGTTATCTGTAAATAAATTACCATCAAGTTGATACTACACACACACAATGTTGTCTGTATTAACATTACCAACAGTAGTTACTACATCCACAATATTATCTCTATTTAAATTACCATCAAACTTGTTACTACACACACAATGTGGTCTGTATTTACATTACCATCAGATGTTATTTCCCATACAATGTTGTCTGTATTAACATTACCATTACGATCAGTTGTTACTACACAGACAATGTTGTCTTTATTTACGCTACCATCAAGTAGTTACTACCCAGACAATGTTATCTGTATTTACATTGCCATCAAGACGTTACTACACAGACAATGTTGTATTTATTTATATTAGCATAAGTTTTTACTAGTCACACAATGTTATCTGTAATTACATTACCATCAAGTAGTTACTACACAGACAATGTTATCTGTATTTACATTACCATCAGTTGTTACTACACACACAATGTTGTCTGTATTTACATTACCATCAAGTTTTAACTAAACATGTACGCAACTATCAGGTGAGAGATTACCCCAAAGTGAATGTGTTCTCTTATATATTGAGGGTGAAGGTTTACGCACCCTTATTTTTAATAGAAAAACCAGTCACAGGTCATTCCTACCTCGACATGTCTACCTTTTGGCCTCTGCCTCTATTTGAAGAAGATTAAATCGAATTCATCTTCCATCAAGATGGGGCACCGCCTCACTTCCGCATGGCTGTACCTGAACAAACATATCTCTGAGAGCTGGCTTAGTCGTGACCTTGCCGACGAAGTGTCGTGGGGCAGATAGCCAACTCAATCACCGGACTGAACCCCATACGATTTCTTGATGTTGGGTTATGTGAAAGACAAAATATATGTCACACCTCTGCTACGATCTTTGCTGGAGCTGAGGCAGAGAATCTCAGCCATCGTCGAGTCCGTCACCGCCGATACACTAAACAAAGTGTGCGAAACGTTTTCTGCCGTGTTAATTGAGTAGCACATATTGAGTAATTTTAAACTACGAAAAAAGCTTCCAGGGTTTCTGTATCGACTGGAAAATGTTTCCAGTTAATCGGGTGCACCTTTCCTTTCTTATAACTTTTCGAAAGTGTAAAGATAATTTGTGCTCACCTGTATATTGTTCTTAGCTATTAAGAGCATTGTTTTATTTTTAAATTATTTGCTATATCGATCATGTTTGAATATATGTTAAGCTGAGTATAATGACATATGAATGTTTGTGTGCCTTAATGTTTGTTTTTGTTTTTGTTTTCCCTCGCCCTACAATATTTAGTTCTAATTTCCTCATTTATTTTATTTTAATAAGTTCATTAATATTCAATTATGTATGTGGGTAATATATATATATATATATATATATATATATATATATATATATATATATATATATATATATATATATATATTTGTAATTGAATTATAAATCTGTTTTTATTAGGCCTACTTAAGTATTAAATGTCCATTCTTTATTATTAAGGGATTAAGTGTTAGAAGAGGCAATGGTCTTAAACTAATGCATACCGCCACAGTAAGCTTACAGAGTAAGGCGTTGGACTATGGTGGTGTACAAGCTAGAATAAAAAAATGTCAAAACTCAGATCAGTAGCTTGAGAAAGGTTGAGGAATGGTCTAATATGATGTGAGAGGCTAAAAAGTTCTTAAAAATCATTACGTCCATGGTTTAGCTCCAAAAAGAGTTAGATGAAGAAAAATGCTTATTGATTAATTGGGTATAGATGAACCTATTATTGAGATAAATAAAAAAATTAAATTTTATTTAAGTTGCTTAAAGATAGACTTTCTGACCATAGCATAGACATGGTAAAAGAAATGGTTTAAATCACATATACAAGAGTTTTAGAAACAACGCAAATAATCTTTCCCTGTAAACATAGAAAGTCTTTGTGAGTTTTACGATTGGAACCACACTATTGTAAGTGAAGAGTTAAACACATTCAATGAAATGTATTTTGCCAATAACTCAAGCATATCAATTGATGATTTGTTCCTCGTAAAAGTGAGAAATCTAAAGACACAGCTCAGATAAATGATCATGATGAAAGGAGAACAAGCATAGACGTTGATGATGTGTCTGAAAGTGAAACATAAAATCATCCTTAACAAATTAAGAGTTTCCGTGTGACAAAAGTTTTTTTTAAACCTTATGGGTGCTTGATTAGTTTTTCAGGCTTCAATAGATTGAAAGTTGTCAATACAACCTCGCTATCTTTGGCCATAACCAGTTGTTCAAATGAAAGAGCTATGAGCCGAGTTAGAATAATAAAAAAACAGGCTTAGATCTGCGATGGGAGATGCATGGCTTTCAAACCTTATGGTTCTAGCTTCAGAGAAAGACTTGTTAGATTAAATTCAATAATCTTAATGAAGAAATAATTGATGCTTTTTCTTTATCATCATCGCAAAGAAAGATGTTGCTGTGCCAAATATAAGCAAAAGAAATAGGACTTCATCAAACAATTATTGATTTAATTTTTTATTCCTTACAAGACACTGTATTCACCATTTGTAAAATATGGCAGCCGTAAATGGGATGGATAAGGAAGGGTTTGAATTTTTTTCGTGCGGATCTTGTCTAAAATAATCATTTATAATACCATTTTATTCTGGGACAAAATTAAAAGCTACCAGCCTTGATAGAATAAGGAGAATGGATGATAGGGCGTGGACACTGGTTGATAGGATGTTGATACTGGTTGTTGTGGAGACTAGTTGATAGGATGTGAATACGGGTTAATATAGAGAAAGGTTGATGGGAATTTAATACTGTTTGATGAATATACTGTTTGATAGGGTACGAATAAAGTTAGCTAAGTTGTTTTGTCTGGTAGATAAGATGTTGAGTAAAGCAATACTGTTAGCTGGAGTAAAGCTGAGGGACAATTGATAATACTTTGTTTTCCTAGTTACATAGAAACTTTTGTTTGTTTTGAGATATGAACTATTTGATCATTTATTATATTAGACCATTATTTCTTCAGCAAAGAATTTTTTCTTGGAAAACAAACGTGGTTTGTGCATGGAATGCATACCTTTTGTTAACCTAAATCTACTGTTTTCAAATGTCATACTTTCAGAAGTGAATAATAAATCTTGTTGGTGTTTAATTATTTCTTATGATCATGTGAGTATGTAGACCCACTCAAGATCCAATAAGCGTAATATTTACTTGTGGTTTATTTAAAACACGTTTAGAATTTGTGTCTAATTAAAATATAAAAAACTGAGTATCGTTTATTGTCCTTAATAAGAAATCATTATAGTTAGGCAAAGTTGAATGAATGTGTTATTCAAATCTTTTCAATTGAGCTAAGTATAGAAGTACCTAGTAGCAATTTTTTACAACAAGTTCTCCAAATCTACCAATCAAATAGTTCTGTTCATATTATTCTAAATATAAGCAAAATTATTAAACGTTTTGCTAGCCAACTTTTAGCCTTTTTTTTTAATAAAACCATTAGGTGTAAAAGCAAGCTTTATACTTTCTCATCGCTTAAATAGCTTTTTCCTACTCAATATAATATTGTTCTGGTGACGGTTTGTTGCAGGTGATGGTGAGCTACAAGGGGGCACCCCTAACACCGCTGGGTGCCCGGACGATGGGCTGCCATCGTCCAAACAACCTGTTCGAGATGAACATTTTTTTCCAGGGGAAATGACGGCTGCCACCAGTGTACAAAAGAACAAGAGAAAACTTAAACGGAATGGTAAGTATAGGTCAGAAAGTCAGTCACCTTCCCTATCAAGACAAGAAGACCCATCTGAGAGAACATCGTTAAGTCAGCCACCTTCCGGATCAAGCAAACAAGACCCTTCTTCTCTTGAACTGGTAGCGTCATCATCAGGAACAACTCCTCTTCGTGGTAACATTGTAAGATCGTCCAGTCGGTCCAGTCCACCTTCCGTGTCAGGTCAACAAGGTTCTTCCTTCAGTACGGAGCATTCCAAGTCCATGATGTTGACTCAAGAAGCTGTTGCCCACATGAAGAAAACATCTGTATTCGATGAGAAGACTCGTTATCTTATAATGAAGGCGTGTGAGTATTACAAGATAGAACAATTGGTAAGTAAATCCAATAGGGAGTCAGCCACCTCCAGTCAGTCAGCCACCTCCAGTGAGTCAGCCACCTTCAGGAAGTCAGACACCTCCAGTGAGTCAGCCACCTCCAGTGAGTCAGTCACCTTCAGGGAGTCAGCCACATCAAGTCAGTCAGCCACCTCCAGAAAGTCAGCCACCTCCAGTGAGTCAGCTACCTCCAGTAAGTCAGTCACCTTCAGGAGTCAGCCACATCCAGGGAGTCAGCTACCTCAAATGATTCATCCACCTCCAGTGATTCAGCCACCTCCAGTCAGTCAGCCACCTCCAGAAAGTCAGCCACCTCCAGTGAGTCAGCTACCTCCAGTAAGTCAGTCACCTTCAGGGAGTCAGCCACATCCAGGGAGTCAGCCACCTTCAGGAAGTCAGACACCTCCAGTGAGTCAGCTACCTCCAGTCAGTCAGCCACCTCCAGTGAGTCAGCTACCTCCAGTAAGTCAGTCACCTTCAGGGAGTCAGCCACATCCAGGGAGTCAGCCACCTTCAGGAGTCAGCTACCTCCAGAAAGTCAGCCACCTCCAGAAAGTCAGCCACCTCCAGAAAGTCAGCCACCTCCAGTGATTCAGCCACCTCCAGTGATTCAGCCACCTCTAGTGAGTCAGCCACCTCCATGGAGTCAGCCACCTGCAGTCAGTCAGCCACCTCCAGTCAGTCAGCCACCTCCAGTGATTCAGCCACCTCCAGTGATTCAGCCACCTCTAGTGAGTCAGCCACCTCCATGGAGTCAGCCACCTGCAGTCAGTCAGCCACCTCCAGTGATTCAGCCACCTCCAGTGATTCAACCACCTCCAGTGATTCAGCCACCTCTAGTGAGTCAGCCACCTCCATGGAGTCAGCCACCTGCAGTCAGTCAGCCACCTCCAGTGATTCAGCCACCTCCATGGAGTCAGCCACCTCCAGTGAGTCAGCTACCTCCAGTAAGTCAGTCACCTTCAGGGAGTCAGCCACCTCCAGTGATTCAGCCACCTCCAGTCAGCCAGCCACCTCCATGGAATCAGCCCCCTTCAGGGAATCATCCACTTCCAGGGAACCAGCCTCCTCTTCTAGAAATCCATCTCAAGAGGATGGTAGAGATACATTGGTAAGTCGTTCTTCTGGGGTTTTTGAGGATTCATTCATTTTTTCTGACAATAGACACCACTCATCACGCTCCTATGCAAAGGCGAGAAGGCGCTATCAGGCTTCACCAATGGATAGGAGCCTGATGAGGTTAATTGAGTTTAGATCGCCACCAAATTTGTGGACCTTAATTCATATATGCAGACGCTTCCCTTATTTATTCAAACACCTTCCAAACAGGCTATTTATTAAAGGAATTCATCCATCTATTATTAAGAAACAACGCCAAGAAGAAAATTCAAGTAAGGACAGGTCGTATACACCTTCTCCGCTTAGCTACGTACATACTGTGGCATTATCGTAAATATGGACACTCAGGCAGTCATTTAAATAAAATAATAAGGAACGTGTTGGAATAAAGAATTAGAATGAATACGGATCAACTCATGTATACCCGAGGAAATTTTTGGAATATCTTAAAAACGGCTCTTAAAACAAATAGTAATGAGTAAGAATAGATAAGAGACGAATTGAAATTAATAAAGAAAAACAAGACAGAATAAATATGGAGGATTTAGTTGGAATAATAAATTATAGTGTCAGGATTATTAAGAAATTATTCGGAATAATTTTCGATTATTAAGTCAGAAAAATAAAATATAGTTTGAATTAGTTGGAATTAATAATGAACTCATCGATTCATTACAGGGCGAATAAAAATAAATAAAGAACTTGTAGGAATAAATAGTAGGGAGAAATTTGGCACACATAAATATTATCAAGGCGCGATAAATAGCGAAGATTGAGTCAAAATAAATATTGAGTCAGAATGATTTAGAAAATATTCCGAATAAATAAGATTGTCTTATTATTAAAAGATTGTACTCAAAATTAAAAAGTATAAAATTACAACTAATAAAGGCTCATCAGAATAAATAAGTTAAAATTCCAAATGAATAAGTAATGAGTCAGAAAAAATAAGGAACGAACATTAAAGAGCTAGCGGTCAGAATAAATACGGAATTAGTCGAATTTAAAAATATATGAGTCAGAATATTTAAAAGGGAATGATTTGGAATAAATAAGGGATGAGTCTATATATATAATGAATAAAAAACTAGTCTTATAAATTAGGAATGAGTTGTGATATTTTAAGAAGAATTTTTGAGAATAGATAAATAACAGCTCAGAAAATAATAAAAGAGTGAGAAACAATATTATCATCATCATAAGGAACTGTTTCCAGCCTGTGGCCGGTTCTGTTTAGTAAAATGCCTCATCTCCCTCCTGTACTCTCTTCTACTCTGCTCCTCTCACTTGCACACTTGTTGCTGTCTGTTCCTTCCATCTTGTTCTTGGTCTCTTCCCTACATACTTCATATTCAATAATCTTCTTGTAATCCTCTCCCTTACCATCCTAATTACATGTCCATACCATCTCATCCTAGCTTCCTCTACTATCTCATGTACATCAACTCTAGATCTTACATCTTCATTCCTAACATTCAACATGTCTTATGCACAGCTCGAAGCTAGGTGTAAGGTGATAACTGCCCGGGTTAACAGACTTTACAAGCTGTCATAACAAGTTAAAAATGACATTACAAAAGTAGAGCTATTTAAGGCACATTGTTCAGAATTGGAACATTTAAAGAGAGATTTTGAAGAAACTCACGTTGAGTTAGGAGTCGCTGCAAGCAAATCTAAGAGACACTTTGATGTTGAACACATGACAAGCTGATTGAAGAATTTGCCATTACCTTTTACCAGGTTAAGGAGATTTATGCACGGATTACTAAGCCTTCATCCAAGTCGGGAAACAATAATTGACATCAAGTAAAGGCATTGTCGGCAGGATTGCCTAAGTTGCAACTGCGCACATTTAGTGGTATAAACACTGACTGGACCACATTTCATGACTTGTACGTCTCTCTCATTTATACAAACAAAACCTTAACACCAGTGGAAAGGTTTCAATATCTTTTGATGACGTTATCTGGTGAGCTGCTAAGTTTATTAAAATCATTAGCTTGGGCGACTCATAAAGAACGTTACCAAAAAGTGAGGTCAATAGCTACTAGACATTTAGAGATGACAATGATTTCCCATGTTTAACTTCAAGGTCGCAACAGAACTTTAGGCTGGTAGTGGACACATTCAAGGAGAACTTGGGTGCACTAAATAAGTTAAAGTTTCCAGTTTGTGAGTGGAGTTTTATCTTATTAAACTTGACACTGAACAAGTTAGATAAAGAGACACGACTGATGTTTGAACTTGCACACGCGGCTACCAAATTAACAAGTTATGATCACTTTTGAAATTTCTTAAAAATCAATGCAAAGCACTGTAATCTGCAAATCAAGGTCTAACACTGTTAACTAGCACGAATATTTGACATATAACAACAAACATGAGGATTGAAGGATCACTGATGTCACCTGTTGGAGTGACAATATCATTTTATGCTAACTTAAATCAAGGTCACTGTACTGTGTGTCAAGGTATCTATAGTATTTTTAAGTGTCCAGTGTTAACGAGCAAGACACCGATACAACGCCGGGATTGGGTAAAGTCAAATAATTTGTGTTTTAATTAAGTAAGGGAGTGCTACTCAAGGTTCAGATGTCTGCACTGCAATCAAAATCATCACACATTGATGAACAGAGAGTCAGGTAGTCATGGCACTACTAAAACTTGCGTTCAAGGATCGTCTAGTTCAAACCAACGTTTTGCCAGCTCTCACAAAGATCAAACACATCAAGACATTAGGTATATGCAAGGGGTTGCTACACATCAGGCTCATTCACCAGGCCATAAAGGCACTGCTACACGGGGTTAACACATCAAATCACTTACTACCAGTTCTGTGAGCCTTACTACAGTCCTTTGGGAACCGTTTTAGTGCAAGTTAAGGATGGGCATGGTGCTTATCAGAAGGTTAGAGTGTTAATGTGTGCGTCACAATCATCATTTATTACTGAAGACTGTAATCACCGGCTGTGACTATCACGTCTCAATTTGAAAAATCCTATTAGAGGAATCTCTCAGTCAACTGTGCAAACCTACAAGAGGGTTTTGATATGTGAGTTGAAACATTGTGGTGTTTGTCAGTTAGTCACCAAGGGCATCATTCTAAGTAAAATCATATCGTGAATGCCATCAACCATCCTTTCTAAAGATACGGTTCAGAAGTTTGCTCATCTTTAGTTGGATGACCCTCATTTTCATGTACCATGGCCGATTGACATTCTCTTAGGTGCAGATGTGTATCCCGAGATCTTTGATGGTGGGTGTATCCAACTTCCTCTAATTGTCCTTAGGGATTTCATAGCATCTTTTGCTGGACCATACTTAGGTGAGTAGGACCTCAACCACTTTTAACGTCTAGAGTCTCGTAGTTTTTTGTTGCTACTGAACCATCACTTGACAGTATTTTGCGATGCTTTTGGGAGATGGAAGAATTACCCATGACTAACCACATTGACCCTGATGAAGCTATATGTGAGGACCACAATGTGACAACATACACTCGTGACAATAAGGGTAGATACATTGTTCGGCTGCCTTTCAAGGATGAACAACCAGAGTTGGGAGAGTCACGTAAACAAGCAGTCCAGAGACTCACTCAGCTGGATCGCCGCTTATCTCGTTACCCCCAAGTGAAGGAACAGAATGTGAACATTCTAAGTGGATATTAAGAACTCGGTTACATGCAGCCCATTGAACCCTCAATGATCCAGGACATTAAATACTATATCCCACATCATTGCCTATTCCATGAACCTAGTTCAAACACCAAACTGAGAGTGGTATTTAACGCTTCTGCAGCAACATCATCGGGTAAATCACTGAATAATAAATTACAGAAGGATCCCATACTGCAAAGGAAAAGTGTGGAAATGGTTATGAATTTTCTATTTCATCCCATTATGATAACCACTTATATATGAAAATGACAAATACTTGTCATCCCGGATGACCGAAATTACCAGGTAATACTGTGGCGCGAATCCCCTGATCAACAGATTCAAGAATATGAATTGAATACTGTTAATGATGGTGCATCTTCAGCTCCTTACTTAGTGATGCGATCCCTGCGTCTGCTCTCTTAATATGAAAAATTTGATTACCCTCATGCTGCCCAGGTCCTTTGGACGTTTTTATTGATGATATTGTCACTGGTGCTGATTCAGTGGAATCTACTATTAGTTTAAAAAACGAGTTGAGTGAATTGCTAAGCCTAGAAGACTTCCAAATCAGAAAATGACCTAGCAACCACCCTGAATTATTAAAGAGGATACCAAATGAACAACGTGAAGTTCCCCTCATGTTTGAGGAAGATGCAGATCAAATAATTAAGATATTAGGGTCGGAATGAGACCCCACATCAGATTCATTATCTTATTATGTACATTTCTCTGAGGTTACAGTAACGAAGAGGGCAGTTGTCTCAATTATTGCTAAGATATTTTATACTATGGTGTGTTTATCTCCAGTGGTATTCTGGGCTAAGCAGTTTATACATACTTTGTGGACCCTAAAACTTGATTGGGATAAACTACTTCTACGAGAGCTCGAACAAGGGTGGCAAAGGTTTTGCTCACACTTTAAATTTCTTACACATGCCGAGTTCAACAGAATCATATCAACCAGTGATGCTATTAATAGTTAGCTTCATGGATTTTGTGATTCATCTATCAAAAGATATGCAACTGTTGTCTATCTTTGAATTACTACGTGTAATGGAGAAATTCAAGTCAATAGCCTTATCGCTAAATCAAGAATAGCTCCGGTTAAGAGTTTATCTCTTCCTAGACTTGAGCTTTGTGGGGCTCAGCTCCTAGCCACACTTATCGAGTGGGTGCAGCAGAACATTGAACAACGATTGCTGGTGCCAACTGTCTATACTTGGTCAGATTCCACCATCGTTTTGGCATGGATTCAAACGTCACCACATCTTTTGAAAACATTTGTTGCCAACATAGTCGCCCAAATTCAAACAGCAGTACCAGCACACCATTGGAGACATGTCCTAACTAATTCAAATCCGGCTGATTGTGCATCCAGAGGCTACATCCTGATAATTGACAAATTTCCACATCTGGTGTACAGGACCAGATTGGCTGATAAAACATATTCGTAGTTAGCCCAAGCTCCCTGTGGTGACTTGCCAGGTATAGGCACCTGAATTAAAGATTATAAAGGTTACCAGTCTATTAGCATAAGTGAATACATGTTCAAACACGTCTCATAATGGGTAAAGCTGCAACGAACAAGAAATCGGATGTTTAGCAAAGTTTATTCAAAACTCCAAAGCAAAGAATCATGATCGTTGTAAAGGTCCATTGTTGTCCAGGGAGGTCATTACGGCCCACATGTTATGTATCAAACAAGTTCAACAACAGGCGTTTGAGTCGAAACTTGAAGAAATAAAGAAGGACCAGGAATTTTCACCCCACGTGAGGGGACTAAACCCATTTCTCGACCAGCAGGGACTACTGAGGGTAGGAAGTCGCTTGCGACACTCTTCACTACGGTATGACACAAAACATCCTCTTCTGTTGCCGAAAAATAGTCACATAACCGATATCATTGTTGATCATTAACATATATCTGATTTTCATGCTGGACTTCTAAAAACCCATTTACTCATTCAAGGCCAGTATTGGATTCTTTCAGAACGCACTGTTATAAAAGCCCGGGTCTTCAAGTGTATGAGATGTTTTCGATTTAATTCACCTGCTCTCCAACCATTCAGGGGGGACCTCCAAGTGATGCGTGTGCAGCAATCAAGACTATTTTTCCAAGTTGGAGTGGATTATGGAGGACCCTTGTTGAACATAGAGTCAGGTAGTCAAAGCACCTTTAACACTTGTGGTAGAGTATCGTCTATCTCAAACCAACGTTTTACCAGCTCTTACAATATTCAAACCCATAGATACAGTAGATATGCAAGGGGATGCTACCCATCATGCTTATTCACCAGGTCATGAACCACTGTTAAACGTGGTGAACACACCAACTCATTTACCTTTATTTCTGTGTGCCTTACTACAGTTTTATTTTGAGGATCCACTGTAGCCCAAGTAAACAGGGGCATGGTGCTTATCAGAAAGTTATAGTGTTGATAGATTGTGCGTCACAATCATCATTTATTACTAAAGACTGTGCTCACCGGCTGTACCTACCACGTCTCAATTTGAAATTTCCATATTAGAGGGATCTCTTAGTAAACTGTGCAAACCAACAAGGTAGTTGTGATATGTTAGGTGGAACCATGTGGTGTTTATGGACCTCAGTTAGTTACCGAGGCCATGATTCTAAGTAAAATCACATCGCGAATGCCATCAACCATGCTTTCTAAAGATACGATTCAGATGTTTACTCATCTTTAGTTGTCTGACCCTCATTTTCATGTACCAGGGCCGATTGAAATTCTCTTAGGTGCAGAGATGTATATCTCGAGATCTTTGATGGTGGGCGGTATTCAACTTCATCTAATTTTCTCTCGGGATTGCATAGCATCTTTGAATATATCTATATTTTGCGAGTAGGACCTCAACCAATTATAGCTTCTAGTGTCTCGCGTTTTTTGTTACTACTGAACCATCAATTGACAGTCTTTTGCGACGCTTTTGGGAGGAGGAAGAATTATCCGTGACTAGCCACATTGACCTTGATGAAGCTATATGTGAGGCACACAATGTGACAATGATGGTAGATACATTGTTCGGCTACCTTTCAAGGATGAACAACCAGAGTTGGGAGGGTCACGTCAACAAGCAGTTCAGAGACTCACTTAGCTGGAACGCTGCTTAGCTCGTTACCCACAAGTGAAGGAACAGTTGTGAACTTTCAAAGGAAATATGAAGAACTCTGTCACATGCAGCACATTGATCCATCAATGATCCAGAACATTAAATACCATATCCCAGATGATCTGGTATCCAAGGAAACAAGTTCAACCACCAAATTGAGAGTGGTATTTGACGCTTCATCATCATCATCATCATCATCGGTAAATCACTGAAAGATACATTATTAAAGGGTCCCAAACTGCAAAGGGAAAGTGTGAAAATGGTTATGAGTTTTCTACTTCATCCCATTGTTCTCACCACTGATATATGCAACTTGCAACTCGAATAAAAAACAACAATACCACCTCACCAAGTGTGTAGACCTGAGTGGAAGAAAGGAGGTTGTGTTTGAGGGGGTGAAGTGGGGGGTAGGCAACGACCACCATGACAGTAGCATATGGAATACCACTCACCTTACGTCAAGATACTATGCTACTACCATAGTGCTACGTTACTATACTACTACTATAGTGCTACGATACTATGCTACCACCATAGTATTACGACTAATGTCTGTGTATTCAGCTCTATAGCAAAGTATGACAAGTGTTAAAAACATACGATACTTGTACGATACCGTACGTATACGATACTATGTCGGTGTGCGAGGACCTTAGTCTTACTTGTTGAACTAATATCACCTCATATAGAGTTTTCCACAAACCTATGCAACCAACTAGGTGAGGTTTACACTTAGGGGGATTTCTTACGTACCTTAAACGTTTTACTGTGGAGCTTAAACATTTTGTAATTCCATACATTTTTAACTTTTAATTAATCACTTGTCTTACATTTCCAAGGTAACGAATTACAATGAAGTTAAATTTTTCTTGGAAATGAATCAACCATTTTATTTATTTGTATGGTTTTTCAAGTTATTTTGGACTAAACATAGATATTTTATTTACTAATAGAAGGATATATTTATGAAACATGAAATTTTCACTAAATTGAAATCATTCTTTTATGGAGTTCAATTATTAGCATCAAAACGTTCATGTTTGTTTACTTTAATTGTAGGTCACTATGAGGACGACATATGTCTTATGAATTTAATCTTAAAAGGTTTTTCAAATAATAAACTGTTAATCATGTTCATAGATAAATAAATCTAATATATAGGGGTTTGCTTAATCTCAAGTTTCAGTGATCAGACATTGAAGCCCAATGTCGTAAGTGTCGTTGCTGAAAAGCGCGCGTGCAATTTAAATTTGGAAGTAAAGTTTGAACCTCCAAGCTACATTTTACTGATAGACAGTAATTACTGTAAACAATATTCCGTCCTAATTCATGTATTCATGAAGATGGCGGAGTATTACGATTCATTTCTCTATGTTGCATCCCCTGACGTATAATAATTACGCTGATATAAGTGCTTAACTAAATTCTCATTTGTTCTCCATGTCTCTACTACTGAACTTTGTGCACTAATATTTTATTCTCTTTATATATTACTAATATATTTATTTCCTGCCTGTACAAGAACCCCGATATTTCTTTCCAATATTCATCTCCATTTGACTAGCACTAAATCTACATCGGACACTTGACTTAGATGCAAAATAGCGGCTGTTTGATAAACTAACTCGTCTACAACTTCTTAAACACTCCTGTGATATACATTTTAAACAAAATCATAGCAAATTGGGAGGAACATTCCCTTTTTTAAATATGTCGTAGTAAACTATCCTTAACAAATGTTCTCCTTAAAAATAGGAATACAGTATTATTTGTCATGTGAAAGACACTGCAGACATGACTTTAAAGCAATTTGTTTGAGCAAAAAAATTCCAAATTTTAAGAAAAGTATTTATTAAACAACCTTAACTTTTAAGGCTAGAGCTAAAATATAATATATGGTTGAAGGTAATACCATTTAACGCCTGGATATAATTTTAAAGCAATTTGTTTGAACAAAATTTTTCCCAATTTTAAGAACAGTATTTAACAAACAACCCTAACATTAAAGGCTAGAGCTAAAATATAATAGATGGTTGAAGGTAATACCATTTAACGCTTAGATATCAAGTTTGATCAAAATTCGTCGAACCATTTTGGTTGTGGCACCAATTAAAGACAGACACAGCGAGGCACAGACAGAATTATACAGATAAACATTTTTGGGTTCAGAGGTAAATAAAATGAAATATTCAACATAATGGCAAGGTCGAATTTTTAAACTTTTACAATATTTTCTCTTTCCATGAGAAAGTAAAGATTAAATATAGAAGTCAACACCATAAAATAATTAAATACCTATATATGAAAGGAAAAGTTTGGGGAGAGAGCGATCATAACTATTCAAATGAGCCTGATCTCTTTTGTTGTCAAATATATTCGAAATCCCACCTCGGCTTGGGTTTGTTTCCCATGCCATTGTCTCATTATTCAATTTATTCAATTAAATATGTATATGTTAAAAAAAATAGTTTTGTAAACAAAACTATTATAAAATTATTATCTCAAAAGTATTGTTGGGTTGCCCCTGTTGCCCCAACCTCCCCACCTGCCAATAGAGACATTGACAAGCATTGGGAAGTTTTGGCTGATTTGATATGCGAGTTACAGGTTGTTTTCACAGACCCTTATCCTCGTTGCATGAACTTAACATTATATGACTTGGTACCTATGATTTAATCGTACAAAGTACACGGTTTGAGTTGGTTTGTAGCCCGACACAAGATATCCACCTTGGCAGAAGCGCCAAGCTAGGTCACCTGTGAAAGGGCTATATTGCTTTGTGAGTTACAGGCAGCATTCGCTAGCCCTTATCCTCATGGAATGAGGGTGAAAGAAGTGAATTGATGAACTTATATCTAGTGGAGGATGGAATTGATTTGTGAGGTTGTGAATGATTACCTGAAAGAAATACATGTTTGATTAGTTTATATTGCAATTGATGAAGGATGGAATTGATTGTGATGTTGTGAGTGATCTACTCCAGCCTTGGACGTTTGTATGACCTTTGTTCATGTGGATCGTAGTCCCCTAGTGCTCTGATAATGGGATTATCGTGATTTCCCGCTTTTTCGTAGAAGTTGTTTCTCATTTCCTGGAAGAGCTCAGCAAGTGTCTTGTTTCGGGTCATCACGTGTAGTTAGTCAATCCTTGTTCGCATGTCTACGCTAGTTATCGTCCTGAGTACTCGGTTTTGAACTGTCTGTAGCTTCTTGAGATGCGTTTTAGCTGCATATCCCCATCCTACACAGGCGTAGAGTAAAATCGGCTGGATTACAGTTTTGAAGATCGTGATTTTTGTTCGTTGGCTTAGTTGTGTTCCTTTCAGCAGTGGATAGAGTTGAATGAATACGGCTATTGCTTTTTTGCAGGTCTCGGTGATATGTTTAGTCCATGTTAGTCGCTTGTCTATGTAGATTCCTAGGTATTTGGCGTCATCCTTGAATGGTATATCCTCTTCGTATATAGTAAAGTTGGCTGGTGGTACCTGTCTTTTCCTGGCTACGACCAGTGCAGTGGATTTTGTCGCGTTCACTTTTATCCTCCACTTTGATAGCCATGATTCAAACGTCTTTAAGTACCTTTGTACGGCTAACGACGCATAGTAGATGTTTTTCTCTCTTGTATAGATCAAGGTATCGTCAGCGAATAGTCGGATTGTCATTTTTGCCTTGGTCGGAACGTCAGCCACGTAAATGTTATATAGGAAGGGAGCCAGCACCGACCCTTGTGGTACTCCCGCCTCTGCTTGGATTTCCCCCGATAGTGTGCCCTCAACAGAGACTCGGAACTTTCTATTGCACAGGTAGCTGTAAATCAGTTGCACATCACCCCTTGGAAAGTTAAATGTTACCATCTTTTGGATGAGGCCGAGATGCCACACCTTGTCAAACGCCTTTTCGATCTCCAGAAATATGGCTATTAGGTACTGTCTGTTATTGAAACTGTCTGTGGCGTCCTCTATGAAGTTTAATAGCGGATGGATTGTTGAATGGTGACTTTTAAATCCAAATTGGAGGTCCGGGATTATCTTGTGTGCATCTGAATGTAGTTTTAGTCTCGTTAGTATAAGTTTTTCAAATAGTTTGCCTAACGTGCTTAGTAGGCTTATAGGTCGCCTATTTTGGGGAAAGATGCCGTTCTTGCCTGGCTTTGGAATAGATATAACCTTGGCCTCTTTCCAGGTGTTTGGGAAATAGGCGATTTTGAGGGATGCATTAAATATTTGTGTTAGGTGGGCTATTGCTTCTTTAGGTAAGTTCTTTATCGACTCGTTCTTAATTCCGTCTAGTCCAGGTGCTTTTTTCAGTTTTAGTTGCTTTATAGTGGTTTGGATTTCCTGTTCTGTGATGGGGGCGGGTAAATCTGTCAGAGGTCTTTGAATGTAGGTGTGTACGGCTCTGGTGACGTCTCTGTTGAAGTTTTGCTCGTGTACGGGATTAGGTTTGAATTGGTCTTCAAGTGTTAGAGCAATTGCATTTGCTTTGTCCAGGCTGGAGTATGCCATCCCTTGTTGTCCATGGATGGCTGGCGTGTTTGTCTTTTTCGAGGTCCCCTTCAGTACTTTTGTTATAGTCCAGGTTTCCTGCATGTTAGTGGCTGAGTCAGTGACGAATGTGTTAAAGTTTGTTCTCCTGATCTGGTTTACGGTTCTTTTCACTATTGCCTTTAGACGGTTATATCTGATGCGTTCATTTGGTGATCTTAGTCGCTGCTAATCCCTACGGGCCTCCCTTTTTTGGGCTAGTAAATAGCTTAGTGCCGGATATTCAACTCTGAAGTCATGGTGTTTTCGTGAGATCGTAGTATTAAGTTTGTAGGTTTCTTGGAGCGTTGTTGTGAAGAGGTCTACGGCTGCGTCAATGTCTTGTTCAGTGTGGATGTCTAGGTTCCTCGGTAGGGCATTTTGTAGGTCTGTTTTGAATTTGTTCCAATCAGTTGTGCTTATAGTTGGATTTCGCCAGTTAGTTTGGTGCTGTAAGTTTACTTCCCACTCGCATAACAGAGGATTATGATCAGAATCAAGCTCTTGGAGTACTGTAAGGGTGTCTGGCATTATTTTTAGGTTTGTTAGAACTATGTCTAGTATGTCCGGTCTATGTAGATGGTTTCCGGGATAATGGGTGGGAGTGTCTGGTGCTATGATGTTGTACTCTGCTTCATTCGAATGGTCTTCTAGTATCCTTCCGTTCCTGTTTGTGATCCTACTATTCCACAACGTGTTTTTACTGTTTAAATCGCCACCAATAAAATAGTTGTCAGATGATGTAATGCTGTCTAGGTCGTGTTTCAGTAGGATTTTTGTCGGTGGATTGTAAGCCGCCACAAAATTAATATGACCTGTTTTTGTGCTGATTGATATGGTTGTGGCCTCGAGGTTTTCCCGTGTCGTTGATGTTTGCCCTGTAGTGCGGTAGATAGTCTTTTATAATGACAGCCGTACCTCCTCCCTTTCTGTGCTCCCTGTCAGTCCTGTAGATATTATGTCCTGTGATGTTAAATCGTTGGTCTGTCTTTAGATGCGTTTCGCATATAAGCGCCAAGTCAACTCCGTAGGTTCCTAATAGTTCCTCAAATTCGTGCTTCTGATGTATAATTCCGTTGGCGTTCCATATTAGTATTCTGAGTTGATTTTTATCTATTACTTGTGCTTTACTCATCATTGGCACCAAAGTAAAAGTCAGTGGCTGCTTCAAGTATTATCATAAGTTTGGACATTTTATCCTCTGCCTGTTTAATTCTTGATAGAAAAGTTTTTAAATGTTTTAGTAAACCACATATATTCATCTCTTTAAAGATTGTCAATATCTCTTTAAAGTCAAAAGGGGTCGTTTGTTCTTCTTCCTTCTGTTGTTGTGGGTCGTTCCGTGTGCTAAGTAGGGTGTCTCTGTATGATCGTGATGAACCGCTGAGTTTGGTTGGTGGCGTAGTTTTGCTTGGTAGTGGCGGGAAGTCAGTTTTTGTTGGTGTCAGTTTTTGTGTGGAGGTAGATATCTTTTCATTTTTTTTCTGTCTTTGGTCGATCTTTTTCTCTATCATTTTCAGGTATTCGGGGCACTTGGAATAGTTCGCGGTGTGGTCTCCACCGCAGTTCACACATTTAGCAGGAGTTGTGGGGTCTTTCTTTTGGCAGTCAGAGGTCAAATGCGGCATCAGGCATTTGACGCATCTAGGGTTGTTGGCACAGTTATTTTTGGAATGTCCAAATTTTTGACATCTGTGACATTGCAAGATGTAGTTTTGTGTTTGCACGTAATGCTCTATTTTGATTCTGGTGTTGTTAATGTAGTTTTCCTGAAAGAGTTTGTAGTTTTGGTCAGTTCTTGTGAGAGTGCAAATGAAAATTGGTAGTAATTTGATGTTATCTTGTGTGCTATTTTCTGCTTGTGACCTTGATGTAAATTGTCTGACGTCAGATGCTGTGTATCCCATTGTAAGTAGCTCCTCTTTTATCTCGTCGGTGGGCATGTTGGGTGGGAGCCCTTTGATGACAATTTTTAGGGGTTTGTCTCTCGGGAGCGTAAATGTATGGTACTGTTGTCCGGCTTGTTTGAGAAAGGTTTGGAGAGCCTTGAAGTCCTCTAGGGTTGAAGTTTGAATTTTGAGCCCGTCTTTTATGTAAAATATCTTGAAAGTTCCTGTCATATTCGTCTTCATCGTCTTTGAAATTTTGGAGTAGTTTGTCGTCCCTGATACGACAATAGGTGGTATTTTTTGTTTTTGAGTATTGGAGTTGTCGTCCCTCGCGCTTTTGTTTGGTACTTCTATGATATCCATAGGCTCTTCTTGAACTGTCAGTACCTGATATTGGTTGGTCACTTTAATTGCTTTTGGTGGTTTATCCTCTTTAGCTTTAAAAAGTAATTTCCTTTGTAGAATAGTTGCTTCTGTGAATTCACTGTCCTGCGTCTCATCGTCCGTCAGTTCCACATCAACGTCTTCATCATTTAGATCCCTAGACCAGTCCTGGGTTTGGTGTCGTTTCTGTTGTGCACGTCCAAGCTCTGCTAGCTTGTCCATTTTTTAAGTTTGTTGTTGGCCCTGAGAAGGGCCTACAACAATTTAGTCGGTTTTTGTTATTTTATATTTGTCAGTTATTTGTCCGTGGTACGATCACTTGATGATATGCTTACCTTTCTGCCATCGTACACAGATGATTTAGAATATTTGAAGTAAATTTCCAATATTAAGCTTCTATTCAGACGTTTGAATTTAAGCAGATTAGCCGCCTATTCCGGATAGGCCGGAACCTTAGCCATCAATCGACCTTCTAACTCCGCTATCACTATTTGTTGAACACGCGGAGTGAAGTCAACCTTCCAACTCCGAATATTCAATTCAAGTGCGTGGTCCGTCCGTCTCGTCCTCAAAAGTATACATTTGCGAATACAATATTGTTAGTACAATCAGCATTGACATTATTATTGATATTACCCGCTCCAGTGAGCATATGGTCAAGAACATAAGTCTTCTTTGCCGGTGATTAGAAATTCGAAGTTTTTAATCCCGCTGAGTGTATTGAGGTTCGTTTTTTCAAAATCGTTGCTATCTTTTCCCCTCCAAAAATGCTTGTACATTTACTCTACATTTTACCTATACCATTCCTAGAACAATACCATAATTAGTATCCTACTTATATATATATATATATATATATATATATATATATATATATATATATATATATAAGTGTGCAGAGGAAGGCACATATTGTGGTGACATAAGCATACAGGACGTTATTACATGATGCTGTTGTGGTACTGGGAGGTGTCATCCCGGTTGACATTTGGATACAGAAGGGAATTTTAATAAGTACTGATTAATTGATAGGTGCTAATGAGAAGTTTTAACACAATGCTAATATGAGAGCCTGAGTAACCTCAAAGTAAGAGAATCTTTTGAGTATTTCCCATATTTTTAAACTAGAGTATAAAAGTATTATATGACTAGCAATCATTACGCTACACACCTACAGAATGGCCATGGACATTTTTCTGGAAAGTTATATGGGTTTAATCTGTGTTAGGAACAAAACTGTGGACAATGTTGTTGCAGAACCGTTTGCCACATCATGTACGAAAGTGAGAATAACGAAGTGCTACGGATCTTGTTAGTGAGGGAAATACGTGATCGTGGTCTGGTGTGGAGAAGGAAAAGTATGGTGAACTCACTTGATATTTTCAAAGCGTTTTTGAAGACATCTACAAGGATTTGGAAAAGAAGAGATAAAGAAAAAAAAACTTTGAAGGGTTGGATACAGCAGATGGAGAAACAAAAGACTAGAAGAATTTGACTTCTTATTGAGAGATAAAGTGAAAAGAGATTGCCTTGTAATGGTGATTATCTGATAGGGTGGATGAAATTTAAAATATTTAATGAGGGTGAAGAAAAAATGGAGATTGGAAATCATAACGTGATAAAAGAGAATAGTTTAAATGATAGAATGAAATAAGACCTAATAATGATTATGGATGAAGGGGACAAATTTTTAGGGGATAAGAGCATTTGTACCTTAAAATTATGAGTTATGGTTAGAAGTCCCTTATTCAAGATGAAGACAAGCAGGACTAGCAGCTAAAAGCAGTAGGCTTGATGCGCTAGGGGTATGGAGGAGGGCCTGCGGCCTACGGCCTAAAACATTTATTGGTGTTGTGCGCAAGAACAGACAATCACTCTCCTGTGTGTTGACAGATAATTCAGGTGGCAGTGCAGTGTGTGGGGATAGCCCGCTTGGCTATCATCCAGGAAGGTAGTCATAAAATACCCAGTATTTAAAAAACTTTTATTAGTTCGATCCTAATTAACCCTTTCGAAGAGATTTGGTATAAAGTCCCACTAGACTTCAAACATCCAGGAATAAATTAAATTGTTTTTGTTAGTAAACTTATCTTTGTTAATGTATTTTTTAAATTCATTTTCAGCAGCTCTTTCAGCCAATTATTTAGAGTCTTAATCTTTTGCTTACGGTATTTTCCTTTTGGTTTCTTTGACTTGAAAATAAATGTTATCATTGAACTTAAAAATTTAAATTATTGATTTCTTTACCCTTAGTATAGTTATTTTTTTATATTTGTATTTTTTAAACTAAAGGGCACTTCCATGAAAATTGATACTATGAAAATACCGGTAGACTTAAATATTGTAATGAAATTTTCCATAGTTGTTATTCCTCCAATTATAAATAATGTTATATTTTTTACTTAATTAGCTTTTGGGTTGAAAATTTTCTTATTTTAAAGAAAAATTTCATTTTTAAGCTTTACCGACTATCATGTTTAAATAATATTCTTCATTTGGAAATAATTTGGGTATTAAATAGAAACTAGTTTGAAGGGTTTCCTTTTGGCTTTAAAATTACATATTTCATGTATTAAATCTTAGCATGTTACATGCGTGTTAGCATGTTGTGTTGTGTACGAGACTCCAAGCATAAAGGATACTGAACATGACCATCGTTGTGGAACATCATTTTCGGGTGACATAAACTTGTTGGGACCAGAACATAAAACTCCAAACAAACCTCAAGCGTCCTTGAGAAAAAGTTCATTTAAGTAAGTCCTCCCTCTTTGCTTTCATTTGCAATGAGTGGGAAAAGGATAAATATGTATGTCCTCTGGGTGAAGGATTACTACATACTGGTACTGAAGACACATGATCTCAATATAGTTCACTAAACAATGTCACGATCTGCAGACAAATACCCAAACCAAAGTTTCATCATCAAGAAGTAAACACGGTTTATATACATTACAAATGTTGCAGAAGAACTTGGTGATGGTATGGCTACTGCTTTACCTGGCCTCCACCGATTTACTGGATCAGATTTTACAACGGCTTTCCCAAGACAAGGAAAGGTTAAACCTATCGGGATAATGTCTAATAATGCAGCATATGAGACTTTTTAACCAATTTTATTTTATTATTTATAAATTTCTTCTAAAGTGTTGCTCAAAAATGATATATAAAGAGTTTTTCATATAATTATCAAAATAATATGTTTTTTTATGAGTACATTTTATTTTAAGAGTAAATTACTTTCCTATTAACCGATTTTTGAATATTTGCAAAATTATAGATTATATGAGAAAGTATAAACTATTATTTGTTCTCGATTTTTTTACTTGCACTACTATCAAAATTATGTTTCATTATTAAATTTAATTCACCAGTAGGGAATAAAATACCCAAATGGGTGACGGGAACATATGGCGCAGCTTACCACATAGATCCATTTTTTGGGCCCCCAGCCACCCATACATTTATCTGGGTCCTAATACAAAAAACAGTCTTTCACAATAACAGCTGCAAAAGAAAATTTAAAGGTGGGTGAGCACTGAAAAGATAAAAATAATCTAGTTTAACAATTGAACAAAACTTTATAATTTATTCATGCGTATAGTTATTGTTATTTACATAGTATTTAAATACTTAATTGAGCTAATTTTGGTGTGTTATTGGGGGAGCCCCAAGATTACATTACCCCACCACCCTTGAAACCTCTAGGAGGCCCTAGTTGTGTCAATGTGTCTGTAAACAAGAAGTAAGATCTAGACAAAAATATGAGGTTTAAAAATGGGTATTTAGCTTGTGGTGGTGGAGTATCCACCGTCCACCCTGCGATATTTTATCTGATAATATGAGTTTTAAAAATGGGTATTTTGCTTGTGGTGGTGGAGTATCCACCGTCCACCCTGCGATATTTTATCTGATAATATGAGTTTTAAAAATGGGTTGTATTTTGCTTGTGGTGGTGGAGTATCCCACCATCCACCCTGCGATATTTTATCTGATAATATGAGTTTTAAAAATGGGTATTTTGCTTGTGGTGGTGGAGTATCCCACAATCCACCCTGCGATATTTTATCTGATAATATGAGTTTTAAAAATGGGTTGTATTTTGCTTGTGGTGGTGGAGTATCCCACCATCCACCCTGCGATATTTTATCTGATAATATGAGTTTTAAAAATGGGTATTTTGCTTGTGGTGGTGGAGTATCCCACCATCCACCCTGCGATATTTTATCTGATAATATGAGTTTTAAAAATGGGTATTTTGCTTGTGGTGGTGGAGTATCCACCGTCCACCCTGCGATATTTTATCTGATAATATGAGTTTTAAAAATGGGTTGTATTTTGCTTGTGGTGGTGGAGTATCCCACCATCCACCCTGCGATATTTTATCTGATAATATGAGTTTTAAAAATGGGTATTTTGCTTGTGGTGGTGGAGTATCCCACCATCCACCCTGCGATATTTTATCTGATAATATGAGGTTTAAAAATGGGTTGTATTTTGCTTGTGGTGGTGGAGTATCCCACCATCCACCCTGCGATATTTTATCTGATAATATGAGTTTTAAAAATGGGTATTTTGCTTGTGGTGGTGGAGTGTCCACCGTCCACCCTGCGATATTTTATCTGATAATATGTGGTTTAAAAATGGGTTGTATTTTGCTTGTGGTGGTGGAGTATCCCACCATCCACCCTGCGATATTTTATCTGATAATATGAGGTTTAAAAATGGGTATTTTGCTTGTGGTGGTGGAGTATCCCACCATCCACCCTGCGATATTTTATCTGATAATATGAGGTTTAAAAATGGGTATTTAGCTTGTGGTGGTGGAGTATCCCACCATCCACCCTGCGATATTTTATCTGATAATATGAGGTTTAAAAATGGGTATTTAGCTTGTGGTGGTGGAGTATCCCACCATCCACCCTGCGATATTTTATCTGATAATATGAGTTTTAAAAATGGGTATTTTGCTTGTGGTGGTGGAGTATCCACCGTCCACCCTGCGATATTTTATCTGATAATATGAGGTTTAAAAATGGGTTGTATTTTGCTTGTGGTGGTGGAGTATCCACCGTCCACCCTGCGATATTTTATCTGATAATATGAGTTTTAAAAATGGGTATTTTGCTTGTGGTGGTGGAGTATCCCACCATCCACCCTGCGATATTTTATCTGATAATATGAGGTTTAAAAATGGGTTGTATTTTGCTTGTGGTGGTGGAGTATCCCACCATCCACCCTGCGATATTTTATCTGATAATATGAGGTTTAAAAATGGGTATTTAGCTTGTGGTGGTGGAGTATCCCACCATCCACCCTGCGATATTTTATCTGATAGTATGAGTTTTAAAAATGGGTATTTTGCTTGTGGTGGTGGAGTATCCACCGTCCACCCTGCGATATTTTATCTGATAATATGTGGTTTAAAAATGGGTTGTATTTTGCTTGTGGTGGTGGAGTATCCCACCATCCACCCTGCGATATTTTATCTGATAATATGAGGTTTAAAAATGGGTTGTATTTTGCTTGTGGTGGTGGAGTATCCCACCATCCACCCTGCGATATTTTATCTGATAATATGAGTTTTAAAAATGGGTTGTATTTTGCTTGTGGTGGTGGAGTATCCCACCATCCACCCTGCGATATTTTATCTGATAATATGAGGTTTAAAAATGGGTTGTATTTTGCTTGGGGTGGTGGAGTATCCCACCATCCACCCTGCGATATTTTATCTGATAATATGAGGTTTAAAAATGGGTTGTATTTTGCTTGTAGCGGTGGAGTATCCCACGGTCCACCCTGCGATATTTTATCTGATAATATGCACGTCTGTGGTGGAGTGCATGAGATCCATGGTGGTATTCACATCCACCTCGTGAATCCTCTACTACTGAATATTTATATTGGTTCAATTTCATTAAAACGTTCTGTATCTCTGAACTTAAAAAATACTTTCTTTCTAGTTGTCTAATATTTCATTAATATTTTTTATTTGTGAGTTAAACTTTAATTTTGCCTCTCCTATGAGGCCCCCTTTAAGGTGAGGCCCTTTGCCTCTCAATCGACCTTAAGACGGCTCTGAATATCATGGACCATGGCTTTACTCTATGTGTTTGCATGTATTTAGATAAATATGTTTATTTCTGGTTTGGGGTTATGTTGGTATGTTTCTGATTATAACTTACATATTGTGTTTGTTTTATGTTCATGTTTGTATCTAAATGGAGTTGTTAGCCGACGTGCTAGTTTTGTGTTGAGTTAGACTGCTGAGGACGGGGATATCAAGGTTCGAATCTCGGTCGGGTGAATTGAGTTTTTTTCCTAAATGGTATTCCACTCTCCCTCCACGAAAATGCAGATTCAATTCCTCCTAATTCAATCTTCCATATTCTTAGCCCTTTATCCTAAAAATACTTAAGCATATTGCTCGAACGGGTAGTAAGACGTGGTACAAAAAAAAATTAATTAAAGCTAATATGTGGTATGTTGTGATATAGGAGTAAATAAATAGTTAGTAAATCTGAATAGCTCTGTACTATATCCTGCATACCACAAACTCTCTACCAACCTCTATAGTTTCTTGTTGAATCAATTGGTGATACGTCATGAAACGCCGGTAATGTGGCCAAAGCCGGTCCCAAGCCCGGTCGAGAAACACAGAGGGACGTTTATGGAGTAGGCCCCGGAAGAGTCCACAGAATTCACATCAAAAGACTGAAGATGCCGTACTAGACCAATAAATTACATCATCTGGCGAGGTAAGATCAATCATGTCATCATACTAAGGTAAGACTGTATTCGCAAGGGTAACCTAATGAAATAACTTTTTTTTCTAATGGCTAAAGTTAGGAAAAATAAATTTTAAAAACGTTCGCCCTCATTAGTGTGAGGGAGGCGAAAACCTGCTAGAATGAATGACATATGGATATTCATATCCATTGCACAAATTCGAGATTCAAACCTAGCCTTTTCTACGTCATCAACCCAGTTTATCTTGTGCTTGCCGCCTTAAGCCACGTGGCCAATTATGCTGGTAGCAGACTAGGGGAATTTGTGATTCTTTTAAATAATCATTTAATTATAAATATATTTAGCTACGTTGCATGCATATTTTATAATATGTTATTGATATTTTAAATCAATAATAAAGTTTAGCTGTTTTCAAAAATGATTATGGGAGTGTATAACACCATACAATGAAGCAATAAGCCAAATTACATGGCTTAGTGGATATTGTTCCAGACCACTGCTTCTCAGAAAAATCTGGAATTGCAGGGGATGGATCCTGAACCTCTGGATCTGCAAGAGCGCTGACCAATAGACAACTTTTATGATTCTATAGTAATGTTAGCATAAATACACACTACAGTCGTATATTCATATATCTGCAACAAAGGTTGTAAACGAACTTGATCATGGAACATAAACAGGTAATTAGTAACAAATTAATGAACTAGCTTTGGCTTAAATATAGGGAAAAAGCACTTTCATGGGAAAATAACCTAAAGCAAACCCAACCAGGATTCAAACTAAAGCCCCAACTTCCGGTTGAACCATGATTCACTCCCCAAAGTGTCTAAATTGAAGGTCCTTAACTGACAAATTGAAATACGGTAGTAGTAGAGGTAGCTGATATCACACCGTATCGAGCTCGTATTGTGATGAGTTGCTGTAAACATCCTTGTTCCCCAATAACAAGTGACGACCAAGGGAACCCCCTCGCTTCCCGGCGTTGTAAACATCGTGAACATATAGACCGTTTTTCATTAGGAAGGATACTATTAGAGTATGAAAAAACTATAGACCATTTTCTGTAGGAAGGGATTATAGGACGTATGATAATGAGGTGGTGTTTTATCAGTGCACGTGGCGGTTTGACGCTCAGGAAGGTTTCTTTCCCCGCCCCGTCCCGGGCGTAACCACCGGTTCAAGCTCTGTCCGCTCCACACCCCCGAAATGTTGAACCCCCGATTCCCCTAAACACTCACATCCTTTCCCCCAAACTGAGCCTCAAACATGTTGATTGATTATTGATGATTAATTGTCGATCATCGATGATTGAGAGGGTTTCTAGCGTAGACTTCCAGCCCCCTCCACTAAGCAGTGTTGATTTGCTATTTCACTCTTCCGCTAACGGGCTTAAACACTCGTGACGTCACCATTCCCTCTTCCGCTAACGTGTCAAAACACTTTTCCCTCTCCTCTAACGGCTCAAAACACTTTTCCCCTTCTGCTAACGGGTTAAATCACTTTTCCCTCTTCTTTAACGTGTCAAACACTTTCCCTCTTCCTTAACGGGTTTTAACACATGTGTCGACACCATCCTCTTTCCGATAACTTTTCAAAACAATTTTCCCTATTCCGCTAACGAGTTCAAAACGCCCCTTCTCTTCAACCACCTCCCGGGTCAAAACACTCTCCCCTTCAACCTATCCCCTACAATCACCTCCCCCTTCAACCTATCCCCTCAACCCGTCCACTTCCGCTAACGGCTCAAAACACTTTCTCCCCAACCCCTCCCTTCACCTTTCCCTACAACACCTCCGGGATAAAGACCCTCCTTAACCCTTCCCTACACCCGTCCTCTTCATTACGCTCAAACGCCCTTCCCTCAACCCCTCCTGGGTCAAAACACCTCCCTTAAACCTTTCCTACTTCACTCCCCTTTCAACCCTTCCCCCTACAACCACATCCCAAAATACTTCAATACCCTCTCTCAATACGTATAACATGTTACAATACTACCTCTATCAGTATACTGCCAAGGACGGGGGAGATCGCTGTTCGAGTCTCTATCAGATGAACTGATGTGTATTTCCTCAAATGTTTTTTTCCACTCTCCCTCCACTCAAATGCGGGCTCACTTCCTCTAAATTCAAAGTTCCCAATTATCAATCTGTTAGTTTAATTATTTAATTTGTTTGGTATGAAGAACAGTTTAGAAGTAATTGTGCTTTTATGTCGTAGCCTTGCTATAGCCTCTTTTTTTAATGAGCCTCTTGGACAAAGATCCCTGGTTCACCCCTTGTCGTGATAAATTCCCTGGTTTCAACTGTTGACCAATTTCCAAGGCAGAATAAGTATGAGCAGTTAGTTTAAAATAAAGCTATGTTTTTTATCAAAGATATATTTTATGTAACCGGGATATTTTTTTTAGCTGCCAGTGCCATCCTCCACCTATCTGCATTTTTTCTAGTCAGATATTTATTTTATTGTACATGAGGCCACTATGTAAATATATACTTTTTTATTGTAAATAAATATTGTAAAAAACTGTTATGTTTGTGTTTTAACGTCTACACCCTCTCTCTCCTGCTCCGTCTCAAACATTATGGGTAACAATGTTGACATCTCCGGAAAGTTTCACAGTACCTAAGCAGGGCACTGCCCTTATGATTGTTGAAAACCAACTCTCCCTCCTTGCAGATGTGGGTACCCTATCACAAGTTATTGTGACTTATCAGCATGTGTTTAGGTGAACTAGACACCTTATAGTCCTATAGATAGATATCTGATGACAAATTTTAAAAACTAGATAGATTGGAGTTCGAACACTGGCCTATCAAGCTGAGGCTATTTTCCACCTCTCCCTCGAGAATACAGTGTGAACAAATGGTGCAATCAACAGTTTGAGAGGAGCGTGTGACTATGGTTATTTGTCACGTCACAATAATGTCTGACATACGTAGAAAGTATTATTATAACAAGCATTAGTATAGTCTAACTCCACTTCTTTTGTATTGTGTAACATTAATATACTAAACACCTTCCTGGTATTATGAATATTGCTCTAAGGGTTTGCGGAGGTCAGGGTTCAAACATTTCCACCGCCAAAGGCTGAACATATTCTAGGGATTTAAAAAAATAATCATCATCAATTAGCATATCAACATGTCGCAACATGCCTGGGGGACATCATCAGCGGCCTTTGTCGACTTAATACGTCACAGGGATTCGAACCCCCCGCCATCTACCACCGGTAAAGGACTCGTGTGTTCTGTTCTGTGGTCCAGAGTCAAACCTAGATTCTCATCACCTAAACGCCAGATATCATAACTCACGCTGAACAGTGTAGTAGGTAACAGAGTTTATAATCTTTGGCGTAGTGTTTAACTCTTGTTGCCAACTGGTCTTCCCTGCTATAGTTGTGTCGCACGGTCAACATCGAGATTCTTGGGGGCTAAGCACAATATACATGTGTCAATATTCTAAAACTGTTCATCTCCTACCAAACAACTTAAATATATTCTAGATACGTTAATGTTGATCGCTCAAAACGGTCTATAATGGGGCCCAACGACGTGTGCCACGGGACCCCTGTCCAAGTGTTTTAAAGCTCGCTCAACGGCCGCAGGGTTCAAACCCTGAACAGGATCATAAATATCTAGAGAAGAGTGTTTATCAAACATTAGGGTTTGTAATGCTGCAGGGGCACTATAACAGATTCTATATTTCCTGTAAGTGGCCGGTGAAGAGATTACTGTGAGCAATAACGATATTAGATTGGTAAATGTAAGCTATTACTCTATCGATAGGTTATTGACTACTCGCCTGCTTTCAAGGAATGTAAACAATAATTTTACCGGTTGTTCTCTTTCTCACCTTGGAGGTTACAAAACATTGTCCACTGCGGTAATCGAACCTGGGACTTTTAGTATATCTAGTAACATTTATATCTGTTTAATGGGATGAGGAGGGTTGTTTGGAGGAAGTGAGCCCACATCAGTGAGAAGAGAAGACGGGATGGGACCCCCTGCCACAACAAAGCACTTGGACGAGATTCTAAACTCAACCTTTCCGGTTACCGGCAAACCAGCATATCTCAAGACTTGACACCTTTACCATCTGTTACATACACTCTAAAAAGTGAAAATGCCCATTATAGAACGCTAACGTACCTGGGAAGCTTTAATTTAGAGGAAAACAAACCTCTAGTTTACCCGACGTGATTCGAAACTCGAACTACTTGAGTACTAACTAAGCAACGGATTTAGAGGAAGTGAACCCTCATTTCATAGAGAGAGTGGAAAACACCCTAATTTACCTGGCATAGAGTCAAACCTAGAACTACTTAATTACTAATTAGGAGGTGACCCTCAGGGAGTGTGTAAAACCACCCCAACTGAGATTCGAACATCATCATGGAAACAAACCAGGGAACATGCTAGGAGACATGTAAACATTGTGGAACTGTTTGAGAAGCTCTGTTAAATAAGTATGAGACAAACTATTTGTAACATGTTAGATAACCCCGGAGGGGTTTGCTTTATTCCTAATAACAATGTTCCCTAACTGACTAAAGTGTTTGGCAACTAGTGGACCAGGATTCGAATCGAGAGTGCTTTCTTATACCTGTGGTTCGCAAACCATCCCTCGTTCATCCCCCTTGGCGTGATAATATTCCCTGGTTTCAACTGGTGAGTTTTAGAACCTAAGGCTCATAACGATTGATCTTGGGCATCAAGAATCAGGACGAATGGTGTCACCTTCACTGTTTGACTTGTGACCGCATGTAACATTACGTGGTATAATGTTACAGCTGGACCCTGCCCCATACTGACGGAGATAGTATATAAACAAAGCGTACTACCCGCTCCAATATAAATTCAACTCAATTAGGATCCCTACAATAGTATGTTTCTCTGTTGTAGTTCTTGTAGGCTAAGAAGACATAATAAAAACGATGCTGCACAACATATTTCATTACTCAATCCAATTCTAAGTATTAATTTGTTCATGTACTTACAATATTAATCTGCTCACAATAGAATCCTGCGAGGCTGGCTGGCACCTGAATCCTAGATGGCGGGGTCAGGGAGATCCAGTGGTCAACAAAGTACCCAGATCACCCGACCTTACTACGGAAATGACCGTTGAACTATCAACATCAACTAGAGGACAATTATGTATCCGACTCTGACGGAGACTAGAGAACCTCCTTCAAACATCGAGTGATTGGAGATTTCACGGATATTCCGATGGAAAAGCGGAATCACAATGGTCTACGTGACTGTTCAAGGCAATCGTTGACGTTCATGCGGTGTATTGTTGTACTCCACCTTCCTTACAGATCAACGAAATCCATTAAATGCTTGTGCAAGCATGCATAATCGACTATCTACGATAAACGATCGACCGACAGACATTGTCACTGGACCTGGACAATGGCTTGGAGAAAACTCTGAAAATGTATCAAAATCGTCGCTAGACGGTGAGTTATGAACTCTAACTTCTTTATCAACTTTAACTTTTTGCATATAATCAGTTTCAAAATCTTAACGTATTAATATTATCGTCAAACTATGTCAAATTGTAATTTAGATACTTTCGCTCGGGCGCTGGACTTTTGCTTATTTATTCTCGTAAATATCTCATTTTGGCTGATTAAAAATTGACATGTTAATATACTGGTTTTGAGTAATTGTAAGTATTCTTTTTTATATCGAAGTAACTTTTATATTTAAAATTATGGTTTGAATTAACGTAACGGATGAACCTTTTTGCCGGAATTTGAATTAGGATGACTTTAATCTTTCGTAACGTAGTTCTGTTAGAACAGCTAAAGTTTGTTATTGATGGAACTGTTTGTCCATATTCTAAGTCAGATCTGATAGTCCGCTGGGGTTTGGCTAGTTTTGGTAGTCAAAACCTCACGTTGTGTAACCGTGTTTGTAATCGTCAAATTTAAACTTACTATTTATGAAATCGTTTTCGTGGATTACGAAACCTTGGAAACATATCAGTGCCCATTAGGCCCTTATAATTTTGTATCGCATTATAAAATATTCGCTATGTATTGGTCTCTATAGACTGGACTATCATATTGATGGATTTCAGTTCCTTTGTTAACAAACACTTGCGCAACTTTAAAATGATAAATTGTTGGTCTGAGCATAATTTCAACTGATACTCATAATGATTAATTAGACATTTTTTTCGTTATCTGCGCTATTGTCCATTTAATTGAATTAACACTACTTATGTTGGAATCTAATATTTTAATTTCCATTATATGTTGTTCAGTTCATCCTCTCCATCTTTATTACTTTTATCCGGGTAATATTAGGACCCAGAGAGTGGCAACACGCAAACACACTATCCGTGGTTCAAATCACGGCTGGTGTGACTTGTACGACACTTCCCGGTTCACTTAGCCTAGTATTATAAGTTTTAATAATTTTGCTAAACAACTCCACTCCATAGATTTAACTATCATCAGCCGGAAGGTTTTCCATATTCTCCCTGCGGGGTACACTTCGTGTGTGAACTTGACATTACCTTAAATATTTAATTTGTTTGGTAGAAAGACCAAAACATAGTATGAAAGACATATAGCTACTTTACCTGTGGTCAGTATCTATCATACAAACTTACTCGGTATGCGTTTGTTATTCACCTGCATCACTGTAGCGTAGTCTAAGGCGTCACTGCCAATGCCAGGGAGGTCGTGGGTTTGATTCCCGTTCTGGTACATGACCATTCTAGGTGTCAGTCTCCCGCAAACGTAGACCGAAGGTGTTTTTTCCGCACACTTAGTTAAAATGCGGGTACATTTTCCGTCCTCATACCTACTATACGGGGCTCATGATTGGTTTGACTTCGAACACTGAGGCTATTTCCGAATACCGCATGGCTTATGCTTTGTTTGGTGAACTAGACACCTTATAGGCGTACAGCTGATGACAAATTTGTAAAACTAGATAGGTTGGAGTTCGAACACTGACCTACAAGCTGAGGCTATTTTCCAACTCTCCCTCCAGAATACCGTGTGGCTTAGATTACGTGTGTGAACTGTCCCCTACCTTACAAGCAGCAATATTATTTAGTAGATTGTCAGGATCAGCGGGGGAGGTTGAAGTCGAAACCGTGTCTGTAGCGGAGTTAGGGGTTCAAACATTTCCATCGCCAAAGGCTGAATATATTCTAGCTATTTCAAACTCTCGCTCCACGCAAATGCGGGTACACTATCTCAAGATATTGAATACCGTGTGTGAACTCGTCACCTTACCTTAAATATTAACAACATATTCTTACTAGTTTTTTATTGACAATCAGCAATTAATTTACAAGCAGCAATATTATATAGGTCTTTGCTGACTGTGAGTACTTGACGTATGAATAGGGGATTCTGACTGTTTAAAATATAAGCCGTATATCTCATGACTTGACGTATGAATATGTTAAATAGTGAGTATTCAGGCATAACTTTTATTTGCTGTCAACCTAGAATTATTTGTATAGCAGATCACCTGACTTGACGTATGAATACGGGGTTCTTACTGTTTAAAATATCACATGGCTTGGCGTATGATAAATACTCAGCAAATTGTTAAAGAAAACCTTACATTAACTTTTTTATTATTTGTAAACTCTCCTAGAAACCTTACATTAACTAAACTGGCTTTCGATGCCATCTAGTGGACCGATAAGCAAGCACGACATACCCGGTACGGCAATTAAATAATATTCTACTTGACAATCGAACCCAGTATCAATATTGAATAAAACGGCAATTATTATTTTCTCGGCGCTGTCTGAAAGCAACATTGTTAACCGTGTCAGGAATTGAATCCCGGAACCAGTAGACATACTATCGAACGAGTTAATGTTACGGGTGAATATTGCAAACAACAATCATAGGTGAAGCTGGTATTCGGCCCAGACATCGGTGGGCGCGGATAACAAAGGTCCACTACTCGTTCAAACGAATAACAAAATGTTTTCAAAAGTCTCTGATGGAAATTGAAAGAAGTCCTCGCCAAGGCTGTTTCTCTAGATTTATAGTCCTTGCCAGGGCAGTTGCATAGCAATCATCAATTAGCAATCAACATGTCCGGAACACGAGAAAAGGTGGGTTACGTGACTTGAAACACAGCAGTGCGCAGATAGGTCCACTACCCGCTTCACAAGGCTGTTGGGTGGCAGCGGGACGAGGTTGAAGGGGAGAGGGGTGTTTTGACGTGGGAGGTGTTTGTAGGGAAAGGGTTGAATGTGTTTTGGGATGTGGTTGTAGGGGAAGGGTTTAAAGGGGGAGGTTATTGTAGGGAAAGGGTTTAAGGGAGGTGTGTTTTGACCCGGAGGTGGTTGAAGGGAAGGGCGTTTCGAGCCGTTAGCGGAAGAGGGATAAGTGTTTTGACACGTTAGCGGAGGAGGGAATGGGTACGGCACAAGTTTTTAAACCCGTTAGAAAAGAGGGAAAAGTGTTTTGATACCGTTAGCGGAAGAGGGAAAAGGGTTTTGAGCCGTTAGAGGAAGAGGGAAAAGTGTTTTAACACGTTAGCGGAAGAGGGAATGGTGACGTCACGAGTGTTTAAACCCGTTAGCGGAAGAGTGAAATAGCAAATCAACACTGCTTAGTGGAAGGGGGCTGGAAGTTTACGCTAGAAACCCTATCAATCATCGATAATCGACAATTAATCATCAATTATCAATCAACATGTCTTGAGGCTTGGTTTGGGGGGAACGGATGTGAGTGTTTAGGGGAATCGGGGTTCAACATTTCGGGGGTTTGGAGTGGACAGAGCTTGAACCGGGGTTACGCCCGGGACGTGGCGGGGAAAGATACCTTCCTGAGCGTCAAACCGCCACGTGCACTGATAAAACACCACCTCATTATCACACGTCCTATAATTTTCCCTTCCTACAGAAAATGATCTATAGTTTATTCATACTCTAATATTAACCTTCCTAATGATAAATGGTCTATTTGTTCACGATGTTTACAACGCGGGGAGCGAGGGGTTCCCTTGGTCGTCACTTGTTATTGGGGAACAAGGATGTTTACAGCAACTAATCACAATACTAGCTCGATACGGTGTGCTATCAGCTAACCCCTACTACTGACGGTCAAGGGACCCGGATTATTTTTCCCCTGGAGAGGGGGGGGGTATGGGGGCGTAAACCGGGAGTATGTAATGCCGAGTGGACGAGAAACAGGGAAGCAGAAGAGATAGCCAGATAGATGGTGGACCAGACTTCACCTAGAACTGCGAGCTCCTTGGGTCTTCCGGCCACAAGCACTCGACAGGATCAAGACGATATGTCAAATCTTTGTATTGTAATTGTTGTAATATCTCATATAACCCTGTTTTTCAAAATAAAGAAATGGACCTCGGCTCGGGTTTCACTCTCGCTCATAAACGAGTCCTGTCTTGTCTTCCGTGCTTATTTCCCATCGCCTCAATTGTTATATAAGCGCGGGAGACCTATACCTCAGGGCTCAGTCGGAGAAGCGGGAGCTTGAAACTTCAGAATAGGCTTTTTAAGGCAATCCTTGTCTCCTGAAAATAAGATATAACATAAGAAAAATGTTCCTATCTTTTAAAAGTTATACAACCTCAGAATCTCATGGGGGCTATTGCACCCCCTGGCCCTCCCTTGCTGGCGCCCCTGAAGGTGTTGTTATTTACAAACAAGATAAGACTTGCAACCTAAGCCCTCTTCCCTTGTCAGTTCCCCCATGGTCCCTTTAGCCCTTAAGCCATTTTAAAAATCCCCTGCCAAAATGAAATGCCCTAATGATTCTTGGAGACAATATTTTTTGCCGAATAGCCTCAAAGACAAGTATATTCAGGTAAAATATTTTGTTCCCTTTAACACTAGCAAGTGAATGGGGACAGTTCTCGCGTGAGTTCTGTCCAGGTCTGTTTACACTAGCATCAATAAATTAATGCCTCCCAACAGACGTGTCAAATATGCTGCTGCATTATTCATCCTAAACCAAAACTATTCTATTAGCAGAAATAAATGGCAGGAAAGGCAATGCTGGGTTAAGGAGTGAATCCAGTAGCACTTTTTAAAAAAAATTATTTTTCTACAATTCTTGGCTAAAATGACAGTGCAGCTTTCTAGACATTTTTCCACTGGGTTGGTGGAAAACTCGTTTGCTATGGCTTGTAAGGCATCTTGTTTTCTAACCGATCTCTGTATTGTAAGTTTCACACATTCCACAAAATTTATTTTCCTCATAAAGAGCAATTAACATTTTACTTCACTATCACTCCCACTCCACTTTTTGACGGTGGACAACATAGAGAAAGACAATTCGCTCATCTAACAGAAAATATTGAAATGGTTTGGATATTCCGTAAGACCTTGTAGAAATGGCGGATAATGTGTTTAGACTTTTGTGACAGTACTGTCTGACAGAATCTCGCGCAAGATTACTTGCCAGCACCACTAACGGCTCAAACTATGAAACCTATGCCAATATTTAGTGCTGGATTTGTGCCACAAGAATATCCTATCTGCATAATTTGTGCCACGGTAGCTTTCATGCAAAATTCCAAAACCTTTACCAACATTTAATGCTGAATTTGTGCCACAGGAATATCTTACTCTCATAGGTTGTGCTGCCATAGTTTCCATGAAAACACCTTAGACGATAAGCTGTGTTAACATCAAGTTGTACTGACCAGCCCTTACTTCAAGGCCGGACCTAGTTTATCCACCTGGACTCCCTGTAATGTCATAGTGATACCCAACTTGGGTCCACGAGAATTATTATTCGAGGTTGCATCAAAGCTCGGACAGATATAATTATGAGTGCTATATATTTATGACCATAGATGAACAAAAATAATCTAATAACTTTAATATAGCTGGTCAATGTAATGATGAAATAATTTTTAAAATATACTCATTATTTTGAATAACTAATGTTCATTTTTTATTACAAAGTTTTTAAACTATTTATAAAAAGCATCCCATTTTATTTATTAGAAGTAGAATTGATAATTGTATACACTGAAGACTAGTTGAAGACTAATTTGAGGTACTGAATTCCTAGATATTATAGTTTGCAATTAAGTATTATTTTTACCATTATTATACTTAAAGATATGTTTTAAAAAATGCATTTCTCTACCATCGGTATGGATCACTATGTATACATTGCAAATGTGAATACAGCAATGTCATGTGGTAAGTTTGTGCCACAATTCTCAAATTATGTTCTGCCATAGTTTTCGGTCAAACACATGCAAGCTTTGAGCGCTGCTAAATTCTTAAACCTATGCAAATATGTGGTGCTAAATTTGTGCCAAAAATATATTACATTCCCATAATGTGTGCCGTAACACCGGAATATTGTTCGTAAAAATATTCAAACAAGTTGGGTACCACAAACTTCGCATAGCATTATTACTAAATTAATTAAACAAATTTCTAAATCTGTGAACTATTTATTAGTTTAAGCATAAAGACATTCAACATCTGTAATTTGTGAACTCGTAATTTTCTGAAAAATGTTAAATTACTGTGGATGTCAACCTCTTGATGGCACTGGTTTATGGCAGGCAATGGTTGCCAATAAACTTTTTAATGGTGTTCGTTACTTTCCCCGCCACGTATTCTTCTGATAATGTTTCCATAAAGGCCGACTCAGGGCCTCCTATACATGCGCACAGCACATGCTTACTCCCGGTCACAGGCTCGATGTGTGTAATCTTTTTTGACAAGTCAGACCTCCTTTCCAGCTGATCCGTGGACCAGCCAAGCCTCATGGTACTGTCTCTAGACACCCATAATGGTTTATTTGTGTTAAAGAAAGATCTTGTTCAAGCACCCATAGCCAAGCTTGTCGATGGCGATCCGTTTATCTTTGGGGAGCTCGGAACAAAACAACTTTTGGCGGTGTTCTTTAGGACTCCTAACGACGGGGTCACGATGACATAATCGCACGCGTATTCCTCGCCGTTGAAATACTGCATCATTATACGGGGACTCACGGTTTCCTCCACGTCCCACAAAATGCACTTAACCAGTGTGCAGTACTTGACACAACCTTCAGGTAGATCGTAAAGTAAAGGTGCAAGTATGCTTACATGGCCTAAAGGGACTCTGACGATTCCTCCAAAGATGCCGATAAAGCTGCCGTGTTGATCGCCGGAGACGAGGGAGAGGTCTACACCTTGCCGTGCCCTTAGTGAGTTGTCTAAACCATTCATTACACTGCATGCGTCATCCCGGTTGAAATGTGGAAACCGAGAAATCTCCTGATCCATCTGGTTGGCACGTAACTCTTCAAGTGACACGTGCTTCCTCGCGTTGTTGCCGGACGTGAAAAGATTGGTGGCGCATATCCTGATGAGTTGTCACGCCTTGGTGGCTGCCTTGGAGACGGTAGGTATTCACCGCTCAACCGTCAATAGTGTAGAAGTATCCATCCTTGTCGACGGACAGGCTGAGAGGGGATCTTTTCAAAAAAAAATTTTTTTACTTATTAATTTAAATTTTTGATAACGGGATGGTTTTTAACCATTATTAAACATATTTAAGTTGCCTTAAGATTTTTAGAATTTAGATGGCCCTGATATTTTTTTGTGATTTTAATATTTCGGTCAGCCTCCCTGACTCCTCTGATGAGAGCACCATTGGTTGTGCTGTGATACCCGGTGCAAGGTACCTCCCCGAGAACAGTAGTACTTGCGGGACATCATCACACTCTCCTGGTTTGGGCGTCCCAAAGTCACACTGATGCCCCAATGTGGAGCTTATACCCACGTAACTGAAAGCCCACAAAAATACGGGTTCGTCCACCAGGTCGAACCCTTGATGGTGATAGGTTATGACTGGCAGGGATGCCAGTAAACTTTTAATGGTGTCAATTTTTATCTTCACCAATTATTCTTTTTATAATTGTTTCCATA
Source organism: Timema cristinae (assembly GCA_039000515.1). NCBI lineage: Eukaryota > Metazoa > Arthropoda > Insecta > Phasmatodea > Timematidae > Timema > Timema cristinae. The sequence continues at coordinate 46,165,509 of JBCFYV010001001.1, forward strand.
AAGGCCTACTCATTGCCTCTTATCCATACGCACATCACGTGCTTACTACCGGCTACAGGGTCGATGTGGGTAATCCTTTTTGAAAAGGCGGACCTCCTTTCCAGCTGATCCGTTAACAATCCAAGACTCATGGGACTGTCTCTAGATACCCAGAATGTTTTTTTTGTATTCAAGAAAGATCTTGTTCATGCCCCCATAGCTAAGCTTGTCAATGGCGATCGGTTTATCATTGGGGAGCTCGGGACAAAACAACTGTTAGGTGGTGTTCTTGAGGACTCCTAACGATGGGGTCACGATGACATACTCGAACGCGTATTCCTCGCCGTTGAAACACTGCGCCATTATGCGGGACCAGTGGTTTCCTCCACGTCCCATATGATGCACTTGAACAGGGCAAGTGATTGACACAACACTCAGGTAGATCGCGGAGTATAGGTGCCAGGATGCTTCTATGTTCTAAAGGCACTCTCACGCTTCCTCCAGGATGCAGATAAGACTGCCGTATTGATCGTGTGAGACGAGAGAGAGGTCGAAACCTTGCCGTGTCCTTAGTGAGTTGGCTAACCCGTTCATTACTCTGCATGCGTCATCCCAGTTGTAATGCGGGAACCGAAAAATCTCCTGATCCATCTTGTTTCAAGTAACTCTGCCAGTGATACGTTCTTCCTCGTGTTGTTGCTGGACGTGAAAAGATTGGCGGTGCATATCCTGATGAGTTGTCACGCCTTGGAGACAGCAGGGCTCACCGCTCGACCGTCCGTGGTGTAGAAGTATCCAGGCTTGTCGTTGGACAGGCTGAGAGGGTGATCTTTTCAAAATTATTATTTTTGTACTTATTTATTTAAGTTTAGATAACGAAATGGTTTTTAACCATTACTACACATATTTAAATAGCCTTCAGATTTTTATAATTTGGAGGGATTTGATATTTTTTGTTAGTTTAATAATTCAGTCTTCCTCCTACGCCACTGATGAGAGTACCATTGGTTTCGCTGTGATACCCAGGGCAAGTTGACTCCCCGGCGAACAGGTGTACTGGCGGAACATCCCCACACTATCCAGGTATGGGCGTCCCAAGTTCACACTGATGCCCCACGGTGGAGCTTATACCCATGTAACTGAAAGCCCCACAGAAATACGGGTTCGTTCACCAGGTCGACCTCTTGATGGCGCTGAGGTATAGCAGGCAAGGATTGCCACTAAATTTTCTAATGGTTTTCGTTATTATCTCCGCCACGTACTCTTCTGATAATGTTTCCATTAACCTCGACTCAGGGCCTCCTATCCATGCGCACAATACGTGCTTAGTACCAGCCACAGGGTCGATGTGGGTAATCCCTTTTGACCAGTCTGACCTCCTTTCCAGCACATCCATTGTCCATCCAAGCCTCATGGTACTGTCTCTAAACACCCAGAATGTTTTTTGTGTTAAAGAAAGAACTTGTTCTTGCCTCCATAGCCAAGCTTGTCAATGGCGATCCGTTTATCATTGGGAGCTCGAGACAATACAACTGATTGGCGTTGTTTTTGAGGACTCCTAACGACGGGATCACGATGACATAATCACATGCGTATTCCTCGCCGTTGATATATTGCATCATTATACGGGACCCATGGTTTCCTCCACGTCCCACAAAATGCACTTAACCAGTGTGCAGTACTTGACACAACACTCAGGTAGATCATAAAGTAAAGGTGCAAGTATGCTTACATGGCCTAAAGGGACTCTGACGATTCATCCAAAGATGCCGATATAGCTGCCATATTGATCGGCGGAGACGAGTGAGAGTTCTACACCTTGCCGTGCCCTCAGTAGGTTGGCTAACCCGTTCATTACTCGGCATGCGTCATCCCTCTTGAAATGTGAGAACCGGGAGATCTCCTGATCCATCTGGTTGGCAAGTAACTCTGCAAGTGACACGTGCTTCCTCGCGTTGTTGCCGGACGTTAACAGATTGGCAGCGGATCTCCTGATGATTTGGAATTCTTTGTGACAGCCTTGGAGATGGCAGGTCTCATCGCTCGACCATCCGTGGTGTAGATATATTCAGCCTATCCGTGGGACAGGCTGAGAGGGTGATCTTTTAAAAAATTAATATTTTAGTACTTATTAATTTAAAAACGGGATGGTTTTTAACCATTACTAAACACATTTAAGTAGCCTTCAGGTTTTTGTAATTTGGAGGGCCCTGATATTTTTTTGTGAGTTTAATAATTCTGTCAGCCTCCCTGACTCCACTGATGAGAGCACCATTGGTTGTGCTGTGATACCCAGGGCAAGTTGCCTCCCCGGCGAACAGTAGTACTGGCGGAACATCCCCACACTCTCCGGGTATGGGCGTCCCAAGGTCACACTGATGCCCCACGGTGGAGCTTATACCCATGTAACTGAAAGCCCCACAAAAATACGGGTTCGTCCACCAGGTCGACCTCTTGATGGCACTGGGGTATGGCAAGCAAGGGTTGCCACTAAACTTTCTAATGGTTTTCGTTACTATCTCCGCCACGTATTCTTCTGAAAATGTTTCCATAAACGCCGACTCAGGGCCTCCTATCCATGCGCACAGCACGTGCTTACTACCGGCCACAGGCTCAATGTGGGTAATCCCTTTTGTCCAGTCAGACCTCATTTCCAGCTCATCTGTGGACCAGCCAAGCCTCACGGTACTGTCTCTAGTCACCCAGAATGGTCTTTTGTAGTCAAGAAATATCTTGTTCATGCACCCATAGCCAAGCTTGTCAATGGCGATCCGTTTATCATCTGGAAGCTTGGGACAAAACAATTGTTCCGCGGTGTTCTTCAGGACTCCTAGCGACGTGGTCACGATGACATAATCGCACGCGTATTCCTCGCCGTTGAAACACTGCACCTTTGCGCGGGGACCCATGGTTTCCTCCACGTCCCACATGATGCACTTTACTGGGGTGCAGTACTTGACACAACCCTCAGGTAGATCGCGGAGTAACGGTGCCAGTATGCTTGTATGTTCTAAAGGGACTCTCACGTTACCTCCAGGGATACCGATAAAGCTGCCGTATTGATCGGCGGATACGAGGGAGAGGTCGTCACCTTGCCGTGCCCTTAGAGAGTTGGCTAACCCGTTCATTACTCTGAATGCGTCATCCCGGTTGAAATGCGGGAACCGGGGTATCTCCTGATCCATCTGTGTGGCAAGTAACTCTGCAAGCGACACGTGCTTCCTCGCGTTGTTTCCGGACGTGAAGAGATTGGCGGCGTACCTCCTGATGAGTTTGAACGTCTTTCTAGCAGCCTTGGAGACGGCTAGGGTTCACCACTCGACCGTCCGTGGTGTAGAAGTATCCAGCCTTGTCGTCGGACAGGCTGAGAGATGGGCGTAGCAGACCCTCCCGAACAGCGAGGGAGAACACGGGGCTAGCCGCGCACGCACCGTTGATCCATTGAGCGCCCAACTCTACGACGGAATCGTTCAGCCAGCAGGAGTGGATGCGGCCGCCAGGTCTAGAGCACCACAATTTGCTACTTAGATTTACATTCCGGTCATCAACCACAAGGCATGCTTTCCAAGCAGGATAAAAGCCTGTTTAGATGGTAGTGTGTGTTGGGGGACTAGCACATAGTGGACTTAGCAAGCCATGCCTCCCATTTTTATCAAAAGCGCTGTCAGAAATTTACTTTGATGAGATCAGCTTCGGTGGTCGTGTCTCTCTCGCAATAGAATTGATTTCTGATGACCTAGATAATGGAGGTCAAATCCAGTTCTAGTGTGCTTAGGGTGGTTTTTCATAAACGGTTTTACATTCTCTTTTTTCGTCTATAACTCCACGTAAATGTGAGAACACGTCCTCTAAAATTTGACCTTCCTCATTCCTAACACATTAGTGTGAATAGTACATGTGTGTATAACCTGAACGTATAATAAGACGCGGTGTTAATAATAACAACAATAACATTAATGATAAGCACTTTTGTGAGGGGTCAAGCTAATATCTCTGTATTTATCTTTCAACAGGAAATCTTAAGAGTATTACTAAAGTATACGACAGTATATGGTAATATAATGGCGGCGTTTGGATATTAATAGAAAATAAACGTGAAAACAGGAAGGGTCGTGCAAAGGTAACGTTTTAAAATGAGAAGCGAAGATTTAAACATGCTAAGTAAAGTCTAAGGGGAAGTTGAAGACAAGATTTTTGTATTTGTTAAATAATTTACATGTTTTTTTTTTTTTTTTAACTGTCCTTATGTGCATCTTGGTAAAGATAAATATTTAGAGAGGAAAACAAAATCATGCGAGTTTTTCCAAACCCTTCCTTCACCTCTGACAAGCTATATTTTGAATGTGGGAATGCCAGGCCTCCACCGTGGTTCGGATTCCACGTTTAACTGTAGGTCCTTCATTTCATCTCATAATCACCCTACCATTACACATTAGCGTAAGAGCGTATAACCCGAACGGGTAGTAAGACGCGGTGCTAATAATAATAATAATAATAATAATAAAATCATGCGAGGTTATTTTATGCTGACAGATATGAATTAACTATTCTTGTGTAGTATATGTAATTTAATCACCAGTAGGTGTAAAATTATTATTTAGTAGCTGTTATAAAAATAACTTTATGTTAGAATATGTCATATTTAGTGTGATATTTTAAATATATAGAAGTTTTTTTTGTGTGTTTTTGTCAGCATTGAACTGTACCCATGTCAATTAGGCTACTAATTACGATACTATGTGATATATGGATTAGGTTGAATTTAGAGGATTGTACCCGCATTTGGGTAGAGGGAGAGTGAAAAACTGTTTATCAAAAACATACAAACGGGATTTGAACCTCAATCTTCATTTTTTCAGCAGTGAGAGAGTGATGCCTAAGAACATTCGACCACCCAACGAGGGTGAAATTCTCTCCTTCCTTCGAAATATTTCAAAGATGCGAATGTTAAATTGGTTGTCGGAGTCAAAGTGTAAGGAGAACGATTTGTCCTTCGACTTTGACATTTCTAAACTTCGTACAACCTCTTAAAGAGAAGAAACACTTTGACCTGTACCTCTCTGTGGCCTCCAGGACGGTAAAGTTCTTAATGCCGCATTTGGTGAGTCTGTGTGCTGCGGAGAGTCCCGCTAGCCCTGCTCCTACGATGGTTACTCGAGGTTCCGGAGCGCAGGTGTCCAAGATGCAGGGATCGATCAAACAGGCCCCTAAAGGTTTCTTCTCTCCGCAGGCCTCCATTTTGGGACGATGTTCAGTTTGCTCTTGGTACTATAATACAAGAGAGGAACGTGAACTGCTTGTTAGTTGCTTAGAACTAATGAGGGGAACGTTGTTATTTATTTAACATCAACCTTAAACAACCTTATTGAAAGAGAGAAAATATTGAAACAAACCCGTGTCCAATAAATGCTACAACCCAATATCACATACATTCTCATCGAGTGTAATTAAAAATAAAAAATAAAAAGAGGCTATCTAAAATATTTTTATTAGATAAAATATATTATATTGAAAAATACATCATGCATAATATATCATATGGACCAGTCTTCAAGTATATAATGTATTTTCAACCAATCTCTTCTAAAAATAAAAAATACTAGTTGTAAAATAAACTCAGATTTTCTTTAGACTGAAAAAATACGTTCTTATTTTTCTTTTAGATCCATTATAGCCATTTAAAAATAATCAAAATTTTCAATATCCAGTTTATATTAACTATTTTTAAATCAATATTTCTCTGGAAGTCAATACAACCTATATAGCAGGCCTGGCCAACAATTCGATAGTGGCATCATTTTTGGTCAATCATTAAATGTTTCGTGAGCTAGATATGTTCAAAACATTGAAAATCGATTACAGTACCGTACGCTAATCTTATATCCGAACGATCTTTTGCCGTTTACGTTGATATTCAACTGAGTTACGTCACACGACTAACATAAGGCAGAGAAACACAGCATGCCATGAGACGTGCGATGTATCAGATCAATGGCTTGGTGTCTAGTGTACTATCACTTGGGATCAAAGAGTTGACTACCCTCATGAGACGTGGGATGTATCAGATCAGTGGCTTGGTGTCTAGTGTACTATCACTTGGGATCAGAGAGTTGACTACCATCATGAGACGTGCGATGTATCAGATCAGTGGCTTGGTGTCTAGTGTACTATCACTTGGGATCAGAGAGTTGACTACCATCATGAGACGTGCGATGTATCAGATCAGTGGCTTGGTGTTTAGTTAAGTATCACTTGGTATCAGAGAGTTGACTACCCTCATGAGACGTGGGATGTATCAGATCAGTTGCTTGGTGTCTAGTGTACTAACACTTGGGATCAGAGAGTTGACTACCATCATGAGACGTGCGATGTATCAGATCATTGGCTTGGTGTTTAGTTAAGTATCACTTGGGATAAGAGAGTTGACTACCCTCATGAGACGTGCGATGTATCAGATCATTGGCTTGGTGTTTAGTTAAGTATCACTTGGGATCAGAGAGTTGACTACCCTCATGAGACGTGCGATGTATCAGATCATTGGCTTGGTGTTTAGTTAAGTATCACTTGGGATCAGAGAGTTGACTACCCTCATGAGACGTGGGATGTATCAGATCAGTGGCTTGGTGTCTAGTGTACTATCACTTGGGATCAGAGTGTTGACTACCCTCATGAGACGTGCGATGTATCAGATCAGTGGCTTGGTGTTTAGTTAAGTATCACTTGATATCAGAGAGTTGACTACCCTCATGAGACGTGGGATGTATCAGATCAGTGGCTTGGTGTCTAGTGTACTAACACTTGGGATCAGAGTGTTGACTACCCTCATGAGACGTGCGATGTATCAGATCAGTGGCTTGGTGTTTAGTTAAGTATCACTTGGGATCAGAGTGTTGACTACCCTCATGAGACGTGCGATGTATCAGATCATTGGCTTGGTGTTTAGTTAAGTATCACTTGGGATCAGAGAGTTGACTACCCTCATGAGACGTGCGATGTATCAGATCATTGGCTTGGTGTTTAGTTAAGTATCACTTGGGATCAGAGAGTTGACTACCCTCATGAGACGTGCGATGTATCAGATTGGTGATTTGGTGTTTAGTGTACTATCACTTGGGATCAGAGTGTTGACTACCCTCATGAGACGTGCGATGTATCAGATCAGTGGCTTGGTGTTTAGTTAAGTATCACTTGGGATCAGAGAGTTGACTACCCTCATGAGACGTGGGATGTATCAGATCAGTGGCTTGGTGTCTAGTGTACTAACACTTGGGATCAGAGAGTTATTACACTCATGAGACGTGGGATGTATCAGATCAGTGGCTAGGTGTCTAGTGTACTATCACTTGGGATCAGAGTGTTGACTACCCTCATGAGACGTGCGATGTATCAGATCAGTGGCTTGGTGTTTAGTTAAGTATCACTTGATATCAGAGAGTTGACTACCCTCATGAGACGTGGGATGTATCAGATCAGTGGCTAGGTGTCTAGTGTACTATCACTTGGGATCAGAGAGTTGACTACCCTCATGAGACGTGCGATGTATCAGATCAGTTGCTTGGTGTCTATTGTACTGTCACTTGCGATCAGAGAGTTATTACACTCATGAGACGTGGGATGTATCAGATCAGTGGCTTGGTGTCTAGTGTACTAACACTTGGGATCAGAGAGTTATTACACTCATGAGACGTGGGATGTATCAGATCAGTGGCTAGGTGTCTAGTGTACTATCACTTGGGATCAGAGTGTTGACTACCCTCATGAGACGTGCGATGTATCAGATCAGTGTCTTGGTGTTTAGTTAAGTATCACTTGGGATCAGAGAGTTGACTACCCTCATGAGACGTGGGATGTATCAGATCAGTGGCTTGGTGTCTAGTGTACTAACACTTGGGATCAGAGAGTTATTACACTCATGAGACGTGGGATGTATCAGATCAGTGGCTTGGTGTTTAGTTAAGTATCACTTGGGATCAGAGAGTTGACTACCCTCATGAGACGTGGGATGTATCAGATCAGTGGCTTGGTGTCTAGTGTACTAACACTTGGGATCAGAGAGTTATTACACTCATGAGACGTGGGATGTATCAGATCAGTGGCTAGGTGTCTAGTGTACTATCACTTGGGATCAGAGAGTTGACTACACTCATGAGACGTGGGATGTATCAGATCAGTGGCTAGGTGTCTAGTGTACTATCACTTGGGATCAGAGAGTTGACTACCCTCATGAGACGTGGGATGTATCAGATCAATGGCGTGGTGTTTAGCACATGTGCTGTGCTTTTAAGTTCGTTTAGTTTATTCCTCGTTCAACTAATAACAATAATAAGGGCCAGTGCCTTACACTAACACTGGATCTTGTAACATTAATAACAGCGAGTGTCATGTGTAGTGAAATATGAAATGAGTGCTTCTAAAAAGAGTAATACCTATAATTTTCATAAAGACTGGGGCTTTATACTTATTTCCTACAATAAAACACAAATGTTGTTGCTTAATTTCTAATGCTTAATTGACAATACCTAAAAAAGAGAATTTGGAATGCCATTTTAATACCCTTCACAGCAAGTACCAGTTGGACTTTCCAATCAATAATGAAGTTAGAAAAAACAACTTTAAAGAACTTAAATCCAGGTTATCGACTCAAAAAATAGTTTCGTAAAGCAAACAATACATTGATCAAAGCAAGTCACCTTCTTACAAAGAAATGTAAACCTTTTAGTGATGGTAAATTTATTAAGGACACATTTTTAGGAATAACAGATGTACTTTTTTAACATTTCAAAAACTAGACTGAGATTATAACCGCTTTTCTAGACCAATAGATATTTAAAAATATTTTGATGTGGTGAAAATATGAGTGGACAATTGCTAGCCGATATAAATTATGTATAACTGCAATAGCTTCTCTCCTTCTTCTTGATTGAGACTTTCCTGTCAAATCACACGCCTGAGAATAGAATCCTGGTGGATGAAATAAAATAATATTCTTCTTATTGATAAAAAAAAACTTTTCAAAATGTATTTGTGTCTTAAATTTTAATAATTTCGTTCTTTGTAGACAGTATTCTTGTATTTGATCTCATATGCAGATTTTTTAATATATATGGTATTATGGAGGGTATGTAGGTCCCAGTACCTCGCGGTTGTTCTCGAAATAAGTAGAACGACAAGCAAAACAAATTAGCCAGGTCTGCTATATATTAGTAAAACACTCTCAATATTAATCTTGAACAAAATTGTTAACCATTTTCAAATATAGGTATATTTAATTTTCAAAAAATTAGAATAACATTATATAAGCCTTAATATTAGGATTAGAATTAAATTCACTGGTTCAACTTGAGGTATGAATATATGCCCTCCAAGTGTCAAATTTGAACAAAACTCGTCAAAGTGTTTCGGCTGTAGACCAAGGTACTGATAGACTGAATTTCAAAACCCACTTATTTGAGTTAGGTACATTTAAAACATTTGATTCAATTTCAATGAGTTTGATAGATAATATAAATTATTATATTTACTATATTTACACTATATAATGAGTTTAGGGACATATAACTAAGGTCTTATGAACTATAAAGATTCCGAGTTTACGAAAAATCTAAACAAGGCTTAGGGCTTCATTCGTTCAACAGAGTAGATTGCTGGTTATGAGGTGGTCTGGGTTATAATCACGGCTATGAGTACTGAGGTAGTTTTTTCAGGAAATATTTATCACCTTCCCTCCACGCAAATGCGTTATTTTATTCATCCCTAAACTTTTTCATTATTAAAACTTAAAAATGAATTACTCCATGGTTTTAAGAACTTGGAACACTGTTACAGAAAAATTGAGCAATAAATATCTTTGTCCACTATAGAGCATAAGAATAAAATTCATTTTCAAAGACCCGAATTAAAAAGATGAAATTGGGTCAATTTCTCCCACTTAAAGTACCCTCAAATTATTTTAATGAGAACTTGAGATTTGCCCTCTCGTTTATAATGATAAACAGTGATTTTATATATATATATATATATATAATGTAATCAAAATCGTTAGAGTGAGTTTCGAGAAAATCGATTTTTTCACATTTTGCCCTTAATTTTTTAGTTAGTTATTTATTTATTCAGAATGTTTTATAAAATATCCAAAATCGGCTCGTATTCATATAAACATCCTAATGTAGGCGTGGTTCATTCACTAACTTGTTACATACATTTAGGAAAGTGAGATCTAATACAGGGTATACATTATTTGTCCTCACCCAGCCACATTATTTTAGATGCACTTACCCCAATGATAGCATAATTACAAATAAACATCAGAGTATACAAAATCTTTATATAAAAAGTACGGTATACATACACATATACACGTTATACATACACATTCTGCTCCCATTATAACATCGGTTGCTACAAAATTACGGATACCTTTTCACCCAAATATCACCAGATCAAAATTATTTTCCAGAATGTACCTCTTAACTTCCTTTTTATAAAGATTAAGTTTTTTCGTCTTTATTTCTTGTGGTATTATATTGACTATTTTAATCCATTAATCTTTATTGAGTAGAGTCCAAAAGTAGTGGTGTTTACTCTGTTCTGGAAATAATTATTCAGACTTCTTGTAGAGTAACTCCCCTTTATGTATTCCCCAATTTTTAATGTTGCTAATAGTTGGATTGTTTTCAAGTTTATATACCATTACAACCATATTTATAGCTTTTAATTTCAAAATACTCAGCCTTTTAGCTATATATTTACACCAATCCCTCCGGGGGACCTTGTTAATCCCTCAGATACCAGGTTTTAGGCAAATCAGTAAAATAGTTTCGGCTTTAGTCTAAGCTACAGACAGACGGCATCGCGAAAACAACTTTTTGTTTGCTTGTTTCAGGGTGTCGTGAAACATCGACATTTATCAAAATCTAATATTCAATTTTTTTTTTTTACGAATACAATACTTTCTCTACGAGATGTCGAGAGAAAGTAAGAAACAAAAATCGAGAAAATGTGACATGGCTTTCACCCTCTGAATGACGGATCCTTCAGATCGATTCAAGTGAAACGAAGAAGTCATCAGTCTTAAGGTCCTCGCACACCGGCATAGTATAGTATGAGTACGGCCTCAGGACAGTAGCAGTATGGTATCGTATGAGTACGGCCTCAGGACAGTAGCAGTATGGTATCGTATGAGTACGGCCTCAGGACAGTAGCAGTATGGTATCGTATGAGTACGGTGTCAGGACAGTAGCAGTATGGTATAGTATGAGTACGGTACCAGGACAGTAGCAGTATGGTATCGTATGTGTACGGTGCAAGGACAGTAGCAGTATGGTATCGTATGAGTACGGCCTCAGGACAGTAGCAGTATGGTATCGTATGATTACGATGCCAGGACAGTAGCAGTATGGTATCGTATGAGTACGGTCTCAGGACAGTAGCAGTATGGTATCGTATGAGTATAGGTCTCAGGACAGTAGCAGTATGGTATCGTATGATTACGATGCCAGGACAGTAGCAGTATGGTATCGTATGAGTACGGTCTCAGGACAGTAGCAGTATGGTATCGTATGAGTACGGTCTCAGGACAGTAGCAGTATGGTATCGTATGAGTACGGTGTCAGGACAGTAGCAGTATGGTATAGTATGAGTACGGTACCAGGACAGTAGCAGTATGGTATCGTATGTGTACGGTGCAAGGACAGTAGCAGTATGGTATCGTATGAGTACGGCCTCAGGACAGTAGCAGTATGGTATCGTATGAGTACGGTCTCAGGACAGTAGCAGTATGGTATCGTATGATTACGATGCCAGGACAGTAGCAGTATGGTATCGTATGAGTACGGTCTCAGGACAGTAGCAGTATGGTATCGTATGAGTACGGCCTCAGGACAGTAGCAGTATGGTATCGTATGAGTACGGTGTCAGGACAGTAGCAGTATGGTATAGTATGAGTACGGTACCAGGACAGTAGCAGTATGGTATCGTATGTGTACGGTGCAAGGACAGTAGCAGTATGGTATCGTATGATTACGATGCCAGGACAGTAGCAGTATGGTATCGTATGAGTACGGTCTCAGGACAGTAGCAGTATGGTATCGTATGAGTACGGTCTCAGGACAGTAGCAGTATGGTATCGTATGAGTACGGTCTCAGGACAGTAGCAGTATGGTATCGTATGAGTACGGCCTCAGGACAGTAGCAGTATGGTATCGTATGAGTACGGTCTCAGGACAGTAGCAGTATGGTATCGTATGATTACGATGCCAGGACAGTAGCAGTATGGTATCGTATGAGTACGGTCTCAGGACAGTAGCAGTATGGTATCGTATGAGTACGGTCTCAGGACAGTAGCAGTATGGTATCGTATGAGTACGGTCTCAGGACAGTAGCAGTATGGTATCGTATGAGTACGGTCTCAGGACAGTAGCAGTATGGTATCGTATGAGTACGGTCTCAGGACAGTAGCAGTATGGTATCGTATGAGTACGGTCTCAGGACAGTAGCAGTATGGTATCGTATGTGTACGGTGCAAGGACAGTAGCAGTATGGTATCGTATGAGTACGGCCTCAGGACAGTAGCAGTATGGTATCGTATGAGTACGGTCTCAGGACAGTAGCAGTATGGTATCGTATGATTACGATGCCAGGACAGTAGCAGTATGGTATCGTATGAGTACGGTCTCAGGACAGTAGCAGTATGGTATCGTATGAGTATAGGTCTCAGGACAGTAGCAGTATGGTATCGTATGATTACGATGCCAGGACAGTAGCAGTATGGTATCGTATGAGTACGGTCTCAGGACAGTAGCAGTATGGTATCGTATGAGTACGGTCTCAGGACAGTAGCAGTATGGTATCGTATGAGTACGGTGTCAGGACAGTAGCAGTATGGTATAGTATGAGTACGGTACCAGGACAGTAGCAGTATGGTATCGTATGTGTACGGTGCAAGGACAGTAGCAGTATGGTATCGTATGAGTACGGCCTCAGGACAGTAGCAGTATGGTATCGTATGAGTACGGTCTCAGGACAGTAGCAGTATGGTATCGTATGATTACGATGCCAGGACAGTAGCAGTATGGTATCGTATGAGTACGGTCTCAGGACAGTAGCAGTATGGTATCGTATGAGTACGGTCTCAGGACAGTAGCAGTATGGTATCGTATGAGTACGGTCTCAGGACAGTAGCAGTATGGTATCGTATGAGTACGGTACCAGGACAGTAGCAGTATGGTATCGTATGTGTACGGTGCAAGGACAGTAGCAGTATGGTATCGTATGAGTACGGCCTCAGGACAGTAGCAGTATGGTATCGTATGAGTACGGTCTCAGGACAGTAGCAGTATGGTATCGTATGATTACGATGCCAGGACAGTAGCAGTATGGTATCGTATGAGTACGGTCTCAGGACAGTAGCAGTATGGTATCGTATGAGTACGGTCTCAGGACAGTAGCAGTATGGTATCGTATGAGTACGGTCTCAGGACAGTAGCAGTATGGTATCGTATGAGTACGGTCTCAGGACAGTAGCAGTATGGTATCGTATGAGTACGGTCTCAGGACAGTAGCAGTATGGTATCGTATGAGTACGGTCTCAGGACAGTAGCAGTATAGTATCGTATGAGTACGGTCTCAGGACAGTAGCAGTATGGTATCGTATGAGTACGGTGCCAGGACAGTAGCAGTATGGTATCGTATTGCCGCGACGGTCTCGCACACCGATATCGTACATTCGACGTGTGCCCCAAGAGCTTGTTACCCCCACCACACTCTACAGTTCTCCTCCGCCACCTGAGGGCAACGCAGTTAAAAGAAGCGAGTGTATTGTTGCTGTTCTGTTAATTACAATTAGTGATACATTTGTATTGTTGTTCTAACTATCGGATTCCAACCAGAAAATAATGTGTCCTTCTAGACACTAAGAAAGATAGATGTAAAATGTCAACCCACTCGGACTAATCAAAAAGGAAAACAATAATGCAATAATAGTCAAGCTTGGCAACAATATAAGAAGCTAACAAGTTGAAGAATAAAAGTTTGTGCAGTAGGAATAGAAATAGTAATGGAAAGAGGGAAGGGGAAAGACCATGCTTCAAGTTATTGGCAAGCCAGCTGCAGAATTGGTTTGATACTTTATTTACTTGAATTTAATGCAATGCATTTAATAAAATTAAATATATAATTAACTAAACTACAGCCCATTCATCATAGAAAGTGTTGTAACTGAAAGCTAACAGAAGAATTTTTTGTACTATCGACATTGTTTTAAATTCACTAATGTCCCATGTTTAAAATAATAATTGTTTGCTTAGTAATAGAATAATAAAAATAGTTTGTATCAAACATTTACAATAATACTTTCCTAAGAATTACTTTACTAAATGAATAAACTTCTATTACCACTCTTCCAATGCTGAAAGGATTGTAGTTTATACTATATTACATAAAAACTATTTTTTATGAAGCATGAACAATAGACAATGTCAGAAAAATTAATTTAAAGGATTATATTTTTATTATATCGTGTTATTAAAAAGCCTAAGGCCAACTTAGTAGTTAGTATTTTTTGTTTAGATTGTATGGTCCGGTCTCAACTGACTTTCAGCAATATTTATTATATATATAATTAGCCATATAATTATATCCTCTTCAAAATAGCCCAGGTGATAACTTGCAACTCGAATACAAAACAACAATACCACCTCACCAAGTGTGTAGACCTGAGTGGAAGAAAGGAGGTAGTGTTTGAGGGGGTGAAGTGGGGGGTAGGCAACGACCACCATGACAGTAGCATATGGAATACCACTCACCTTACGTCAAGATACTATGCTACTACCATAGTGCTACGTTACTATACTACTACTATAGTGCTACGATACTATGCTACCACCATAGTATTACGACTAATGTCTGTGTATTCAGCTCTATAGCAAAGTATGACAAGTGTTAAAAACATACGATACTTGTACGATACCGTACGTATACGATACTATGTCGGTGTGCGAGGACCTTAGTCTTACTTGTTGAACTAATATCACCTCATATAGAGTTTCCACAAACCTATGCTACCAACTAGGTGAGGTTTACACTTAGGTGAGATTTCTTACGTACCATAAACGTTTAACTGTGTACCATACACATTTTTTAATAGAATACATTTTCGCAAGTTCATTTTCTTACATTTCCAAGGAAACGAATAACAATGAAGTTATATTTTTCTTGGAAATGAATCAAATATTTTATTTATTTGTATGGTTTTTCAAGTTATTTTGGACTAAACATAGATATTTTATTTACTAATAGAAGGATATATTTATGAAACATGAAATTTTCACTAAATTGAAATCATTCTTTAATAGAGTTCAATTATTAGCGTCAAAACGTTCACGTTTGTTTAGATTTGTAGGTCACTATAAGGACGACATATGTCTTATGAATTTAATCTTAAAAGGTTTTTCAAATAATAAACTGTTAATCATGTTCATAGATAAATTAATCTAAGATATATGTGTTTGCTAATCTTTAGTTTCAGTGATCAGACATTGAAGCCCAATGTCGTAAGTGTCGTTGCTGAAAAGCGCGCGTGCAATTTAAATTTGGAAGTAAAGTTTGAACCTCCAAGCTACATTTTACTGATAGACAGTAATTACTGTAAACAATATTCCGTCCTAATTCATGTATTCATGAAGATGGCGGAGTATTACGATTCATTTCTCTATGTTGCATCCCCTGACGTATAATAATTACGCTGATATAAGTGCTTAACTAAATTCTCATTTGTTCTCCATGTCTCTACTACTGAACTTTGTGCACTAATATTTTATTCTCTTTATATATTACTAATATATTTATTTCCTGCCTGTACAAGAACCCGATATTTCTTTCCAATATTCATCTCCATTTGACTAGCACACAGAGAAGGAAAGAATAGAGCCACAGCCGCTAAGTTAAAAATGTTGCACTCCTTTACGAGGCTTTACTCCCTCAACGTTGGGATCGCTAGGTGCGACCCCCCAGTGACTACAGCACAATCAAGTGAGCATTTTTTAAACTACTCACTTTAAACTCGAATGTACTAGAAGGCAGATACAAAATATGAGCTCCTGTCGGCTGGCGGTCATCTAGCAAGCTTCAGGTAGCGCCCTCCCCCATTTTTTACGACCCACCAACAAGTCAGTAAATATCCTAATCCTGCCACACAAATAAGTTTACTGTGACTGCACATTACAAAGAAAGCTTGAAACACAGGGGAACTTTTTTATTAACTAAGAAACTGGCTGTCAACTGCAATTATTTGTTAAGGAGCACTAAGAAGTACTGCAGACGTATAGAAATACCAATTTATTTAAGAGGTGGTTGGATATTCTTTATTATTGTTTTCACCAAAATGAGGGCAAAAGTTTTGACCAGTTAAAAAGTTTAGATTTTAATTCTAAAGTTTAAAAAAAATCGTGATCTAATATATAATCGTGTAAAATAATTTGACAATTTGTGACCCCATCAAAATATGACTTTATTTGATGGAGGAAGGCTGCTAGATAGAGGTGTCAAACTATTTCCTTTAATCTTAGAAGTACACATTTACACGTAAAGATTCGTTCTTTTTTTAACTTTAAATTCTAAATTCAAGCTTTCTAGCCACTCAGAGAAACCTTCTTATAATGCTTGCCAGAATTTTGTTGAAAACTATGTTTAAAAATATCAAACCACTTCTTAAATATCCGGGATTTCTAAACGTGTGTGCGGGTCTTAGTGATATCCCATTTAGTGCCCAACTTTGAGTATCCTCAACTGGGATGATTTTTGAACACATCTTTATTAAAACAATTTTTAAATTGAATATAAAAATATTGATGGTTTTAAAACCATACATATATGCTTAGAAACCATTATTTTCGTAATTTTTCTATAAACTGTATTAAACATAATTTTCTAAAAATGTGTTCATTCAAAGTTACTTTTGTTGATATTTATAGTACACTCTAGTGCCAGTACATACAAATAGTGATGATATATCCTGTGAAGATAAGGTTGAAAGTTTGAATATAAATAAAATGACTTAAACAATCATTTGAAAAAAGAATTAGAATCTTAAGCTTTGAAAAATTTAAGTTCTCCAAACGGCAATATAAGCTTACATACTAATCCTAAACCAACTAAAACCAACTATATGAAAACTTTGCTAAACCTAAACCTAATATAATACATTATATTTTAGGGATTGGGGACTACTTCTAAACAGATTAAACAAATACCATTCAACCATGCTTAAATGGTTTAGGCATTTATTTAGTTAAATCACAGGGATCCTTATTGACCACCACTCAAGTTAAGTAAATATTCCCTATTTGATTATTTAAACAACTTGTATATAAGGCAGGGACCTCGCAAAAACAAAACAGGAGATAACAAGATACTAAGCCTTGGCCAGTTTATTTAACAATATAACAAGATGTAAAATATAAAAAAAAAAATATATATATATATATATGACATAATATTTAGAATTTAAGCTTGGCGCATTCTTACTCGCTCTGGTCATCAAAACATAGATACTCCTGATTAACTAGTCAAAACAATATATCATGACAACTACTTAAAGTACTATACTTAGTTCTCCTAAACTAGCATACCCTACGTTTGTTAACCCACAGAATTCAATATATAAACATATTGAAAGTTACTTGAAATAAATTTCTAATCAAAACAATGTAGCATAACAAATATTTAAATTACTTAACTTAGTTTCCCAAAACCTACTTTGTTTAACCTGCGGAATTAGATATATAAACATATTGAAAGTAAATTGTCCTAAATTTCTAATCATAACATTATAACATGACAAATATCTAAGCAACTAACTTTAGTTCTCCAGAGGCTATTTTGGTAAACCTGCGAAATTAGATATATAAACATATTGAAAGTAAATTGTCCTAAATTTCTAATCAAAACATTATAACATGACAAATATCTAAGCAACTAACTTTAGTTCTCCAAAGGCTGTTTTGGTAAACCTGCAAAATTAGATATATAAACATATTGAAAGTAAATTGCCCTAAATTTCTAATCAAAACATTAAAGTACAACAAGTATCCAAAGTACTACATTTAGTACTGCTAAACTGTTCACATACTGGAGAATCAATTTATAACCTACAGTCTACCATTTAACGATGCAATACCTCTAACTAGCTCGTCATCATTATGTCAACTTACATTGTTGGGAGTATTAGTTCCTCTAACGGCTAGTGGCATCAAAGAGTGATTTATTCCATGTCAAACACTCGCCTTTATTCATTTGAATTCAGGGGAAAAAAAGGGGGGTTGGAATGAATAGCCATAATTCGATATCATATTGTCCAATCGGCGACTAGAAGACCTCATCGGCGCCTGCGCAGAACGCTATGAAGTCTTGGTCTTGGATAACAGGGGTGGGGGTGACGAGTACACGACAATTGAGAGCTAGCCAAGTTTATCAGATCGCGCACGCGCTTTATTCACTCCCATCTATCTTGATGATGAAACAACAGGTTGTTCTTCCAGGACGTTAGATAGAGTTTGTTTGTTGTGTGAGTGGATCGTACTGGTCGAAAAAGCTCGCCTTCGGCCTCGAATGTGTTCTCCGACAGGGCAGTAAAACAGGGTGAGTAGCCAGGCGAACTAAGTGGTGGCGGTGTAGTATGCGACCACGGTACAAATCCTCCGCCCCTACACGAGGCAGCCTCTTCCGTACTCAGGAATTCGGGTGGTCCAAGCTTTTGACACAGCGATCCAAGAGACGTCTTCCTTGATCTCAGTATCAGCAGCTGGTCAACACCGCTCTCCGTCAATCTGGCAAGAGCTCCACGCCTTTCAGCCTGTCCTCGCCACCCCAGCAACCGCGCTGTACCAAACCGAAGGCATTTCGGGCTCTTCTGTTCTTTGGCTCGACGACAGGAATGAAGGAGGGATGAAGGATCCCACTGAACAAATAAACACAAAGCGAGTACCCAACGAACACCACCAGAATTTTATCTCCCCACTAGCCGTACACAACCTGATATAATATAAAGCATTACAATCGCAAGCAAAAATCTAACCTAGCATTCAAAGTCACAATTAAAAAAAAACAGTCATTATATAACCTGTAGTAAATATTTCTCTAGTAATTTTACTTTGCTATAACACTGGAATTATACCAGATCATGATGTCTCCTGCGAGGATATCATCCATTTATTGGAGTTAACATTGCTTCAACTAGGAGATTCCATCTTACAATCTTAAGTATACAAAATCTGGTAATTATCACTGTTGCTTAATCTGCGGGCTTTCCCGGAGATGATAAATAACTTACATACTAACACTTACACTTTTACAGCACGGACTCACACACATACTCATCCCTGGACCAGGGATGAGGACTCTTTGATGCCACAGGATTTAATTTGAGATACGTGGGCCCGCCTGGTGATTGAAGGGTCACCAACATCACTAATCAGTACAGTTACAGGGGTGAGGAAGCGCTCCACTCGCCATGGACCATTCCACTTCGGACTGAGTTTTGCTGAGATTTTGTCAATTGCGGAGCTCTGTGGATAACTTTTATTGAGGACCAGGTCTCCAATAGCAACCGAAACAGGGCACGTCCATGGTTATACCTATCAGCCACCTTTTTATGGGCCCTTTTTAAAGCTTCGAAGGCCTTTTGGCACCTATCTTTATGCGAGAACTTCTCATCCCCGCCCAGCAAGGGGTCCACATCCCATACCGTTAACAGAGGGTGGTTGAGTTCTCTACCCAGGAACACCGAAGCCGGAGAGGCATTGGTTGACTCATGAAACGCGGAATTAAATGCGACATTTAAGAACTCAATATCACGATCCCACCTAGCTTGATCAACCGAGTGGAAAATGGTTAAGGCCACCTTAAGATTCCTATTGAAACGCTCCACGTGGTTAGGGCAAGGATAGTGGGGGCTGGTGGTTATGTGTTTAATGCCCCATCCAAAGCACAAGTCTTTGAAAGTGGCAGACCTAAAACAGGGCCCATTATCGCTCACTAAACTTCGGGGGCACCAAATATCGCCCACACGCGTCTAGCAAGCGCGTTAGCAGTGGTCTTTGCTTTCATGTCCCTCAACGGTAAAATAATCACAAATTTAGAGAAAGCATCCAACACAATGAGTATACAAGTATTTCCTAAGGAGGATCGGGGCAGGGGGCCAACATAGTCGACGAACACCTTTTCCCACGGAAGTCGAGCCACATCGGCCGAATGAAGCCCAACTTTCGCGTTCTGCGCCGGTTTTGCTTTTTGGCAATCTTCACACTGCTTAACTTGCAGTTTCACATCTCTGTACATCCCTGGCCAAAAGAACTCCCTAGAAATTTTACGATAAGTTTTAAGTATACCCAGGTGACCACCAACAATAGAATGATGGAAATAACGCAACAACATTTTGCGTACCACAGTCGGGACAACAATCTTCCTTCCTTTCCCTTTCCCACTAGATATCACAAGAAGTCCTTTGTAAAGAGAATAAGGACCCACCTCCTCTCCCTTATTTATTTTATCTATTAGTTCCAAGCACCACGAGTCACTCCCTTGATGATCTCGAATCGAGATGAATGACTCCGGGATGGAATGAATTACATTAAAAGGCTGTACAATATTTTGGGTCTCAATCGGCTCCAGATCTTCCGCCATCCGAGATAGGGCATCAGCAGTCACGTTATCCCTTCCAGGAACGTGATGCGTGCTGAATTTGTATTTCGAAAGGCGTAGCACCCACCTCCCGATCTTTCCTAACTGCTTTGGGTGTCGCCACATCCATGACAACGCCATGTTGTCAGTGTATAGTTCGAATTCGCGCTGTTCTAGATAGTCAGAGAATTTCTCAACGCCCACAACACATGACAGACATTCTTTCTCGAAAGCACTATATTTCTGTTCTGCCTGAGACAAGGTTTTGCTCGCAAAGGCCACGGGACGAACACCGTCCGCAGTTCTCTGGGACAAAACCGCGCCAAGGGCGACAGAAGAAGCGTCGACATGAAGAAGGAATGGGCAAGTGAAATCGGGCATGTGCAAAACCTCGGGGCTGATCAGTTTGCTCTTGAGAGTTTTGAAAGCACGAGATTGTTCCTCTCCCCAGACAAATGAGACCCCTTTTTTCTTTAAGTAATTTAAGGGGGCAGCAATTTCAGAGAAATGCGGGATAAAGCGTGCGTAGTAAGCGCACATGCCAACGAAACGCATCACACCCTTTATGTTTTTTGGTTGTGGGTAATCGACAATGGGTTTCACCCTTTCGGGGTCGACCAGCATATTCCCATTGGAAATAATATACCCAAGATACTTGATAGATTGCTTGGCCCACGTGACCTTGTCGGGGTTAACAGTCAAACCCGCCAGACGCAAACGGCTCAGTACAATGTCTAAATGTTCAAGATGTTCATCAAGAGAATTACTGTATACACAGATGTCATCAAGGTAATTAAAGACGAACTTATATTTTAAGTCTGAGAAGATGTGATCCAGAACACGGCTTAATGCCTGGCCACCGATACTAGCGCCCAACGGTACACGATTAAATTCGTATAATTGCCAAGGGGTAACAAACGCCGTGAACTTCTTTGACCGCTCTGTGAGAGCGCATTGTAAAAAACTGGCATTCAAGTCAATGAGACTATACACTTTAGCGCCCCCTAGATGTTGGAACGCACTCTCCACACTAGGCATGGGGTAGGGATCAAACTGGATTTTTTTATTTACCTTCCTATAGTCTACAATCAACCTGTGTCCTTGTCCTTTTCTCGGAATAATAAATGCCGGACTAGCGTACGGGGATTTAGATGGCCTAATCACCCCCTTCTGTTCTAAGTCCTCTATCAACTCGCGAAATATTTTCATTTTGGGTGGGTTACATGAATAGGGACCCGACCTAACCGGAATCTCGTCCGTGACTACAATATCATAGGGGAGTATGTCACATTTTCCCCAGACGGGTGTTATGACATCCGAGTACTTCTTAATCAAGGTATTAACGCGATCTTCATCGCTTCCTAAGTGACTACACCACATGGGTCTAGAACATAGACACAATGGCACTTTAATCTGAGAATTAAACCCAAACCTTAAATGTCCCAAGCCTAAGTCTAAGATACCTCTAGTATCCCACAAAAAGTCCATTCCTAATATGACGTCGCATACTAGTTTGTTTACAACATATAACTTTCTTTTCCAAGAAAAACGATTAATTTTGAGAGACGGATAAACAAATCTGTCAATAATAATGCTACTTCCATTCCCTAAAACAAATGTACGGGGAGCACACTTATTTATTTGAACGTCACATTTGAGTTTACTACCCCGGATGCTACTCAGAAACTCAGCATTAATGAACGATGCGTTAGCGCCCGTGTCGACTAAAGCGGCACCGTGATTTGACCCAATACAAAATTCGACCATGGGGATAGGGGTCTCGAGTGGTTTATTAATATTAGTAAAGCGTCGTGTAACTTTACCACTCCTCAGGTTACACGTCACACGTTTCCCGCCGGACATTGGTACCGGAGGTGCCCTAATTGCTTACAACCAAAACATCTAACTCGAGATAGGTCGCGACTATTATTCCCTCCTCGATGTCCAGTAGGTTTGCTATTATAAGGTCTATTAATCACGGGGGGCGTCTGAGAATATGTAAGCTGACCCAAGCTGTTTTTTAACTTCTGGTAAAAAGGGTTGATGAAGCGGAGGGTTTAGAAACTGTAATAGGGTGCTTCTCAAAATATTCCCGTTCACCCAAAAGTGATCCCTCAATTTTGGAAGCCAGAGAGTACAACTCTGAAAAGGAACACGGCAATTGGGAAAATACAAAATGTCTCCTAGTAAGAGGCGACACATTCTCTAGAATAATTTCTACGATTTGTCGCTCACTGAGTTTTAAATTGAGGATGCTCGCTGCTTCTGACACAGAAAGAATAAAAATCCTAAGAGACTCGCGTGGAAGTTGGAAACGGTACACGAATTCTGAACATAAACGTTCCCTCTCTCTCCTAGAAACTAGAGAGTCAAATATGTTATCCATAACAGTAACCCAGGGGGTCCCCTGACTTATCCCCTCGGAGATAAGGTGTGTAAGAACCCTGAAGTTTTCCCCAGACATAACACTAATATTTCCGCGTCCTCAACCAGACGTAATTTATGGACTTTGTTTACTTCCAGCAGGAAAGCGAACAACGCGGAACTATTCTGTCCATCACACACAGGAATGCGATTCAACCAATCACTGACTACTTTGGACAGAGTCCTACTATCATGTGAACCGTCTGACCGAACAATAACATGGTTAGAGAGTGGGTTCTGCGAAGATAATGTGTTACCAACAGGATCTAATGGGGCCTGCCTCTCAA
Source organism: Timema cristinae (assembly GCA_039000515.1). Lineage (NCBI taxonomy): Eukaryota > Metazoa > Arthropoda > Insecta > Phasmatodea > Timematidae > Timema > Timema cristinae. The sequence goes on from JBCFYV010001001.1 coordinate 46,188,872, forward strand.
CACTGGTCATAGGGACCTCTCTATTCCTACCGACCACCTGACCGGGCACATCACTATTATCAACGTCAGAAAATAATGGATTTTTCTCACCCAACTCCCGAGACAGCATGGTCCTCAATTCACGAACAGTGGATTCGGGGTTAACGGCTATCCCTCGGCCCACGAGCTCCGCAATTAACGCCTCTCGGTTTAGCTTGTATACTTGAGATTTACAGCCAAGTATTTCAGAAGTGTCCATCGGTGTCCGATCCATGGCGTAGAACGAGGATTGTAACAAACAAACAACAATATGAGTGCAATGATCAAAAAGATATAAATATAAATATAAAACCCTGTGAAGCAGAGTGGGGGCAGCTCAACCATGCTTAAATGGTTTAGGCATTTATTTAGTTAAATCACAGGGATCCTTATTGACCACCACTCAAGTTAAGTAAATATTCCCTATTTGATTATTTAAACAACTTGTATATAAGGCAGGGACCTCGCAAAAACAAAACAGGAGATAACAAGATACTAAGCCTTGGCCAGTTTATTTAACAATATAACAAGATGTAAAATATAAAAAAATATATATATATATATATATGACATAATATTTAGAATTTAAGCTTGGCGCATTCTTACTCGCTCTGGTCATCAAAACATAGATACTCCTGATTAACTAGTCAAAACAATATATCATGACAACTACTTAAAGTACTATACTTAGTTCTCCCAAACTAGCATACCCTACGTTTGTTAACCCACAGAATTCAATATATAAACATATTGAAAGTTACTTGAAATAAATTTCTAATCAAAACAATGTAGCATAACAAATATTTAAATTACTTAACTTAGTTTCCCAAAACCTACTTTGTTTAACCTGCGGAATTAGATATATAAACATATTGAAAGTAAATTGTCCTAAATTTCTAATCATAACATTATAACATGACAAATATCTAAGCAACTAACTTTAGTTCTCCAGAGGCTATTTTGGTAAACCTGCGAAATTAGATATATAAACATATTGAAAGTAAATTGTCCTAAATTTCTAATCAAAACATTATAACATGACAAATATCTAAGCAACTAACTTTAGTTCTCCAAAGGCTGTTTTGGTAAACCTGCGAAATTAGATATATAAACATATTGAAAGTAAATTGCCCTAAATTTCTAATCAAAACATTAAAGTACAACAAGTATCCAAAGTACTACATTTAGTACTGCTAAACTGTTCACATACTGGAGAATCAATTTATAACCTACAGTCTACCATTTAACGATGCAATACCTCTAACTAGCTCGTCATCATTATGTCAACTTACATTGTTGGGAGTATTAGTTCCTCTAACGGCTAGTGGCATCAAAGAGTGATTTATTCCATGTCAAACACTCGCCTTTATTCATTTGAATTCAGGGGAAAAAAAGGGGGGTTGGAATGAATAGCCATAATTCGATATCATATTGTCCAATCGGCGACTAGAAGACCTCATCGGCGCCTGCGCAGAACGCTATGAAGTCTTGGTCTTGGATAACAGGGGGTGGGGGTGACGAGTACACGACAATTGAGAGCTAGCCAAGTTTATCAGATCGCGCACGCGCTTTATTCACTCCCATCTATCTTGATGATGAAACAACAGGTTGTTCTTCCAGGACGTTAGATAGAGTTTGTTTGTTGTGTGAGTGGATCGTACTGGTCGAAAAAGCTCGCCTTCGGCCTCGAATGTGTTCTCCGACAGGGCAGTAAAACAGGGTGAGTAGCCAGGCGAACTAAGTGGTGGCGGTGTAGTATGCGACCACGGTACACCATTTTAGAAAACCTTCTAAACAAGTTGAAAGTAAGGAGTGGATTTGATTTAGAATTTAAAACTTAGATATATTGCTCAAAAATATATAGAAAGAATTGATTGATACAATTTGTTAAGTTAATTGATGTAATAAAATAAAATAGCAGATAAAAATGTAATTTCTCGAACCACACCTAAATCAGTCAACATCTCGCTGTCGTGCCAACACTTAGTGTCCTTCACAACGACTTTTGTAAGTTTGTTTAGTAATTCTTATTCCTTTTATGAATTTATTATTGGACAGCAGTAATTCTCATCTATTTTAACCCTTTAAATTATTCTGTCTTCATTCTTTTTTAACTGGTGTACTCAATAGGATCTAATAACATTCTAACTTATATCTCACCACAGAATTGCCCATTGTTTTAGAGTGAAATTCTTTAACTCAATCAGAGAGTGACACAATTTAAGATGATGTATTTGTCTAGAAATAGGATTACATTAAGTTGCGATCTTAGTAAAATAATGTTTTAATGTATGGGTCATTCTCAAATTGAGGGGCAATTTATATCTCCTGCATATATAAATATTTTGTTATTTTTAAAACAAGCAACACATATTTTTTATTAATAGAAAGTGTATAAAACTTGATAGAAACATTTGAATTGTTTACCTCTCCTTAATAAGTAAAGAGGAAACAATTACTAGTACATAGTTGATTTATACACGAAGAAGTATATGGAAGGTAAAAATTGTATAACAGAAATAAATTTATTATAAAAGAACATAATATAAAATAGGATTAGATATGGTAAACGAGATCATACACTGGATGCTTGAAGATAATCGTGTTCTGTTATAAATGTCAAAAATATTTGATCGGACAACCGGGTATTGATATAGAGGAAAAGGAAGCCCCCAAGGTTAAATAGAACATGTGGTAGTTTGCTTTGTTAAGTCCAGAAACATGGAGCAATGTCTAACACCTCACAACTACGGTTAAAGAGGGTTGAGTTCAGAGAATACATTCAAGACAATATAGCCGGGCTAATGCCGGACTAAAACCACTAAGGTCTAAACATGAGAAATAGTAAAAACAATTGCATAACTAAAGATCCTATAATTTTGGAGTTACTAAAACAAATACTTTTCAAGCTAGCTCGCTTGTTTTAAACCTCAAGGAGGGTCATATACACCTTCAAGTTGTAATATCCTTTAAGAGGATCTATTTTTCAAACAAAAGAAGGCTAACAATCAGGCGTCTACACTGAATTATACTATGGCCGGTCCTTTCCTAATAAGTACTGCCTTAACACTCAATAATACATTTATACTAGAGATGGGCCACTCGAATCTTCAAATCCTGACAAGTATTCGCGATTCGAGGATACGGTGTTTTACTGGATTCGATGGTCGAATCTTTCACCTCATAGACAAAGCATAATATTTTGTATTCAAAAATTACTTATTTATGCCTAATTGAAAAGCCCAACTTAATCCGTAATATTTATTTTGTCGGACAAAAGAGATTAGCAAGAATAAAATCATTATTTTTTAAAATAATAAAAATTGTTAAGTGTGGAAAATGTACGTGCCTAATACCCTACCCTCCCACCTCTATAGGAAACTTGGACTCGACCGTTTCAGCACATGCTCACTTCTAAAACTTTCACCTCATGAACAATCTTGTAAATATTTTAATAACCACATCAAAATTCTTCAAAAACTGAAAATCAAAACTAGAATTACAAATAAACTCGAAATAAATAAAACAAATTATGGCTTTATTTTTAACAGAAATAAGAACACATTACACATGATACAAATTCGGCCGCCATGACATATATTATGTTTATTACCTCGAGTGATGATTAAAATAAAGATACTGTTAATTCTTACTACCCAACTAGTTTTAATTATCTACAACTATGCAAAGAACCTCAATTTATTGAATACAACCCTTAAGTTAGATATTTTGTTGGGTTTCATGAAAAATAAATACTGTTAACAGACAACGATAAAACTATTTATTCCTACCAGCCTATGTATCATAAATTGATTGTTTGTTTAAAATTGATTCAGGTAATCTGATCCCTTAGTAAGTGCTCTCGAGTTTTAAGAATCAAATAACAACTTGCTAATTAATTATTTATAAATTGATTTTAACTAAGAGTTTATTATATTTTTAAATATGTTATTGAAGTAATTGTGGAAATATTCAAACGTAGTCCTGCCTTATAAAATGGGAATGAACATATTGTAGTTGAAAATATGTTCGTGTTTTAAATAGAATGTATTCTCAGAAATTGATATATCGCAAGAATCAAATATATTTCTTGTTTCTACGCAAAGATAGATAATAAAATAATACTTAGGCATTATTGAATTCACTATTTATAATGTATGTATAATTATTAAGCATGTTGTTTTAGTCTTTATTAAAATATCCGTTTGTATTTTTATTTTTGCTATCTTAATAAAAAATTATAATCCTTCAATGTTGATTAAAGTTGATAAAAGGATAACTAGGCCTAATCTGTTTATTTCACATGTTTTTTTAGAAGCTTAACTCATTTTAACAACACTTTTAAAAATATCTAAAAGACACTCAAATTTTGATTGATTTGATTTTTAAACAATAATACGAGTCCAGAATGTTTAATTTGGCTGGATTTTAACTTGTATTTTGCGAGGGGTGGTTGGGGTTAATTAAAATTGAAAGCATGATTGTAATAAATCTTAATTTACAGTTTAGGCCTATATTGTGTAATGTAGGTCTATTTGTAAATCATTAAAATTTCAAACAATTTGCTAGGATTCAGATTCGAGATTCGAAAATAAAATGTAGATTCGGATTCGAGAAATAGTGGATTCAACCCATCTCTAATTTTAAGGACTCAGAAAAGAAAAATGAATTTATGAGTTAGGGTTAACCTGAACATCTGGACCTAGACATATATAGAGCATATAGCTCTCGTAATTTAACTACGTCTGATGGACATAGGAAAAATGGTAGCCAGACTATCTGACAAAAGAAATCATGTCTGATGGATGTAGAAATAAACTAACGATATTACACAACAGGCCATGTCTGAGGGACATAGTAATCTACGTCAAACATTTGGCATAATACTCATGGATACAGAAGAGGCTTCCTCTGCGCAGCAGCGGTGAGTCCAATGCCTGACAGATCATGACCACCAGTATGTTATGCCACTGAAGTTCTTCCTTCGATGTATTACAATGAAATTCCATAAAGTGAGTCCCGGGCGATTAGTTATGTACAGCTACGAAACTGTGTCGGAACAATTCTACCAGGAAATCTAAGGATAAGAAGGGAAAGGGGGAGAGTGGGGAAGAGTTGCAAGGAAAGTCACTGGCACAATCACGCTCTTTAAAGGAGCGTCGAGTTGAGGAAAACTTTGTTCTTTTCCAACCACGCGTGTTCAACGAACAAGACGCTGCAATGCCGGTGCTCTCAGAACGGCTCGTCAGGGCATGGTGTTTGTATCCGACAACATCCATCCAGGGTGAGTCAATATCTGCTACATTTTAATGGAATAGATTAGTTCTAATTCTCTTGTTTTGAATTCTTTATAGAATACTTGATTGTAGATGTAAATTTATATAGAATACATGCTATGCATTTAAATGTGGTAATATTAAAAACAAATTAGACCAAATATTTATTAAAAATCCCTTTCATCACCTTGATAACTGTCCCCCCCCCCCACCTCTGAATTTCGAAGTTTAAAGTTATATACAAAAATAAAGAAAAAGAATAAAAAATATATAACCACAGTAAAATAGTCCCATAATACTGTTATTTTTGTTTGAAGAATCCATTTCAATAAATTATTCATGAATGTCGACATTTTAATCAATGTTTGTTTGTCCTTTAGTTTCACACTGGACAAACATGATATTTTGAATTTGCACTAAAACCTTCCAGAATGCTCCACGGTTCCCCACTAACCGAAGTGTGTTGTTGTCCTGTACTTAGGCAGGAACTAAACTCAAGTTCATTTGCCGCTTTATACTTATATTATAGTCCGCCAAAAACATAACTTCACTAACGTCAGTTAGGTGACAAAACTAATGATAGTCACATAGCTCACATTAGTAAAGTGAAGTTTTCAATGTAAATGGTGTTTTCCCAAGCATCACTTCGTTAACAGCCACATCACTTCACTAACGACAATAAAATCACTTACTTCTCATTAACAGTCATAGAAAATAAATAAATATTATTATATATTAACATTTGAGCTAATAAAAACATAAATAAAAAATGAAAAATGTAAAACTTAATTTTCTATGGATTTTGGAAAATGTAACATCACTAAGACATGAATTTTGTATGATTCTTAAACTTACGAAATCTTAATTCCAATAAATTAATAAAAATGTATCATTTTTATATGACTGTTAAAAAAAATGTATACTTAGGAAAAATGCATATTTTATTTGAATTTTAGAGACAAAGGCTAGTAACATATTTTGTGCATTAGCGAAGTGATGGATAATGAATGGGTAGCCACTTAGTTAAAACTAAAAAAAAATGAGAAAATTGTAAAATCAATCTCTGCTGGTTTTATTACTTACTTCTTTAATAAATCTTGTATAGTCAGGCATTAAATTATTATACATTTGCTGAAATTTTAATTTTTTTAGTTATGGATTTCCTATTTGTCCCTAAATTTGAGAATGTCCCACATAGCGACTGGAAAACCTGGAAAAGTCAAGGAATTTTAAAATCTAGTTTGACTGGACACACTTTATAAAGTAAGTTAGTAAGTATATATCTCTTTTATCGCTAAGATGAGAACGAGACTCCTTTGAATGTGGTCTTTCTAGCCACTGTGGATACACTGGTTAACTCTACAACGACATCATTGAAAGTAGAGAATGCAAACAAAAGTGGGGTATGTAGTGGGAACTCTGTTATAAACTAAGTAGTTGGAGGTAAGAGAACAGGTAGACAAGAGACCTACATTTTGGAGCTCCATGACAGGAGTTTCCACAATGTTTGTCCCGAGAATTTAATTGACATTTTCATTGCTTCATTTTGCATAATGGATGTATCAAAGACAGGATTATCCAGATCCAGGGTGTAGAATGTCTTAAAAATGCTTAATGAGTGAAGGTAGGTGCACCAGCCCTTCTTCGTCACAGGTCGTAACCCCAAGGGTGTGGCTGATGACACGTGTCAAAAAGAAAATTAAAGTGAGTAAAGTTATCATCATTAGGTATTGTGTTCAGCATGTTTAGTGAGTTTTATGATAGAGAAAATTGTATCCCTATATATTTAAAGGTTATGTTACCAGTGATTTTAAGTAAGAATTTATTAATTAAAATACTCCATGTATTTCATCTATACATTAATTACAAAATAAGTGTGCTATAGGGTACTCTCATACTAAAAATATATATATGTGTGTGTGTGTAACATTATTACTAAACCACGTAGTAGTTACTTAAACTAGAAGGAATATAGATGTTGATAGTAGAATATGTTATTAATTTATATTTTCTGTATTCAAATAGATGTTGGCACATTCAACGTTTTATACAATATCAAATTGTTCACATAATTTAAAATGCTCAAATTATACGACTATTTATTAAGAGAGCAGTTTAAAAGTATTAAGTCAACAAAAATACATTTTACAAAATGATTTATTGAAAATGAAACGGAATATCAAAGTTATATAGCAAAACTAAAATTTTTGAGACTTTGAGAATCCAATATTTTAATTAGTGAATTGAATATGTCTCTGGAAATATTTACTCAATCTAGTTTGAATCAAATACCAAGCCATGAAAATGTGTTTTGAATATATTCTTTATTGTTCAACACTGTGGATTTGATAAAAATAAAAATATACATTCTGAATAAAATCTTATATTCTGTAATATATTTTATGCAACCCCTTTCACACAATTTAGCCAAACAATGCGGAATGATGCATAAGAGCACACTGCATAAAAATACAATGTATTTCACTTAAAACACCAACTAATTAAAACTTTAATACCACCACTACATTCACAAGAAAGTTTCAAATCCAATAATAATCTAATTATATTTGTTTGAAATTATTTTATTTTTACAACATTTAGACAACTCACCAAAATCTAAATTCAAACGTGGTTTGATTCAACTAATAGTATGAAAGTTAAATTGTTTATTTTGTGAAAATTAGTTGAGATTCTAATTTATTAGCTAATGGAATGGTAGCAAGGTTAGTGGAAGGTTAAGTTAAGCTAGGAATACTATTTATATATTGTTTGGCCTTAAAATATAGATTAATACTTTATTTTAAAATGTGACTTCAGTGGATAAATTTTGGTGATTGTTTCCAACTCTACTATGTTTTTAGTTCAGTTTTCAATTGGATAAGAAAAGATAAGTTAACAATATTCAAGAAACTTGTCTGTTGCGAAAGAGAGTCACATTAATTAGCTTTATAAATATGTAAAGCTTCGCTCATATCATTTTACAGATTTTTCATTTATCTGTGATCCTGCGTCAGTTAAGTAAGTTTGGCTTTGAAATTGTTCACCATAGCACATTTTTTAATAATCTTGAATGTATTATCATTGGATTCCCCACATTTTTGGGAGTGAAATGCTAGTATTAATTTTGTGATTTTCAGGTTTCTTAGGGGGGAAAAATTGCCTAAAAGGTATGGTTCTTTGGTTTAGCCCCAATTAATTACTAAGAATTCTTTCATAGAATATTCATAAAAAGAGGACTTACGAAGGTAAAATATAGGCGTATAGACATCCAAGAGTTAACTTTTGAAATTCAATCTGAATTTTAGATTACCAACTTGGATTAAATATCAAGCTTTAGAAAAAATTTAATTAATCTAACCTAAACTGAATATTTTAACTCGGATTCAGATTCAACAATTCAGAACTTCACAACATATTAAAATGTATCAACGTTTTAACTACAGCAATTGAAACTAATGTAGAGGCTTACTTAAAAAATAAAAAGTGGATATAGATTTAGATCCATACCTAATAAGTGGTATTTATAATTTAAAAGTGACTATCAGTGAGTAAATATAAACTAAGTTGAAGTATCACAATTCTCATTTAAATATAAAACAAATTTATAAACCATTTAGTTGAGTTTCAAAAGTCAATATTGTTTATAAATAATGTTTTTATAGGAACTTTTAGCTAGTTTACTAATAGCCACAGGGTAATTATAATCCTTTGTGAGAAGTGATAGCCAAACAATGATTACTCTATTGCAGGAAGTTGTTCAAGTAAGAATCCTGTGTTGTCATCTTCACTGGTTCTTGTCTGTACCACTAAACAAAGCAGAGGTCCTATTTCTTGTCCAAGCAAGGATGTCAAGTCATAACCCTAAAAGAAAGGGACGATTATTTACAACTTTATGAGAATATTGTACAAGAAAAATGACAACTTTCAATATAAATGTTAACTAGCTAAAATAAAATATTGCATAAAAATGTGTTGAAATATTTAGTTACACTTTTAAACCCCAAAAGATAACTTCTAGTCATATACAAATGAGTAAGATGGGTCGAATCCACTATTTCTCGAGTCTGAATCTACATTTTACTTTTGAATCTCAAATCTCGAATATCGAATTCAATCCTAACAAATTGTTAGAAATTTTAATCATTTACAATTAGACCTACATTACACAATATAGGACTAAGCTGTAAATTAAGATTTATTCTAATCCACCCCAACCACCCCTGCAAAATACAGGTTAAAATCCAGCTAAATTAAACAAAATCTAGACTCATATTATTGTTTATAAATCAAATCAATCAACATTTGAGCGTCTTTAAATTATTTTTAAAAGTGTTGATAGAATGAGTTAAGTTCCTAAAAAACATGTGAAATAAACAAACAGATTAGGCCTATTTACCTTTTGATCAACTTTAATCATCTTGAGGTATTATAATTTATTTTGATATGGAAGTTAAAATAAAAATCAAACAGATTAAAAAAACAACTCAAACAACATGCTTAACAATTAAACATACATTGTAAATAGTGAACTCAATAATACCTAAGTATTTAGTAATGAATAAAATGATAAATATAGGAAAATTGTAGAACACAAATAAAAGAAAATACACTAACACATATTTACGAAGATGTGTAAATATGTGTTAGTGTCTTTACTTTTATTTGTGTTCTACAATTTTCCTAATACCCTATCATTTTATTCATTACTAAATGTTTTTGCTCAATGCACTTTTTTCACACATATAATGCCTAAGTATGTATGATTATCATTATTATCATTATTAATATTTTCTTTTATATACATTATCTATCTTCGCATAGAAAACAAGAAATATATTCGATTCTTGCAATATATCAATTTCTGAGACTACATTTTATTTTAAGCATGAACATATTTTAGACTGTTCATTCCTATTTTATTAGGCAAGACTGTGTTTGAATAATTTTACAGTTACAGTTACAAATACTCAGAAGATTGTCATGTTTGAAAATTGTCTTGTTGTAGCCATATTGTTCTGTTATTTATGACATTTGTTTGTCTTCGCATCATTGTATACAATAATTGTAATAATAATAATAATAATATTATTAACACCGCGTCTTACTATCCGTTCGGGTTATACGCTTTAATTACTAATTACGTTAATGGATTTAGGAATAGGAAGGTTTAATTAGAGGAAGTGAACCCCATTTGCGTGGAGGAGAGTGGAAAACCATTTATGAAAAACCCCCCAGTTCACCCGACCGAGATTCGAACCTCGATCTCCCCGTCCTCAGCAGTCGAGCTCAACACGACAAGTGCGTCAGCCAACTATGCCACCGAGGCGGGTCAATAATTGTAAAAGTGTTTGAAAATAAAGGGAAAATATTAGGTTTTTATTTCTCTTGCCAAGAAGTGGTAAGTACTACCTCAATATTTATGACTGTAATAAAATTATAATCAAATGAAGAATAAAAGACTAGCTTATATAATATTCATAAGAACACTAAGAGGAAGAATTTTCAGAGTACTTACTAAAGTCAAGATTTTAGGCCAGTTTCAAGTTTATCTTTAAAGTTTGAATTGTTACTATAAATTGTGTAAGGTAAGTTATAGGGATGTGCGAAGCTTTGAAAAATTTGAAACCAAATCAAATTTATCTGTACTTTGTATTTGATTCGAACCCGTGTTTGGCTTGGGCCGGCAGCTATTTGAAACTTCGTCTGCTATTTGAAGTCTAGTGATTATATTACACCCATACTTTACATCAAATAAAAGTGAACTGAAATTACCTCAAGAAATAAAATCTATTTTTCTCATTTTGAGTTCTTAAAATAAGTTTGCCTTATTTTCTTGGTGGAACTAGGAAAATTTCCTTAACACTTTAAATTTCAAGATGACTATAATATTAAACCTCTAACCAACTTGATCACAAACATTGATTGGTACAAATTGAACACAAATGTATTCCTCTTGAAAGTGTAAATTAAATTAATAATTAAATTGGGTTTTTTTTTCAGTGTGTTTAATTCAACTTTTGAAGTATTTCTTTAAGATTTAAAATATTTTTTGATATTTTAAAATTCCCACACGCAGCCATTTCAGTTGTTTAATACATGCATCATAGTGTACATGCATCAAATTCCTGTTAATGTGTAGGTTAGCGGCAGACTTGGGAGAAAGTTGAGTGCATGTACGAGGAATATGACATTCCCTAAATTATTTTTAAAAACATACACAAATAGTGAGTAGTTATAAACTGCAATTGCTGTTAATTTAGATAGCTTAGATAATTTACTAAATATAAAACCTACAAAAAGTTGGTTATTATAAATATTACATGAAGAATTAATTTATGAGTGAAATTATTATCATTAAATTCGTATTGTGCATGCGCTTTTAGAGTCAGAACTATGTTTTTTTAATAATTCACATGGAAAGATTTGAATGGATTTATAAAATCAAAAGTTTCCTTGTTGATTTGTAAAAATAAAAACTAAAATGGTGTAACCCTGGAATTCTCAAACCTATAAATGCACCCACTGAATTAACTTGAACTTATATTTTCCTATAATGTTGTTCTGGTTCTTGAACGTCTGCTCTACCTTGTATGTGAAAGGTTGGTCACACACCATCAAGGGTAAATCTAATGATATTAAGCAAATGCATGTTTTTTTTACTATTCACTCAAGCTGGTAAGCATAAAAAAAGAGTTTTTAATACAAAGGTAAAGTGAATATAACATGTATATGTTGCCAATAAGCTACAAATACTAGTGTTAAGAAAAATTATATCTAGTTTGATGTTAAATAAATATATCAATGTCAACAAAATATTTTTACTCAAAATGAAATAGAAAAATATTCAAACTTCGATTTGGCTTAGAGAATATTTCTCATATTTGACTCGACTTCGCTTCGAACCAAAAAAGTGTACTTCGCACCCCCCTAATTTAATAAGGGCTTAGAAAACAGTGTTTATTGAAGAATATCTACAAAGTTTATTGTTATTTGATTTCTAACGTCACATTTGACTGTCTGCATCCTGTTACTTTTGTATACCTGAGAAAGTCATTTTATTAAATGTTCTAGTCACTATCATCATCCTTCCATCATTCTCCCTTCTTTAATTTCTTCCTATCTTCTCCTCTCCATTGCAAACTTTGTTATCTGCTCCTCCCATCTTTCTTGGCTTCCCTTATGATCATTTTCACATGTACTTATCTCCATAATTCTTTTTGGCATTCTTTTCTTCTTCATCCTCATTACATGTTCTAGTCCTGAACTTATACAAATGAGTTTACTAAACCTCAAAAATGAGTGAAATTTACCAAAAAAAAAATTTTTCCTGGATATAATATTTCTTCAATAAAATTATTAAATTATTTTTTTCATTCTCGGTGGCATTAGAACTGTAGTGTAGGAACTAATTCTATAGGTATATGATCCCAACAAACTTTTACAAGTAATCTTTAGTGCCAGCGGCAATCAGCAAATAACTAATCTAGAATACAAGACAGGGTTAAAACTGGAGAGAGATTAGGAAACCACTGTAAGAGACTAGGTTAGAGCCAATGATGGTATTCTGGCACAATCAGTCACGTTATCATTGCGGCCAGATCTGATATGAACCATACAAATATTTTAATATAATATATCTTTGTTTACTCACCTCGACACCACTTATTGATGGTGTGAGCAGTCCCATGATAGTTTCTTGCATCAACTGGAAAATAAATTAACTTCGTACATTTATATTCTCAACATTTATTGTAGAAGAACCGGACGTTATAATTTAATTTGGTTGGAATGTAAATGTGAAAATATATAGCAAGACATTTTCTCATATAGTCTATTAGAATTTGAAAGAAAACTTTCAAAAATCCGTTTTCAGTAGATCCCTTGAATAAATATTTAATAAAAAAAAATGTTTTTAATTATAAAACACTCATAGTTAAAGCTATTTTTAAAAAGTAACAGATTTTTAAAAATCAATGTAAAGCAACAAAACTTGAATACTAAGATTTAGAAAAACAAATATATTATCTTAGTTAATAAGTAAAACACTCCCCAGATATCCATTCTAAACAAAATCACAGGTCATTTTCCAAAAAATTTGGATTTTCAAAAATCAGTCTTTAGTAAACTATCTACCATTAATATTAGAGTTGGAATTAAAATCATTATTTTGCATGATGTATGATCATATAACATCTGAATAATAAGTTTTAAATAAATTCATAAAACTATTTTGGTTGTAGCCTCAGGTAGACACAGAATTGCCAGTCTCTCTTTTTTTTTAGTTTAGGTGGCCAATCAAGAGCCATTATAATATATATGAAGGTCAAGAATGTTCATGATTACAAATTCTTTCTCTTATATTTTGAAGAAGGTACAGGAAAGGTGGATAGAAACATATTAAAGGGACAAACACAATATGGCTGTTACAATGAAAATAAAAACATAGTTTGCACTTTACAATGTTGCCATTGGACAAAGAGGTAATGGTCACCTCTTAAAGAAAATCAATCGTCATCGCCCAATCCCCCGACCTAGGTTTCATTCTATCGGAACTCATCAAGGAGGAGTGTAAAATGCACAATGCAACTTCTTTCCTCTTTTCATCAATATCAAATTAAAACTGTTTTTAAAACATCAGAAAGTTTAAAACAAGAGTGTGTTAGAATTAGAAAGTGTGTGAGTTGGAGTCATACAATCTGTATTGATATGTTTATAAGCGAGGAGAGCATCGGGGAAACAAAGAATATCAAAACAACTGTAAACTACCAGAGGTACATATCGTATTTAACAATCAACAGCTATAAAAAAAGAGCACTTACCTGAACTTTAATGATGCAGTGAAGAGGTATTAAGAGGGAAGCAACGTAAATAGCGAGGGACATGTTGGTGATGGTCGGAATGGTAGCGTCACACTTGTTACAGAAGTATCTCCCACCAGGCAGCTCTGCCAGAAGTTCATTATTGCACAGGGCACACGACGGCCAGGCGAATGCTGTGTCCTCATCAACACCCACCACATTACCTGTGTGAGCAATAACCTCTGCGATTACTCAAACAACACTATGATTATTAAACAACTATCAGTGATTACTAGTACTCCCGTTATTAACTTTTATATAGAACAGGAGAGAGCAACCTCGGCCCTGACCAACTTATAAGATTATCAAGAATCCTAAGATCACACTTTGTTTATACACTCTACTTTTACTTCTTTTGTATCTATATTATGATTTTTCCTTAAAATAAACTTTTTTTATTATTACTTATCATTTAAAGGTCTATTATTGTTGAATATATGACTCGTGTAGTTTGGTTACTTTGTTCATCTTGAGAACTATAGCACTAAACATTCATAAATACATACCTAACCACAACATTATCTTACAGGGTTGTTAAGAAACTTTGCATATAGCTCTAAAAACAACAACTCCGTACTTATTACATCCTCACTAACTTTCTCCCCACTTCCCTATTCTTGTATACTCCCTTCACTTCAACAACATCCATACATTGAGTCATACTTCTAATGTTTCTCTTTTTCACATATTTGTCTACAACAATTAGCCACGTCTTACATGGCCTTCCCCTTCCTTTTGATCTACACACTCTACCTTCATATATTTTCTTCATCCCTCAATCCCCAGTCATCCTTTCAACATGCCTAAGCCAACATAAGACACTTATTTCACATTACTTATTGGATTCCCTTTCAAACCACACTCCCTTAGTACCCATTCATTACTGATTATGTCCTTACAAGTTTCTCTATTTACATTTATTAGATATCTCATTCCAACTGTAACCTTGTTACAACACACAAAGAAGAGGATGGTTTGGCTTACTGTTTCTGCCCCAGTTGACTCTCCACGCCACAACAACATCGCGGCACGTCTCAATTTCAGACTGACCTAAGGAATCATAGTTCGCTGCTCACCTTTAATAGTGCCTCGCCCAAGAAAATAATAGGCAGTCAATATGCGCAGGTTGGGTGTGTGCCGTCAGCTGTGATTGGAAGATAACGGAACTATTGTTTGCCGTGTGTTTAAATTATGCGTAGACTGTGTGAGCATATTCCAGAACAGTGCTACTCTCCTTACCCCTCTACCAATCCTTGCTTCCCACGCTTTGAAAACATATGACCCCAAGTGTGTGTGTATGTATATATATATATATATATTTAATGGCAGAACTCTGTAGTGCCAGTATACATTGCACTACGATCGCTAGCTAAGGCACTTTGGTCTTGGAGAGATTTAGCTTGGTTTATTTCTAAATTCTGTTTGGCATTAATAAATCAAAATTACCGTTTGGGATGCTATGTTATAAATCAAATCTTTATTTATTTATACCGGTTCTACTGAATTTCGCTTAAAGACTATGGCTAAACGTAATATTGTTGCACGGTTGGACCCAAAAAATGTATTAGATAGGGAAACTCCGCTTCACGGGTGGGTTTACATTTTAGAGCACCGCCATTTTTGGTCTTGTGTTGCATTGGGCTGTATTATATTGTAATTTTTCCAAATCCTATGGGTTAAGATTATGCCTCGTGTTATTAATGAGAAGTTTATTTATTATTGTTAAACATCGGAGATTTATTCTTTGTTAGTTAAATCAGGGACCGCAAGTCGGCGTGATTATTCTTTTAACTCTAGTTGAAATGTTTAACGTTAGTTATCCTAACTATAATGAATGTTTTTATTTTTATTGTATATTTCTATTACGGCTATTTATGGCTGTTAAGATCTCTTTTATCTAGAACATTTTGTCTGTCACTCTGATAAATTGAGAGTCTGCGATGGCGACTAGCTAATATCCTTTTGATATTACCATAGTCTTTGGTTTACTATTGGCATCCTTCATTATTATTGTTATCTCTACCAGATTTGTGTGAAGGTAAATTTAACCGTAATTGTTTAAATTGTTTGTTTGGTCATTTATGAACTCGGGGAGACGTCCCGCATTTTGTTTGTGTTATTATTACTCTTCGTCCATTGTTTATGGAATAGCACCTAATGCTGGGCATGCCTCACTCTCTCATATAGCCTTTTTGTCTTTTCGTTGAATAAAAATAACCAACCTGTCTATTATTTATGGGTATAAGAATACATAAAAGGGGGGGGGGGGGGGTTTACACAACTACATTAACATTGCTCTAAGCAAACTCACGCTTCACATCCATAAAATAATGTTAGCATTAACACTTTTATATAATGCCTTTTTTTTTCTATCCTATTTCATTCTTTGCATTAGTCCACATACATCCAACTTAACTCCGAGATGCATTCACTCGTCTGTCGATTTCACCATCTATTCTTACATTTTTACAGAACATTCTACCCAGATACACAAAACCATTCATCACACCTGACCACAGTGGCAGCTTAGTATCACTTGTCATCAAAACATCTTCCCCTTTCTGTTTGGTTTCAGATACACACAGAATATATCAGGTTTTCTTCCAATCATTTCCTCTAATAGTACATTCTCTTTATCACACACTCCTTTCACATTCAACGTTCCAACAGTCCATGTTATTGTCAGATTGTCACTCCCTATACAATATGATCTAATAAGATTTATCTGGTGCAAATTAAAATGAAACAATATATATAACTAAATGAATTATGTTACTCGAATTAAAATTAAAAATGGGAGAACGAGTATTTCTTTACCAAAAACAACAAATAGTCATATGTGTTTGTTTAATATACAATGCCAATGTTGCTGTTTGCAAGAAATGTAATGTGGAACGACATTTCATGACTATGCATAAAGAATACAGAAGCAAGTATCCTGTTAACAGTGAAATACAGTGAAAGAAAATTGATGATCTGAAAGGTAATTTGCGATACAGTCAAAATATATTTTTTAAGCCTATCAACAAAGCAAAAGT
This sequence comes from Timema cristinae, assembly GCA_039000515.1. Classification (NCBI taxonomy): domain Eukaryota; kingdom Metazoa; phylum Arthropoda; class Insecta; order Phasmatodea; family Timematidae; genus Timema; species Timema cristinae. The sequence continues at coordinate 46,206,062 of JBCFYV010001001.1, forward strand.
AGCTATCCATTGCTTCTTTTAAAATCGCAAATATCTTGATTAAGAATAAGAAGCCCTTTGAAGATGGTAACATGATAAAAGAATTTCTAGTGCTACAGGAAATATTGTTTAGCGAATTTAAAACAAAACCAAAATATGCAATGCAATTAAGGAGGTCCAATTATCTTGAAGCACTGTCACAAGTAGAGTAGGATCTATATGTCTGATGACAATGGTTAACAACTGAGCCAATATCTTTAAATATGTGAGTTTTTTTAGGATTCAGCTGGATGAGTCAACAGATGTCAGTGATATTTCCCAGTTACTTATGTTTGTCAGGATAGCCTTCATAGATGGTGGAATTAAGGAAGAGATGTTGATAACATTACAAACATGGTAAGACTAGAGGGGAAGACATATTTAAAGTTGTTTATACTTGCCTTTAGGAAATGAATATTCCCCTTGAAAACTTGTGTCAATCACCACAGGTGGTGCTCCTGCAATGTCCAGTGAAAATATTGGCTTAATTGGCCTTTGCAAAAAAATTCTGATCTCCCAGACTTTTTTACTTACCACTGTGTCATTTATCAGCAAGCTCTTTGTACAAAAGTTGATGATTTTAAACATGTTATGAGAATTGCTAAGGCCCTTCAGCATAGGCTCTTTAAAATAACTATTAGATGAAATTTCAGCACAGTATGGCGATTTGATATTACATAAAGAAATCTCGTTAGCTGAGTAGGTGTGAAGTTTTATTCAGGTTACATGAGCTGCGTTCAGTAATTGTGGAGTTCCTTGAAGAAAGAGGCGACTTGCCCCCCCTCATTTAACAGATCCTCAATGGATACCGGATCTTGCTTTCCTCAATGATCTTACAGCTAAACTTAATGAGGTGGATAGTAGCTCCAAAGAGAAAACAAGAGCATCATTAAAATGATAGGTACCATTGGTTCTTTCAAGTCTAAATTACAGTTATGGAAAAATCAGCTTTCTAAAGGTGTGCTCACACATTTCCCGAGTGTTCTAAGTAGTGCTGATAATACTAAATTTTGTGGCTGTGTGTTGTACATCCATTGCATTGATAAATTCTCACAAGAATTTGATAGAAGATATCAAGACTTTGAGCGACTGAAGTTCACTGTGTCTTTTGTTTCTAATCCATTCCAAGAGTGTGAATAAGTGAAAGTGCTGAACATATTTATTCTGTGTTCAAGGAAAATGTAGTTGAACTAGAACTTGAGATCATAAATATACAAACAGATATCTCATTGAAACTATAGTGAATGATACCAACTTCTGGAATTTAGTCCTGCCTGACCAGTACCCTATTTCAAAGTGCATCTCATTAATGGTGGGGGGGTTGGTTCCAACTAATTAAGCAAATCAGGGTTCTCAACCGCAAAAATACTGAAATCAAAGTAAAGGTCATCATTAACTGATAAACATTTTAATGCCGGCTCTTACCAAATACCCTTCAAATTACAGTATGTTGGCTGAAAATATGCTGTGCAAAGTGCTGAAAAATTAACATCTTGTGAGATTTGTTTGAACTGAATTGAATTTTGTATTGAATTGAATTGTGAATTTTTTGCCATTTTTGTATTGTTTTATTATTCATTAACATCTTAATGGTACCCAGTGTAGTTTTCTGTAGTTCAATAAAAACCTTTCCTTGCACTGACATGTAGCTACACCTAAGTAGTTTAGTAATAGTTAGGTAGAGTTTACTAAACCTTGTATCCAAACCTTTTTGTTACAACATTTTATATTTAATGTTGCCCTCGAACACATAAAATGTTGCTGAAGTTGCCCTCACTACAGTCAAGGTTATTCAGGCATTGTCCACGTCATCACTCTCGCAATAGACTAGACTGCCGATGACAGGGAGATCAGGGTTTGGATCTCGGTCGGCTGTATTGAGGGTGGTTTTTCAAAAATTGTTTTCCACTCACCCTTCATGCTTATGTGAGTATTGTGCCTCTAAATTTAATCTACCTCATCCCTAGCTCATTAGAATAATTAGTGCAGAGAATAAAACCTGAGCAGGTAGTAATATATGGTGCTAAAAAATGCTTCAAGTAAAATAAATAAAAATATTAGAGAAGGGTTGAATTCTATTTTTCTCAAATCTGAGTCAAATGCGTTTTTTCAAATATTTAAGTCTTTAAAAATGCGCCATTTTAGTTGACACAAAATCAATGATAACTAAATACTAGAAAATGAAAATGTTTTGTTTAGGAATTTATGAAATTAATTTTTTGATAAGGGTTTGATGACAATGAATATTGATTTATTTATTCATCCATTATATATGTTATTTGTTTGATATATATGTTATAGAGAACAAAAGGACCCTTTTTGATTTAATCATTCTCCTACAAAATTCTAGTTTTTTGTAATTTTGTTTTATTTTTTAGATAAAGGAAAATCAAATATTATATTATTACAATTAAACAAATTATATAATTGCTTCTTATTTATCATGATTTCAATTCAAGGCATTTTAATTTGGAATATTTTTTGTATGTTCTTTTGAAACTCAAATCTCTTAAATATAACAGGGTTTGAGGTATTCAAGAATGGAGGATCTATATTACTATCTCCTCGTACTCACCTGTGAGCATAATGATCTCATTGTCAGTTATAGACAGTTTCAAGTGAGGTATTATCTCCTCATACTCACCTGTGAGCGTAATGATCTCATTGTCAGTTCTAGAAAGTTTCAAGCGAGGTACTATCTCCTCATACTCACCTGTGAACGTAATGATCTCATTGTCAGTTGTAGACAGTTTCAAGCGAGGTACTATCTCCTCGTACTCACCTGTGAGCATATGATCTCATTGTCATTTATAGACAGTTTCAAGCAAGGTACTATCTCCTCATACTCACCTGTGAGCGTAATGATCTTATTGTCAGTTGTAGACAGTTTCAAGCGAGGTACTATCTCCTCATAGTCACCTGTGAACGTAATGATCTCGTTGTCAGTTGTAGACAGTTTCAAGCGAGGTACTATCTCCTCGTACTCACCTGTGAGCATAATGATCTCATTGTCAGTTATAGACAGTTTCAAGTGAGGTACTATCTCCTTGTACTCACCTGTGAGTGTAATGATCTCATTGTCAGTTGTAGACAGTTTCAAGTGAGGTACTATCTCCTCATACTCACTTGTGAGTGTAATGATCTCATTGTCAGTTCTAGACAGTTTCAAGTGAGGTACTATCGCCTCGTACTCACCTGTGAGCGTAATGATCTCATTGTCGGTTGTAGACAGTTTCAAGTGAGGTACTATCTCCTCGTACTCACCTGTGAGTGTAATGATCTCATTGTCGGTTGTATACAGTTTCAAGTGAGGTATATCTCCTGTACTCACCTGTGAGCGTAATGATCTCATTGTCAGTTGTAGACAGTTTCAAGTGAGGTACTATCTCCTCATGTACTCACCTGTGAGCGTAATGATCTCATTGTTCGGTTGTAGACAGTTTCAAGTGAGGTATATTCCTCGTACTCACCTGTGAGCGTAATGATCTCATTGTTGGTTGTAGACAGTTTCAAGTGAGGTATATCTCCTCGTACTCACCTGTGATGTAATGATCTCATTTTTGGTTGTAGACAGTTTCAAGTGAGGTACTATCTCCTCGTACTCACCTGTGAGCGTAATGATCTCATTGTTGGTTGTATACAGTTTCAAGTGAGGTATATCTCCTCGTACTCACCTGTGAGTGTAATGATCTCATTGTTGGTTGTAGACAGTTTCAAGTGAGGTACTATCTCCTCGTACTCACCTGTGAGTGTAATGATCTCATTGTTGTTGTAGACAGTTTCAAGTGAGGTATTATCTCCTCGTACTCACCTGTGAGTGTAATGATCTCATTGTCGGTTGTAACAGTTTCAAGTGAGGTACTATTCTCCTCGTACTCACCTGTGAGTGTAATGATCTCATTGTAGTTGCTAGACAGTTTCAAGTGAGGTATTATCTCCTCGTACTCACCTGTGAGTGTAATGATCTCATTGTTAGGTTGTATACAGTTTCAAGTGAGGTACTATCTCCTCGTACTCACCTGTGAGTGTAATGATCTCATTGTTTGTAGACAGTTTCAAGTGAGGTATTATCTCCTATACTCACCTGTGAGTGTAATGATCTCATTGTCAGTTGTAACAGTTTCAAGTGAGGTACTATCTCCTCATACTCACCTGTGAGTGTAATGATTCATTGTTAGTTGTAACAGTTTCAAGTGAGGTATTATCTCCTCGTACTCACCTGTGAGTGTAATGATCTCATTGTTGGTTGTAGACAGTTTCAAGTGTAGGTACTATTTTCCTCGTACTCACCTTGTGAGCGTAATGATCTCATTGTGGTTGTAGACAGTTTCAAGTGAGGTATTATCTCCTCTACTCACCTGTGAGTGTAATGATCTCATTGTTGTTGTAGACAGTTTCAAGTGAGGTACTATCTCCTGTACTCACCTGTGAGGTAATGATCTCATTGTGGTTGTAGACAGTTTCAAGTGAGGTATATCTCCTCGTACTCACCTGTGAGTGTAATGATCTCATTGTTGGTTGTATACAGTTTCAAGTGAGGTACTATCTCCTTGTACTCACCTGTGAGTGTAATGATCTCATTGTTGGTGTATACAGTTTCAAGTGAGGTATTTATCTCCTCATACTCACCTGTGAGTGTAATGATCTCATTGTCAGTTGTAGACAGTTTCAAGTGAGGTATTATCTCCTCGTACTCACCTGTGAGCGTAATGATCTCATTGTTGGTTGTTTAACAGTTTCAAGTGAGGTATTATCTCCTCGTACTCACCTGTGAGTGTAATGATCTCATTGTCGTTGTAGACAGTTTCAAGTGAGGTATTATTTACTCGTACTCACCTGTGAGTAATGATCTCATTGTCAGTTCTAGACAGTTTTCAAGTTAGGTACTATTCCTTGTACTCACCTGTGAGCGTAATGATCTCATTGTCAGTTTAGACATTTCAAGTGAGGTATTATCTCCTCGTACTACCTGTGAGCTGTAATGATCTCATTGTTGGTTGTAGACAGTTTCAAGTGAGGTATTATCTCCTCATACTCACCTGTGATGTAATGATCTCATTGTCTGTTCTAGACAGTTTCAGTGAGGTACTATCTCCTCGTACTCACCTGTGAGCGTAATGATCTCATTGTTGTTGTAGACAGTTTCAAGTGAGGTACTATCTCCTTGTACTCACCTGTGAGTGTAATGATCTCATTGTCAGTTGTAGACAGTTTCAAGTGAGGTACTATCTCCTCGTACTCATCTGTGAGCATAATGATCTCATTGTTGTTGTAGACAGTTTCAAGTGCAGTACTATCTCCTCTACTCACCTGTGAGTGTAATGATCTCATTGTCGGTTGTATACAGTTTCAAGTGAGGTATATCTCCTCGTACTCACCTGTGAGGTAATGATCTCATTGTAGTTCTAGACAGTTTCAAGTGTAGGAAACTATTTCCTTACTCACCTGTGAGTGTAATGATCTCTTTTGGGTCAGTTAGCAGTTTTCAAGTGAGGTATTATCTCCTCGTACTCACCTGTGAGCGTAATGATCTCATTGTCAGTTAGACAGTTTCAATGAGGTACTATTCCTTGTCTCACCTGTGAGTGTAATGATCTCATTTTGAGTTTAGACAGTTTCAAGTTAGGTATTATTTCCTCGTACTCACCTGTGAGCGTAAATGATCTCATTGTTAGTTGTATACAGTTTCAAGTGAGGTACTATATCCTACTGTACTCACCTTGTGAGCGTAATGATCTCATTGTCAGTTGCTAGACAGTTTCAAGTGAGGTATTATTTCCTCGTACTCACCTGTGAGTGTAATGATCTCATTGTTGGTTGTATACAGTTTCAAGTGAGGTATTATCTCCTCGTACTCACCTGTGAGTGTAATGATCTCATTGTCAGGTTGTATACAGTTTCAAGTGAGGTACTATTCCTCGTAATCACCTGTGAGTGTAATGATCTCATTGTTGGTTGTAGACAGTTTCAAGTGAGGTACTATCTCCTCGTACTCACCTGTGAGCGTAATGATCTCATTGTCAGTTCTAACAGTTTCAAGTGGGTACTATCTCCTCTACTCACCTGTGAGCGTAATGATCTCATTGTGGTTGTAGACAGTTTCAAGTGAGGTACTATCTCCTCGTACTCACCTGTGAGTGTAATGATCTCATTGTTGGTTGTATACAGTTTCAAGTGAGGTACTATCTCCTCGTACTCACCTGTGAGGTAATGATCTCATTGTGGTTGTATACAGTTTCAAGTGAGGTACTATTCCTCATAATCACCTGTGAGTGTAATGATCTCATTGTTGGTTGTAGACAGTTTCAAGTGAGGTATTATCTCCTCTACTCACCTTTGAGTGTAATGATCTCATTTTTCGGTTGTATACAGTTTCAAGTGAGGTATATTCCTCGTATCACCTGTGAGCGTAATGATCTCATTGTTGGTTGTAGACAGTTTCAAGTGAGGTACTATTCCTCTCTACTCACCTGTGAGTGTAATGATCTCATTGTCGGTTTAGACAGTTTCAAGTGAGGTACTATCTTCCTCATACTCACCTGTGAGCGTAATGATCTCATTGTAGTTGTAGACAGTTTCAAGTGAGGTACTATTCCTCATACTCACCTGTGAGTGTAATGATCTCATTGTGGTTGTATACAGTTTCAAGTGAGGTATTATCTCCTCGTACTCACCTGTGAGTGTAATGATCTCATTGTTGTTGTATACAGTTTCAAGTGAGGTACTATTCCTCTATCACCTGGATCGTAATATCTCATTGTTGGTTGTAACAGTTTCAAATGAGGTACTATCTCCTCTTACTCCCTGTGAGGTAATGATCTCATTGTTGGTTGTAACAGTTTCAAGTGAGGTACTATCTCCTCATACTCACCTGTGAGGTAATGATCTCATTGTCGTTGTAACAGTTTCAAGTGAGGTATTATCTCCTCGTACTCACTGTGAGCGTAATGATCTCATTGTCAGTTGTAGACAGTTTCAAGTGAGGTACTATTCCTCTACTCACCTGTGAGCGTAATGATCTCATTGTCAGTTGTAGACAGTTTCAAGTGAGGTACTATTCCTCATACTCACCAGTGAGCGTAATGATCTCATTGTCAGTTGTAGACAGTTTCAAGTGAGGTACTATTCCTCGTACTCACCTGTGAGCATAATGATCTCATTGTCAGTTGTAGACAGTTTCAAGTGAGGTACTATCTCCTCATACTCACCTGTGAGCGTAATGATCTCATTGTCAGTTGTAGTACAGTTTCAAGTGAGGTACTATTCCTCGTACTCACCTGTGAGCGTAATGATCTCATTGTCGTTCTAGACAGTTTCAAGCGAGGTATATCTCCTCGTACTCACCTGTGAGCAAAATGATCTCATTGTCAGTTCTAGACAGTTTCAAGCGAGGTACTATCTCCTCGTACTCACCTGTGAGCGTAATGATCTCATTGTCAGTTGTAGACAGTTTCAAGTGAGGTATTATCTCCTCATATCACCTGTGAGTGTAATGATCTCATTGTCGTTGTATACAGTTTCAAGTGAGGTATTATCTCCTCATACTCACCTTGAGCGATAATAATCTCATTGTCAGTTGTAGACAGTTTCAAGTGAGGTACTATTCCTCATACTACCTGTGAGCGTAATGATCTCATTGTCAGTTGTAACAGTTTCAAGTGAGGTACTATCTCTTCATACTCACCTGTGAGTGTAATGATCTCATTGTCGTTTAAAGTTTCAAGTGAGGTATTATTCCTCTACTCACCTGGAGCTTAATGATCTCATTGTCAGTTGTAGTCAGTTTCAAGTGAGGTACTATCTCCTCTACTCACCTGTGAGGTAATGATCTCATTGTCGTTGTAGACAGTTTCAAGTGAGGTATATTCCTCGTACTCCCTGTGAGTGTAATGATCTCATTGTCAGTTCTAGACAGTTTCAAGTGAGGTATATCTCCTCATACTCACCTGTGAGTGTAATGATCTCATTGTTGGTTGTATACAGTTTCAAGTGATGTACTATCTCTCATACTCACCTGTGAGTGTAATGATCTCATTGTCGTTGTATACAGTTTCAAGTTAGGTACTATTCCTCTACTCACCTGTGAGTGTAATGATCTCATTGTTGGTTGTAACAGTTTCAAGTGAGGTATTATCTCCTCGTACTCACCTGTGAGCGTAATGATCTCATTGTTGGTTTATACAGTTTCAAGTGAGGTACTATCTCCTTGTACTCACCTTGAGCGTAATGATCTCATTGTCGGTTGTAGACAGTTTCAAGTGAGGTACTATCTCCTCATACTCACCTCTGAGCGTAATGATCTCATTGTCAGTTGTAGACAGTTTCAAGTTAGGTAATATCTTCTCAGACTCACCTGTGAGTGTAATGATCTCATTGTCTGTTGTAGACAGTTTCAAGTTAGGTACTATTTCTCATACTCACCTGTGAGGTAATGATCTCATTGTCGTTGTAGACAGTTTCAAGTGAGGTATTGCTGGCTTCAAGCTTCTGCAAAGAAGTCAAAGCATCTTTGTCTAATAATGTGATGACATCATGGCTATTCTTGGCCAGACTGATCTGAGTGTATTTATCTGCTAGAAGTGACCCTGTGAAATAATGGTAAGCTCATCAGTGAGTGCAATAATGTAATGGCAGCGCATGGGGGTATTACTTGCTAGCCAAGACTCAATGTCACGAACCACACACATTGCTCAAACTAACGAGTAGCGATTGATAGTGTGGACAGTAATATTACTGAATAGGTGACATCAATTCATAAGTACATTCTCATAAACACGGTGACATACTTTTATCACTCTATGTCCTCCAATTTATAATTGAGCGATTCAAACATATCATTTTTTATTTTTTTTTTCAATTTTGAGTTCTATAACTTTGTACTAATATCACTTTATTAATAAATATTTATTAACAATATTAATATCTTGTCAAATTTTAATTTGTTGTTAAATTATAATTTAATTAACATTTACTTTTTTAGGATAGATGACATTTTTTTATAATCTGTTTAAATGTATCAACAATTAGCCCTCAACTGTGACTTATATGAGTGCTTTCACAACAACAACACAGGTAGACAAAATATGAGAAGTTTTATAGTTAAGTTTGGCTTTATGTTGCTCGCAACATGTAAATACAGACTGTCAACCACAAGGTTCTACTTCCAGGTCACTCGTACAATGAATGTGATCAACATTTTGGTGCAATTGACCGTACCAAAGAGAATTATGGGAAAGTAGTGTTTGTACCACAAGACCGGGAAGATGTTATTGTTAATTTCAGTAGAAAGTTCATGATAGTATGGATGGAAAAACAGGGAATTGTTACTCTTGATGCGAATGAACCATTTTGCTGTCACAGAAATAAAGATGCAGTCTCAACACTTTGAAAAACAAAATCTGTGAACACTATTACACAAGTCCCAAAATTCAATGAGAATTTGTAATTTTTGGAATATGTAATGAAACCTAAGAGAGCAGGGAGAGTATGTTGTCCAAACTGACCAACTTACCACTAAAAACTAACAGTCAAAAATAAAAGCCAAGAAGTGTAAGGGACCTTCTTTCGTTCGTTTCTCCGGTCCATCTCGAGTTTTATAACTCCCTCAAACATCAACCTACAACGAAATGGAGAAAAAGCTAAACAACAACAAGACCGAGGAAAAAGAAACACCAGCAGATTTCAGTTCCTGAGCCTGAAGATGAAATATTTGAGAGTAATGGGCTTGATAGTGTATTTGATAACAATTCAGACTAAGCGGTATTCCTTCAGACCCTCACAATACACTTTTACTGTAGTTCATCCAATTTTTAATATGTTAAGATTATGATTGTCAAATTGCATTGGTTTTTACCTGCATCCACCTTTCTTTATTACTGACCTTTCATATATGTCTTAGAAGCCGAGGGGTACAGGTGATACCATTTATCACAAAATGACTGATAACCTTTTTGGTATCTTTGTTAATAAAACTTAAACATGAACCAGTTTAAGAAACCCATAACACATCCCACCGTGCACTAAGAGGTTTCATTAGTTGTAACTAGAAATGATTATAACCATCAAACTTGGAACTTGGTTTTCTCAAAATAAGTTTGTGGTCACTTATATTCCTTTTCTTCTAGGAACCATCATATAAAAAAATCTGTAGTTGCAACAAGGGCTGTGGAGTCGGAGTTGGAGTCGGTAGAAAGGTACTGACCCTGACTTGAAAAACTTATAAGAGTGTTGAACTCGATTCTTACTGGCATATACATGATCAAGGATCAATCCTAATATCACGATTCTTAACTATAAAAACTGTGATGACATACAAACAAAAAGAGAACATACAGAATTGTGTAATTTTCAATTGTGATTATTAGTTTTAATTGATTATATGCATAGATTAATGAATATTTACTCCCATAGAAATTTAGGAAATTTACTTATCCATAAATTTTAATCAAATAAATATATCTTAAGTTCAATTAAACTAAGAACTAATCTGATGACCCACGTGTTGGTGATGAGATGTCTTGTACTACCACGTTAGTACTTAGCATTGTAATGTTTATTAATTGGTTATAATTTTACTGCAGTCAAATGATTTTACTATAGTAAATTTTTGTTTATCAACTAATTTATAAATGTTTCTATTGGAGAAACACAGTCTAAACATTTTAACTTTCTACACATGCTGATATCATCTATTTTTTAATGTTTGTCATAGGCATAATGCCCATTATTATTATTATTATTATTATTATTATTAATATAAATCTGCCATTAATAAAAGAGTCCAAGTTGGAGTCTGAGTCAGAGTTGAGGAGTCGGAGTTGGAGGTTTAGCCTGCCAACTCCACAGCCCTGGTTGCAACTGTGAGTACTGCTCCAAGATGATCACTGACAAACACACATCTTGATTTTTTTTCATTTCCATATAAGAAATTACCTGTTCACACTCACATGTTGACTCGCCCAACACAAACATTATTTGAATTTTGGAAATGTACAAGAATTAAACCTGAATCTCTCTTAAGGTTATCATATGACAAGGAAAGGCAAAGTTGATGTCATTTTTAGATCAGTTGTAGATTTGATATTTATTCAACTAGTAACCAAGAATAGTTTAATAGCTATTCATCACAAACAGTAATCCACTGCAAACTTTCAAAGTGGGCAAATGTTTGCTCTTACCTAATGAGATAAAGCAATTAAATCTCCTTCCTTTTCGTTAACATTATTTATAAACTCATATCTTAATAAATACTTTGCATTTAGTGTATATTTTTCTTTTCTCTTGTGCATTCATTTAACTGTTAAATCACTGCATAATGGAAGGGAGTGATATAAAGTATAATTATAAAATTAACACACTGATTCCAAATAAAACACAAACCAATAAATACCAAGTTTTAAATGATAGCTTCAATAATCATGTCGATTATTGGCTATATTATATTGTTGAGGGGAAACACACTCAAACATTTATTTTGATAACTTCGTGTACTTGCCCACCTTCGCTTTAGAGCAGGGGTAATCAACCCATGACCCACTTGTGGCTCACTCTAACAGTTTTTGTGGCCTGCTGGTTCAAAATATAAAAAATACTAACAGAGATTGATATTTTACATAATTAAATAATAAAATAAGTAAGTATTTTAAATTACTTGGTAAATTTTTTTGCTTTATACATTAAGAAAACTATTACATTTTTATACAAATGTGCCTTGACCCAACAAACTCTAGTAGACGAGGGAGAGTCAGAAGTGTTTGCATTCCCTCATCACCACTGAGACACTCGGGATGACGAGGGAGAGTCAGAAGTGTTTGCATTCCCTCATCACCACTGAGACACTCGGGATGACAAGGGAGAGTCAGAAGTGTTTGCATTCCCTCATCACCACTGAGACACTCGGGATGACAAGGGAGAGTCAGAAGTGTTTGCATTCCCTCATCACCACTGAGACACTCGGGATGACGAGGGAGAGTCAGAAGTGTTTGCATTCCCTCATCACCACTGAGACACTCGGGATGACAAGGGAGAGTCAGAAGTGTTTGCATTCCCTCATCACCACTGAGACACTCGGGATGACAAGGGAGAGTCAGAAGTGTTTGCATTCCCTCATCACCACTGAGACACTCGGGATGACGAGGGAGAGTCAGAAGTGTTTGCATTCCCTCATCACCACTGAGACACTCGGGATGACGAGGGAGAGTCAGAAGTGTTTGCATTCCCTCATCACCACTGAGACACTCGGGATGACAAGGGAGAGTCAGAAGTGTTTGCATTCCCTCATCACCACTGAGACACTCGGGATGACAAGGGAGAGTCAGAAGTGTTTGCATTCCCTCATCACCACTGAGACACTCGGGATGACGAGGGAGAGTCAGAAGTGTTTGCATTCCCTCATCACCACTGAGACACTCGGGATGACGAGGGAGAGTCAGAAGTGTTTGCTTTCCCCTCATCACCACTGAGACACTCGGGATGACAAAAGAAAAATAATATATTAAGTGCTCAATACAAAATTGTCAGTACAGTGGTCCAGTCCACGAACCAACAAGAGACACAAGCTTTGGCCCTTGGTCCTTAAGAAGTTGAAAATCCCTGCTGGGGAGGAAGCCAATTCATTATCACAGTATGGCTAATAAATGGTTAATGTACTGATAGTACCCAAATGTGATTCCAAGTCCTCCTTCCTTTTGATACACCTTATTTATGTGAGACTGGATATTATAATTGTGTTGATATGACAAGCAAATAAAGAAATATGCTTGATGCTGCAGTTGAGATTCAACTGTCCTAAATTATTTCTAATATCAAACAAATTTCTAATGAAAAAAACCAGAAACGTCTTCCCCATTAAAATTAAGTTGTTTTTTTTATTTCCTTTTAATTGGTAAAAATGTGACCTAGTGGTCTAGGGGTAAGGTGTCAGACTTCTGTGCTGGATGTCCAGAGTTCAATCCTTAGTCCCGGCACAAATTTATCTGATTACCAAACCCTTCCTTCACCTCTGACAAGACATCTTGTGAATGTGTGGAATGCCAGGCCTCCACCGTGGTTCGGATTCCACGTTAAACTGTAGGTCCTACATTTCATCTCGCAATCACCCTACCATTACACATTAGCGTAAGTGCGTATAACCCGAACCAGAAGTAATACGTGGTGGTGGTGGTGGTGGTGGTGATGATGATGATGATGATGATGATGATGATGATGATGATGATGATGATGATAGGTAAAAAAATATGCATTAAAGCAATAATATCACAACTTTTTGTTTATATCTAGATAACAAGTGTTTCATAGATATTCACCAATATAAAAAGTGTTCTGTAATCAAAACAGTTTGGGAAACGCTGATCTAGTGTATAAAGTGTTTGGTTCCTAAACCTTCATCATTGAGAAAATTATAACATATTTTAAAATGTATGTTTTGGTTCTTATGCTAACAAACTAAAAATTGTACAAAAAAATTGTTTACATATATAATAGTGCACTGTTATTACACTATTTAAGTATTTAACAAGAAAGTTCTAATTTTAATATATTTATGGTCTCTTCCGAACAATTGGACAGCTTGTATTTTCCCTCCTTACCTTTGTGACACAGCACATCTTGAAGAATGATAACCACTGATTTTCCATGTATAACTTCAAATGGCAGGTAGCACACAGACTTGACCATCACTACTACATAACAAGGAGACCCAGGGCCCAAGGAGGTATCCAACACATAAAGCCTGTCATGACGAGTGTGGAGAACCTTTACAAGTATTGTGCGTCGCAGATACTGGTCCGAACAACACTGTAACACATGGTGGTTTGATCAAGAGAGTGTCACTTCATACATGATTCAGTTAAAACTCATGGATAATCACTAGGTTTATTTAACTAAACATCAAAGCTGAGCACTTTGCTAAAGAAGATGTAAAATAACTCAGAGTCTGCTTCGCCAGTTGCATGGTCTAAGGAGTCACTCTTGCAATATTGCAAGTGGGGAGAATTTGGGGTTGAAACCTCTGATGGATGGACTGAGGCTTTCCACGCTTCCTCCACACAAATGTGGGATATGTTCCCTATGAGTTCCGGCCTATTAGTGAAATTAAATGTGGATATCCCAGGGGGAGGTTGGTCAGACAGTTTGAATAAACTAGTAGATCTAGCTTAGTACCAACATACTTGACTGACCTGGGAGGACATAGTTCAGATCCCAGCTCATGTTGTTCAGGTGAGTGCTAGTGTAGATCACACAAATAAAAGGTAAGATGTGTAGTACTAAGAAATACATTAATTAACATAAATGGTACCTGTTTGAGAACATCCGCCAATGATGTGATGTGAGGATGTTTCACCGAGCGTGAACATAATGTCTGGTGTTCAGTAACATGTTCACTCATGTCCCACGTATCCCCAGATGTAGAGAACATGTAGAAGAACAGTTGATTTGCGTTGTTGGGAGGTTGTGTTCCAGTACAACTCCTCTCCGATATGTTACTATCTCCTGGCGAGGTCACTGTTTGGGGTTTGATTGATTCAGTGATAGAGTTTAGTAATGTCCATATTCCTGGTGTTCTGAAATATAATAAACAATCAATATTAAACCTCTACACACATAAAATAATATTAAAAACCATAAAAATAAATCATGTGACATCTTTAATTGACAATTATTAACCAATTGTTCACATATTTTAAAGTAGAATCATATTGGTGGGTAAGCAACCTAAACATCAGACTTGTTTAGTTTGGTTTGCCAGTAGTGAGGAGGTCGAGGTTCAAATACTGTCCAGATCTATAGTAGTTTTTTTTTTCTAAATGGTATACCACTCTTTCCACGCAAATAAAGACTTAAAATATATTAGTGTCCAAGCGCAATTTTTAAATTACTTTAGATTTTACCGAAATAACAATATATGTGCCAGTGCCAATAACATATAAGAAGATCAAAATGCCAAATCCTTTTTATTGGGTTAATTTGCTTGCAAACCGGTGGCAGTGGATATAAGTTCCTGGCGTACTAAAGTTTATTGTAATTTATGTGCCACACAGAATCACATGGGCAGGTATCAGCTGCTTGGAGTTTACTAACGATTCATGTGTATGCTTCATTTAGCGTGTAATTAGTAATTAGTTGTTTTTGTGTGATAGTCATGGCAAACAATAGTGAGGTGAATCGTCCAAAACGCTGTAAGAAAGGTGGGGGAAGATTTGGAGGAGAAAGAGAAATAAATGCAGAAAAGCCTTACACGAATAAAAACAAATTGCTAACGCCAACCCATAGAACCCTCAAAGAGACTGAAACCTGTAAATGTAGGTACATGTGCAAATGTATAACGTGTGCTCAAAAACCGCAAATTTTTGAAGAATTGTACAAAGTGGATCACTGTAAATATAAAAACTATCTCTTGGGGCTAGTTAATGTTAGACCCATTGTAAGGAGCAGTCTTGGGAAATACGATGACCAGAGCCCTGCTTTTATGGTGAATAAAAAAGCCCAATTTCGTTTTTAAGTTTCCCAAAAGCGGTGAATAAGCGGTGAATTACAAAAATCCTATTTTTGCGACGAAATTATCGAATTAAGACAAAAGCATTAAAAAAGTTGTTTTTACCAAACTTTCGTGATTAAGGTGACTTTGTTGGGTTTAAACTAGACTTCCAGGACAATGTTTGAAACAGGTAAGCTAAACATATTGAAGTGAAAACCAAAAATTACATTTTGTTTGAACAAAACGGTAAAAAACACTAGTCCACAAAAAAATGTGCTGTCAACTTATTAAAAAAGTAAGATTTAGCGCCAGCTGGTCCGAGAAAAGTATGTACAAGTCACAAAGACAAAATATTACACAAAAATTTATTTTTCAATATCCCAAAATATTAGCGCGAATGCCGAAAATCGCGACTAAATCGCGATTATCTCGGACATCGTTTAAAATCGCGAATATCGCGCTAAAACGCCGATTTCGCGAACTATCGCGACAATTCTGAGCATATATTTGCAATCAGGGTAACCTGAAATGTGAACATCTGAAAGAAAAAATACCATATCTAACATTCGCGAATTATCGCGATCTCTACAAACGCAGGGCTCTGACGATGACCTTCTAAAGTAGATGTCAAATCTACTACAATTTCACAGTTCCAATGAAGAAGGGATATAGTGCAAGTATGTGGGTGACATTCTCAACAAAAAAGTCACTGTCTTCGAAGAGGGTTCAAGGGTTGTGGAACTTAAAAGAGACTGGAACTTGATGTATACTAAAAAATTTGCAACAAAAAGGGGAAAAAATGAGAAAGATTGCTTTACTTCACTGGGTTATAGGGCCTTTAAGCTAAGATATCTGGAAACACGGATTACATGCCGTTTTTATTACATAGTTTTTAAGAAAAAGTTCCCCGATCTTTCTCTTCACGCCCAGAGCAGATCCTTGCATTACGTGTGACCTGCGCCCAGCCAAGATTACAGCTTCTGGAGGTAAGGAACGGAAACGTTTACAAGCTCAGCAAAAGTTGCACCATTTAAAAGCTGACAGTGATATGAAGGCTTGTCATGTCATGCAAGACTCGAGGTGGCATATTGTGTTTTTCGAGCCTTGAAGAAAATTAAGCCTAACATAAATTTGACAACATGGAGCAATAACTGCTGTGGTCAAAATAAAAATAAAAAGTTCATAATTTTATGGGTATATTCGACTTCAATCACGGTCTACAAAGAAATAAATTACAAATTTTTAGTCCCTAGACACTCAATTTTAAATTGTGACCATGACTTTGCATTGATCGAAAAACTAACAAGATTGTCAAAATGTTACATCTCTATGGACTTAAAAAAATTATTGAACGTGCAAAAGAAGAACACTTTTTTATAGTAAGTATTATAGAAGAGTCAGACCTTTTTCATTTTAAGGAAGCTGTTTTCAACTTTTTGAATCCCTCTAAAGTAAATATTTCAAAAATAGTATGGAACAGAGTTTCAGATGCGAAGCCTGATGTTGATGAGATAAAAGAAAATTTTAATGAATCAAAGCTGTGGATTATGATTAAGGTTTTTAAAGAAATGTCACAAACAAGACAAAAGAAACTTGCCTTCCGAAATTAGCCTGCATTTCTCAAGTACCCAAAGTGAAGAAAGAAGAGTTAAATAGTTTGATTCAGTTTCTAAAAGATCCCGATAATCAACATTTTTACATAAGACTTACAGCTTAAGAAAAGAAATCGTAATAAACTTGTTACATTTGCTTTGAAAATAGAAAACAGTAAAATATAGCAGTAGTTATGTAAACCAGTATTCTTCTCAAATACTAGTTTTATTTACATCTTGGTCTCTTTTTAATATCGCCCTTTAATTCTTTATATTGAAATCTTTGTTGAAAAGTCTGTAGTTTAAGTATCTAGCATCTCCAACAATGTGGTAGAGTTTTAGAACAGGCTACTGTAAACAGACCTAAAATTAAGATGTTAGGGTTAAAGCGCCAATGGAGGTATTTCAAAAGTCTTCCTAGTATATCTAAATTTCCTCCTTCCTTTGAAATGTTTCAAATATGTGAAGGTCATTGTGTGTGTCAAAGTCACTGATCTCTATACTACGCGGATAGCTGATCGGAAACGCGCAAGATAGGCCGAGGTGAAGTCAACCGTCCGCCATGTTGCTCGGACCCAAATGCAGTGTGAAACTCATAAAGACATAGCGTGTATAGGTTTTATAGCAATAATGTGACACAAAATACTGTTAATTAGTTAGTATTAAATGAGACATTCAATAACGGACCGATACTAGAACTGACAAATAGGAATTCTCTTTATATATGCATATTTATTTTGTATTTTGTTTTAATATATGTTGATGTGGGTATTTGACTGTCTTTTATATTTTCCACCTCATCTCAATACCCGTTCGGGCTATACGCATATACTCTAATGTGTAGGGATGTGGAGGGAGAGTGATAGATTATTTAAGGAAAAACACCCTCAATACATTTTATTTAAAAACATTTTTATTTGAAATGGGGAGTACCAAACCCAATAACTCTATCTCTTAAAAAAATGTTTAAGAAATCGCTAAATTTATTCTAAAATTACACTAAAAAAATGTGGGGAATCCAACAATTCTAAATGGTAAATTTTGTTGATATTGAATTGAATAGTTGGAAACCGATCTTATCTGAGTGACGGGGTACTGCTCAGCCATATTGGTAAAATTGCACAACTGAAACTTTGTGTAATTTTACAACCTTAAAACTACAAAATCCTTTTTTTATCTCATATTATTGTTCCTTGTGAAGTCACAACCGGTCACAGCCTTTCTACTAGGCCCTAGACATTGCCACATTGGCACATGGATAGCGATATAATAGGCAAATCTTACTAACGCGTGATATGTTTCTATGTCTCCTTTTAGCTTCTTTTGTTATAGTTGATAACTACACACGTAGGCATCACAGAAATATGTAAACAAAACTTAGAAAATGTCCAAACAAAACCCAGAAAATCCAATGTGTTTATATCACAACAAAGCACGACCGGGTCAGGGCAAGATGGCACCGTCCGCCCCTGGTCGGCTTCATTCGACCGATATTGATTGGCTATTCACATAGTCTAGAGATCTGTGGTCAAAGTCGAAGCAAAAGAAATTTGACCATCAACCTTGACATTTCAAACCTTCACACCCCAACTCTCATTTCAGGTTGACTTCCTTCCCTATCACCTACACCACATTATTTTAGTGTTTCCATATATGCTAATCTATATTATTCTAAATAAGTGACATGATTTACTTAGGGGAGAGTCGTATAGTATCGGACAGCGGCTATTATCGGACAGATCATGTTTCAGTAAACTACCGTTAGCTAGAGAATCCTCTCGAATATAATATTACTCCTCTTGCTTGCAGCTAAATACCACCGTTAGTTGAAGGCGCGCCCTTAAGCAGTACGGTTCCCACGAGTGTTTGTGTAGTTTATGTGCTTTGTTTCATTGTTCTAACTACATTTTCAAGACTTCTCATTCTCACACGGTAATTACAATTAGTTTGTTTATTGGATATAAGGTAAAGTGTAAACTCAAAAATAAGTTATAATATTGATTTGGTCAACAAAGAAAATATTATTGTAATGACTACAAATATTTTATTGCCATACAGATCGGCTAGTATCGGACAAGTTGTTTTCGTCAGTACCGGACAAACTAAGGGATGCCACAAAGTTTTTATAAACATTAACAACAAATAAAGCTCAAATAAAACACTTAATTTAAGGTTAGATAAGATTACTCAGATTAGGTATATATATATACCTAATACTAATTATATATAATATACCTATATATATTTATTTATTTTGTCTTCATAGAACTTTTTCTTTCGGGTAACCGTTTCTGGAATTTTACACTATGCCTAAATTAAAGAAAAAGGAAAAAGTAGGCTTACGTGGGAAGTGGCAAGAAGAGAAAATGCAAATAGCTGTAGAGAAAGTTTTAAGTAACGCTATGACATTGAGACAGGCGGCAAATACATATGCTGTTCCTAAAAGCTCCTTAGGAGACAGAGTAACGAAGTTAAAATTAGGAAATGAAGTAAAAATAGGTCCTGACATGGGGCGATTCAAACCTACTTTCTCAGAAAATTTTGAAGAGGAACTTGTAATACACCTTAAAGACCTTGATAACCGTTTGATGCCACCGAGACGTAAGGATTTTGGGAAGTTGGCTTTCGATGTGGCCGAAGCCTTGAAACTTGATCACCGCTTCAACAAGGAAAAGAAGTGTGCTGGTAAGGACTTCTACTATGATTTTATGAAACAACACCCTGAAACCACATTAAGAACCGCTGAATTCACTAGCATGCAACGAGCAGTTGGTTTCAACAAACCTCAGGTTTCTAGATTTTTTGACAAATTTAATCAACTTCAGAATTTTCAATGCAGATGAAACAGGAGTTACGTGCGTTCATTCAAATGACTCTAAAGTTATATCCATAAAAGGGAAAAAACAAGTTGGAAAATTAACGTCTGGGGAAAGAGGTCGTACGGTCACTGTGCTTCTTTGCGTAAATGCTTCTGGAGACCAATTTATTCCGCCTCTCTTTATATTTCCTAGGCAGAGGATGAACAACCGCCTCATGATTGGTGCAACCCCTGGAAGTTTGTTTGCTGCTCAAACTAGTGGATGGATAACTGGTGAAATTTTTCTGAAGTGGCTTCAAGAATTCGTCAAACGTGTCCATCCTACTAAACATGAACCTGTGCTGCTCATTTTAGATGGTCACTGCAGCCACAAGGAGCTTGACGTGATTCTGTTTGCACGTCAACACAATGTTCATATATTAAGTTTGCCCCCCCCCCCCCCCCCCCCCCCACACACACACACAACGCACAAATTGCAACCACTTGATAGGACCATAATGAAGCCTTTTAAAACCTCATATAATGAAGCTTGTGCTATTTGGATGCGACAGAATCCTTTTTTCAGGATAACAGATTATGATGTAGTTGGATTAGTAAGCTATGCTTTTACCAAAATTTGCCGAATGGATATAGCTAAAAAAAAAAGTTTGAATGTACAGGTATACATCCATATAATCTAAACATATTCACAGATTTGGACTATTTGCCAACGCAAGGACTAAATATTCCCGACTCTGTCTATGAAGACTCAGAGCTATTGAAAGATGATCCAGGAAATCTACAATCAACATCCCTAAGACTCCACTCACATCAAATTATGGACACGAAAATTTACAGCCATCATTTGAATCTCCAAGAGACTCAACTTCTGTATCTCCACAACCTCCATTTCCAGAGTTATTTACATCCATGACTTCACAACAGTCAACTTCAACCGCACAAACTTCAACATCAAAGAATCCACAATCATCAACTCCTTCGACTGGATTTTTCCGCACCATAATCACACAAGTGTCACCAGTGCCTGTCGCTGCAGAACGTAGGTTAAATGTTAGAAGAAGACGTGGTGCTAAGAGCGAAATACTAACATCAAGGCCTTGTAAAGCTCAGAAGAAAAACAATTCACGAAAATGGGAAAATCAAAGACTAAGTTGGAAGTCACGATAAAAAAAAGAAATAAAACTACATCAAAATAACAAAAAAATTAACAAAACCTCGGCACAACTTATGAGCGAAGAAGTTGAAGATAAAACCGACTGCATAATATGCGGAGAAAATTTTGACGAGGATTGAATAAAGTGTGACTTTTGCCAAGGGTGGGCGCACGAGAATTGTTCCAATACTGAATTAAATCCTTCTTTTTATAAATGTGACTCTTGTGAGAAAGCATCTTAAAACAATAAGAGAAGTTTGGTGTCCAAATTTGATTAAATAATTGTAATATTGTAATATGTCCGGTACTACCCGACAGTACTTTTTTAAAATTAACTAAGCCTATTTATTTTAATGACTCTAGAAAGAAGAATATTTTCTATAAGCTATTTTAATACAGCAGGTATATAAATACACATGTAATCTTAATATTTACATGTCATTTGTCTCATTTTCATTTAATAAAATTGTAAATTAAATTAAAAAATCTTAAGTGTCCATTACTACACGACTCTCCCCTATACTCTACAATATTTTAAGTTGACAAAAATTCACTAAAGTAATGAATATTAAATATTATGTCCTTGAATTAAAGTTAAAAATTTCACCAACTTGATTTTTGGGATCCGTTTTATAAGCGTCAGTCCAGTGAGCTTGAAGATCTTTCCCAAGGCACTTCTAGATGATACAGCTTCCCAATACTTATTAATTTTGTTTTCACTGTTACTTCCTTTAAGATTACCCTCAAACTCTGTATATAAATCATCAGTTAACCTTTCAAAATCACAATCTTTTATTTCTTGTGACTTGGATGAAATCATGAGATTAGTTTCTCGGTCCATAAGATTATTTTTACTATCTTCGTTTGAATATGTATTGACGTTATTACTTGGGCACATCTTTGTGTGAATATTTCCCACGGTAGGACGTGCAGGCGCTTTGCTTTCTTCCTGAATGCTAAGAGAACTAGGTTTTGATTTAATGTCTGAGAATGCTGACCCCAAGATCACTTCACAATACTCCCCATTCAGGTCTCGGCCAATCATCGACCACGCTACATTTCTACTGTCTGTCTGGGAACCATGTTGACTATGTTGACTCTCTGTAGTATTCAATTTAAAACGAGTTTGTCTGAAAAAAAAAAGCATTAAGAAAATGCTCAGCCCTTACCTTTGCGCTTTTTTTGAAATTAAAATTCCACCTCAATAGTTTGTGATAAATAAAAAGGAATGACACCAAAAAAAAACACAAATCAATAGTGGATGGTCTTTCATTAATAATAATAATAATAAAAATGAAACTAAAATTCATATTAGATAGTTGTAGTTTTTAAAATATGCCTGGGTCAAGATGTTAGCATAACTGATTTTGAAGATCAGGGTTTGCTATTGAACTAATGCACTGGGGATAGTTTTTTTCCAACAAACAAATTCTGAGGTTTATTAAAATACACCCTCTTGATTCTATTCCCCAATATAGTCATAGAAGTAGCTGATATGCATACTGGAATCATGTTAATTGAAGTGAATAAACACATGCTAACTCACCTACACTGGAAAATTCTCTCAACACAGATCAAAAGCCAAATATTCCCACTTAGCACACAATCATAATTGTTCACCGCATCAGCGATGGTTCCACTATTATTGTTGACATCAACATCAACAGTTTGTGACGTTGGTCTAGTAATTGCACTAGGATATTCTGAACAGTCTGTGGGGAAAATATGTTCCATGAACTCTCGACCTCTGTCAGGAAAGTTAAACGAGCATTTGTGGTTCAGGCGAATGGAACGTTCCTTTTCTGAAACAAATATAGAACTATGTTTGCAACAGTAAAACCCAAAAGATATTAATGTAAAAATAAATAATGTAACCTTGTCACAACGAAACATGGGATGATTGTAACGCTCACCTAATGCTGTCCCTGTTGACTCGCAATGAAATCGACTTCACAACACAAGACGCCACCTTCAACGCGCACTAAAACCGACTGAGCTGGCGCTCACCGTGGGCGGGGCGGAGAGCCCCCCCCTCCCCCCCACCTTTCCCCTTTATCGGACGAAAAGACAAGTGAACATCGCCGTGCGCTTTCAACGAGAACCTTGTGGAATATTATGGAACCTTCTACAGGCTATGTTGTGCGTGTGGCTTGTTACTCCAGGGTTCTGTGGACGCTTCTAGATAATACCCCCCCTTATCCGTCCACTCTGAGAGCATATGATCACTTCAGGGTATAAAAGTGTTGTGGTGCGATGTGTTGGCACGCATTATACTCAGGGCTTTTATGGAGGTAAGAGTCTTACTTCATAAGTGGGCTCGTCATAATTAATCAAAATTCTCTTTGGCTTAAAATCTTATTTATATCTTCCAAATTCAAATGTTTCGGACCTCATATAAATTTGTAGATATTTATATTCTTTATTTATTTAACGAATAGTCATGACTGCGGGGTATTGGTAGTCGTCTTCACGACTATGGCACTTAAAGGAGGAACCCATCTGGTTCTCGTGTTTGTATTTCAGATCTCCGCTTCGCGGAATATTCGCACTCTGGTGCAATTTTTTCTTGGAGGCCATATATAATAGGAGGTTATGTTTATGTTCTTTCTGCATGTTGACATTATTTAGTTCTTGACTATGATGAGACATATGTAGTTGTTGTTTTGTTTCTAGCCTCTTGTGTTGTTGCGCATGCGCGTTGTTTTTTTTTTTAGTTTTCAGTTGCGTTTAACAGACTTGTAATGTAATGTTTGTCGTGTCTTTGTAGTATCCAAGGTGATTGATTTCGGTAGTTATTAGACAAAAGTCAATCAGTGGTGTATTCTCGTTTAATGGCTGATGAAATGAATAACGGTACGATGAAGAAATAAAAGCTGGTATGCTTGTATTTAAACAGTAATAATTCAACAGGTTATGGGCCCAGTCACGCTTCCTCTGCGCCGCCATTATATCGAAGTGTTAAGTTGAGAAACTTTTGTTCGTGTCGTCGCTACACATTTTGTTGTTCGTGTCGACGGTACGGTTTGTTCGTGTCGTGTGTACGTTTTGCTCGTGACGTCGGTAGGTGTATATTGCGTCCAGTATATTTTCTTTTCTCTGCTTGCAGCAATGACGGAAAAGGACACATACGATCTCACAAAATTCGACGGCACAAATTTCGCATTGTGGAAATTTAGCGTGTCATTCTTACTTGATGCTCAAGATTTGGTAGAATTTGTGGAAGGGACAGATACAGAGCCCGACAAAGCAGCAAAACTCGACGCGTGGAAAGTATGGAAAAAATGTAAGTCAAAAACAGCAGTGATCTTATTGAGCTCAGTGGATCGGACATTTCATGTGAATTTAATAAACTGTAGGACACCGAAAGAGATCTGGGATAAACTACATTCTTTGTATGGAGACACAAGTGAAGATGCGAAACAAGATTGTTGGCAACAATTTTACGATTTTCGGATCAAGAATGGCGTGCCTGTCGCAACACAGCTAGAAAAATTTGAAACCATCTGTAAGAAACTTGATGATGCAGGTGAAAAACCACCTGATTCAGCCGTGATGTCTAAACTGCTGAACAGTTTGCCATCAAGATTCTCGGCATTTACCATGGCATGGGAGTGCACTGCAAAAGATGAGCGAAAAAAGGAGAATTTAATTGCGAGGATAATTCGTGAGGACAAAAGATTGACATCAATGGAAGAGGAGTCTTCATCACTTGCGCTGCAAGTAAAAGCCCTGCAGCTAAAACTAGATGAACAAGAAAAAATGTCATCCAATTACCAAAAGGTTAATGATTCAAAAGACAAGCGGAAGAAAAATTCCAAGAGTATTGAAGAGTTGAAAAGAAAACATCCTTGTAAGTACTGCAACGAGCTTGGTCACTGGTATCGTGAATGTGAAAAGCGAATGGCAGATGAAGGAAAAGGAAGAAAAATAAGTGATGATTCTGCATCTGCATATGTGTGTGACATTTCAGCTTTCTTCTCAGAAACAACGGATGAGGACAAATCTGTGTGGTTGGCAGACTCGGGTGCAAGCCTCCATATGACTTTCCGCCGCGATTTTTTCAGTGAACTCAGACCGGTTGGTAAGATAAAGTTAGTTCAAATTGCAAGCGACATGATGTTACCTGTAGCAGGTATTGGCACAATATATATTCTTGCAGAGGTGCATGGAAAGAAGGTCAACCGGAAATTGACAAATGTTCTTTTAGTTCCGGATTTGAAACGAAATTTATTTTCAGTGGGAGCGATCAATGACAAAAATTTCTCATTCCATAGTTACCATAATCACTGCGAGGTCCGAGAAAGAAGTGGGGCCTTATCAGCAAAAGGGGTGCGTCATGGATCGCTGTTCCGAATGCTTTTTGAAGTACAAGTTTCTTCAAAGTGTAATGTTGCAGAAGTTAACTCCCTGAAGCTGTGGCACGAAAGGTTGGGTCACATTAATGTCAATTCAATTAATGCAACGGAAAAATTTGACGCAGCTAATGGTTTGGTAATCAAAGACAAATCCAATTTTTTCTGTGAAGCGTGTACTATGGGAAAGCATGCTCGCAAACCACATCCATCTAGCAAGAGACCAAAAGCTAATAATCCCGGTGAAAAGATTCATTCGGATGTCTGCGGTCCAGTTAATATACAGTCACCAGGTGGTTCAAAGTATTTTTTATTGTGTAAGGATGAATACTCAGGATACCGCTCTGTATTTTTCATGCATCACAAACATGAAGTGTTTGCAAAGTTCAAAGATTATGAAGCTTTTGTGACAAAGCAGACCGGCAACAACATAAAAATTCTGCATACAGACAATGGCAGAGAGTACCTGTCAAATGAATTCAATGCTTTTCTGAAAAACAAAGGAATTGTTCATGAGCTGTCAACACCGTATGTTCATGAGCAGAATGGTCGGGCTGAGCGTGAAATGCGTACCCTTTGTGAAAGTGCCAGATCTATGTTACTTGCCAGAAACCTTCCAGAAGAATTATGGGCTGAAGCTGTTCAGACAGCTGTGTATGTTTTGAATCGAACCCTCTCAAAACAATCTGACGGAATGACTTCCTATGAAAGATGGTTTAATGAAAAGCCAGAAATAAAACATGTGCGAGTATTTGGTTGTGATGCATACATGCATATACCCAAGGAGACACGCAAGAAGTTTGATCCAAAGAGCAAGAAAATGATTTTTGTTGGCTATCAGGGAGAGTCAAGGAATTATCGACTATGGGATCCTAAGACTCGAAAAATACATGTCAGCTGTGAGGTAATCTTCAATGAGAGAGTTGAAATGGCAGAGCAAGGTTTTCATAAAAAAGAGGGGAAACTTGATTTTGGTTATGAAAATCAACCATACACAGAAAATGATGTAAACCCACTACCAGTAGCTCAGATGGAACTTGACTTTGATCATCAAGGTCAATCAGACTTAGAAGCAGCAGTGGAGCTAAGACCAGTAGTCCAGCAGCAAGTAGATGAACAAGTAGAACCACAATTGGAAGAGATTCAACTAGCATCAGGTTCAGGAAGACAACTTCGTGATCGAGACCAGCTGCGCAGACCAAGTCGCTACAATGATTCTGCGCTAGTTGTGGATACTGTGCCTACTACTTTTGAAGAGGCTGTCATGAGTTCTGAAGCTAAAAAGTGGTTACTCGCTATGAATGACGAAATGAGTGCGCTTCAACAAAACGAAACGTGGGAACTTGTGAAACTCCCAGAAAGGAAGCATGTGATCGGTTGTAAGTGGGTGTTTAATGAGAAATCAAATTCAAGTGGGGGTCTTAGATACAAGGCCAGACTTGTTGCAAAGGGGTTTGCTCAGCGAGAAGGTGTTGATTATTTTGAGACTTTTGCGCCTGTTGTTCGTTATGAATCAATTCGATTGCTTCTAGCCATTGTAGCGGGAGAAGATCTTGAAATTGCCCAATTTGATGTGAAAACGGCTTTCCTCTATGGTGAATTGAAAGAAGAGATCTATATGCAGCAACCCCCCGGATTTGAAGACAAAGCACACCCTGAAGCAGTATGTAGACTTCAAAGGAGCCTGTATGGACTCAAGCAATCGCCACGTTGCTGGAACATAAAATTCGTGAAATTTTTAGAAAAATTTGTTTTCCAACCAACTGAGTGTGACCATTGCGTGTTTGCTGGCAAGGTCAAAGGAGCAACTGTATACTTAGCTCTCTATGTTGATGATGGACTTTTGATGTCAGCTTCTCAAGAAGCAATTGATGAAGTTCTGCAAAATTTGGAACAGTGTTTTCAGATCACAATTGGTGACGCTAAGCATTTCATCGGCCTTGAAATTGAACGAAATCGGGAAAAACGCACTATAAAAATTAGTCAGAGTGCATACATCCAGAAAATTCTACGAAGATTCTGCATGGAAGATGCAAAGCCGTCAACTGTTCCAGCTGAACCTGGCTTACACTTAAGCCAATGGCAGAGTTCAAGAGGTGAAGAAGAAAAGAAGAAACTGCA
Organism: Timema cristinae; assembly: GCA_039000515.1. Taxonomy (NCBI): domain Eukaryota; kingdom Metazoa; phylum Arthropoda; class Insecta; order Phasmatodea; family Timematidae; genus Timema; species Timema cristinae. The sequence continues at coordinate 46,233,591 of JBCFYV010001001.1, forward strand.
ATATGTGCCATACCGTGAGGCAATTGGTTCTCTTCTTTTCGCTGCAAAAGTCAGTCGCCCTGATATTGAATATGCAGTTAATCAAGCCAGTCAATTTTTAACTAACTATGGGCAAGATCACTGGCAGGCGGTTAAGAAGATTCTCCGTTATTTAAGGGGGACAATGGATTATGGGATTGTTTACGGAGACAGTGGGAGTAACGCCACACTGAGAGGTTTTACAGATGCAGATTATGCTGGTAATGTAGATACCCGAAAATCAACTAGCGGATTTGTATTTTTGTTTAATGGGGGTGCTATCTCTTGGTCCTCTGAGAGACAAAGAGTAGTAGCACTTTCAACAACAGAGGCTGAGTACATTGCATTGTCTAATGGAACAAAGGACGCTATATGGCTACGTAGAATTATTTGTGAATTGGGTTTGAAATGTGATAAGGTCCCAATGTACGTAGATAACCAATCAGCAATTAAATTGACGAATAATCCTGAGTACCACCGAAAAACTAAGCATATTGATGTTCGTTTCCACTTTGTACGGGATGTCTATGAACGTGGTGACATTGATATAAGGTACATTGAATCCAAAGAACAACTTGCAGATGTTCTTACAAAGCCTCTGCCAAAGCATCAGTTTAATTACTTGCGAAGCAAGGTTGGTTTGAGAGACAGATCTAAATAAGTGGGAGTGTTGACATTATTTAGTTCTTGACTATGATGAGACATATGTAGTTGTTGTTTTGTTTCTAGCCTCTTGTGTTGTTGCGCATGCGCGTTGTTTTTTTTTTTAGTTTTCAGTTGCGTTTAACAGACTTGTAATGTAATGTTTGTCGTGTCTTTGTAGTATCCAAGGTGATTGATTTCGGTAGTTATTAGACAAAAGTCAATCAGTGGTGTATTCTCGTTTAATGGCTGATGAAATGAATAACGGTACGATGAAGAAATAAAAGCTGGTATGCTTGTATTTAAACAGTAATAATTCAACACTGCATAAACAAAAAGGTGGATAAATGTGGGGCCGCAGACCATCTAAGAAAAACACGGGTGTTTTTAGTAATGTTTAATGTTTATATACATGGGGTTGTTAGTTAGTCGGGATAATCCCCGTCTTTTTGATATGTTTATATACCTAGGATTGTTAGTGGGTCTAGATAGTTTATTGTTACGTTTCATATATCTATATTTGTGTTAATGGTTGTTAGGGAGATAATATATAGTTTATTGTTATGTTTGGCAATTATTAGTTTGTGGGTTCTAAATAGTGGGACCGCGGGCCACCTGATTCTTAAATCTCCCAACGGGGCCTAACTTATTACTAAATTGGGTGGAGTTATTATTGTTAGGTTTGCAAACTTTGTATTCACTTTGATGCTATTGGTAAGCCTCTCGGCTGTATTAGTTAACTATGGGGTCTTGAGTCCCTTTGGGCTATGCTAGAGCTTAGGCTAGGCTTGCGCTATTATTTGAGAATTGTAACGTTTAATGTGTGTAAGGAGACCAATTTATCAACAGATCGGGGTCACCCGTTAATTGTGCCGTTTCTAGGGCCTTATTATAAGGCAGCTATTAGCTTGTTATGGTTGTATCGCCCTTCTGGCCGTGACATGTGTTTGTATGTCACTTCGCCCATCAGGCGCATGCTGGCACTTGGTATTTGTAATCTTTAATGTTCCGCTCCCCCATTGAGCTGTATTATGTTTGAATGAATAAAATTATAACTCTCTTGTTTCTACCTCTGTCCATTATTTATTGGGATGGTGAAGGAGAATAGTTACAATAATTTCAAAAGATATAGAAGAGAAAGTATGATTTAATTTCCTAAATGAATTTTTACAACACAGCCTGATAAAGGTGAAGTTATAGTGCAATCTGTAAGATTGTGATTATATTTGGGAAAGAATGCAGGATATTAAAATTCTTCACCTACACAAAACGTGTTCATACCAGTGTTTGTTAAGAGGGATTTAGGAAGAACTGTAGAACTGCCATTTAGTAAATGTTCACTTAGCTACAGCCTAACAGAAGGACATACGAACAATTGGGAGGATATGGGGACATAGGATGTGAGGATGTGCTTGTGTTGGCCCCAACAAGATTGACAATCATTATAAGGTTACAGCTCACAATCCTCTTCCTGTTCTATCATTCTTTGCTCTAGGCTCTAGGAGTGAATTAAAAGTGCACCAGCATTATAATTGAGAGAAGAACCTCCACAAACCAAACTGGATGAACGTAAGAGGATTCCTTGCTCGAAATCAGGCGTACTAACCACTACATCAACTCTGCTGCTAGTTTTGAGACATTAGAACATCTCTGACATCCTTGTCACGTTCATTTGTATTTGTTGCTTGTTGAAAGATACCTATCCGCCTGATAACCTGACAGGTTTTGACATGGCCATCACCAACAACTTGGCCACGTCATGATCTGGGAGAGAGAGTTCCGGAAGAGTCCATAGATGTGGTGTTTTTCATACATCGCCGTTATGCACTAAATGAGTTGGAACAATTTCAGGTACTAGAATTATTCAGGGTTTTATGCATTTTAAGCTGTCCATTTTTAAAATGGACATGTTTGTTTTACAATAAGTAATCTCACTGATGTCTCTATCAATTCTTGTGACACAAACTGTATCCTAACGGGGTGGATTGGAATGGAAAATACTTGTAAAATATATTTTTATTATTTTGAACACTATGTTCATTCACATACCCCTTTTGATAAAGGCTGCAAGTATTCAGATTGCGAGTTTGAGCCCAAGACTTCTACAAAAGCTTGGTTCACATTTTAAAAATTAAGCTCACAGCTCACTAACTCTTTACCTTTTGTCTACTAATTAATATTTAGTAGCTAAATGATCATTACCCTCAAAATATACTAGACTTTCCGTGAGAGAATTTAAACTTGACTTGTAGCGTTTTATCATAAGCTACAACGTTTAAGTTTAAAAAAACAAGACACATAATTACGTCTAATCATATCCCACCCCAACTTAGACTGTATAATGTCTAAACTCCCCAAAGCCCCATTTCTCTGTGTACATCCCAAGTTGGCTATATCTCACGCACACAACCAGCTAACACGAACGTGTTGCTTAGACTGAAAGCGCGAGGCAATAAGGTGTGTCAACATTGTCGGAAGAGTGAAGTGTAACATTTCTGGCACTAGATGGTTCCATCCGCCAAAACACTGTTCTGGGGCCTTCTCGTCACATGTACCACTACCCCTTCCCCTTCCTCTTGTTGTGTCTGACTGGTGTGTAACCCCTCCTCCTCCCTCTCAGAGTAAATACTGCCAGGAGGTTGGCGGTCAAGCCACTCTCGGCAGGATATCTATATTATCTAAATTAAGTTTCAGCCATTTGTAAATCTAAATTATTTTTCAATTTCAAATCGTAATAGTTAAATGTTCAGAGTCCTTTCGACTTATGTTTAATCTTTTCTGGATACTTTTGACTCGTGGAAATTATAATAATATTTAATATTCAGAGTTCTTTTAACTTATGTTTAATGTTCAGATAGTTTTGACTTGTGGAAATTATATTAATGTTTAATATATTCCTAGTCCTTTTTTAATAATATTGCGAGATAAATACCAGAGATGTTTTCTATCTATACTTATAAAATAACATGTCCTGATGACTGACTGACTGATTCATCATCGCCGAGCGCAAACTATCAAGGCTACAAGCATGAAATTCGGACTGTATATTCATTTTGTTATGTAGGCACCCACTAAGAAAGGATTTTAGAAAATTCCATCCCAAAGGGGTCAAAATAGGGGATGATAATATGTATGATAATATGTATGAAAGTCCGTCATTTTGAAAGTTACATAAACAAAATTTTGTATTTCGGTTATTGACGTAAAACAAATAAATACGTGTTTCAGGAATTTTGGAAATTTTATTTAATAAGGGATGAAAAAGGGGGTGAAAGTTTGTATCGGACTTGCATTATTTTTGATTGAGGTCAAGTTATGGTCATCAACGTAACATATCATTTTAAATTAATCTGTAAATATATATGTATATTTTCGTATTTGTATATAATCAACTTCCACGCGAGCGAGCAAAGCCGCGGGCAACAGCTATCTAGTCAAGTATATTTATAAATAAAACTTACATTTAACTTCTGATATGTTAACTTTGCTTATCTCCCATCTAAGTATTTCACTATATCTTGGAACTAATGATGTTGAATGGGTCGCAGGGAAACAGGAACAAATATATTGTATAATATTACATTTGCTTTTATTGCCCTATCTGCCCACTCTGCATTTACTTCACCTTTTTTTTATGCTGTACAACTTTGTATGCCTGCCTTTGTCCTGGAGGACGAAAAGGGGGCTACAGAATCTTGGTTGGGTGCTTCAAGGGTATTTTTTCCTGAAAGGTTTTCCACTTTCTCTCCTCCAAAATTAAATCTTACTTGTCCTTAGAACAAAACATTGTTTATTATGTTCCACTTACCTTTCAAACATGCACAGTTGAATTCCACAACTGTGTGGGCTCTCTCGATGGTGGTTGGTATTGAGCAGCTATCTATCTGAGAGCAAGCTCTCACGATCTCCACATGAGTCAAACACAAGACCATTGACACTCCAAGTTGGGGCATTTCCATCACCTGCCTGGCAGATATTTACTTTACTCACATGGCTTTGCAACATTTTATGGAATTTCACACATGTTTAAATACAATCAATATTTCAGAGTTGTTTTAATGGCCTGCATTCTCTGAAGTACCTACACTCATTCTCCCAATAAGCCCTAGACCGTGCCGCGAACATATGTGGCCTAGTCACGACGACCAGAACACCAGTATATGCTGAAACCCCCCCACCCCACTTAGAAATAGATTCGTAGGTGGGGTCCGCACGCATGCACAGTAGCATAGATTGACTCATCTGATGTTCTTAGAGAGTAATTTAAAATGAGTGCTGTCATAAATAATACCACCAGTTGTGGGGTTCATAGTGTCATACGATTTTTGTTAGTGGAAAACCTAACGCTGAGGAAATTTACCGTCGGATATGTAAGGTTTACGGGCCTGATGTCATGAGTGAAAGTAAGGTGAGAATATGAGTCAGTCTGTTTAAAAAAGGCCACCAATGTTCATAATGATGAGTAGCCGATCAAGTGTGGTGACTGACAATTAGTGTAACGTGTGGACACGTAAAATTCATGAGAACCGTCGTTTCATACTAAGGAAACTTAATTTTGTATTTCTAGAAGTTTCACGGTCACTCATTCACGAAATTGTGAGAGGAAATCTAGAATACAAGAAACTGTGCACCAGAAGGGTCACCAGAATACTGAATGAAGCACATCAACAAAACCGTCTGGAGTCAGATCAAATGTTTTTGCAGCATTTTTAAAAGAAGCAGATGGACTTTTTTCTTAAATCATAGCCATGATGAGACTTGGATTTCATATATGAATTTGAAAAAAAATTTGATGCGGTAGCGTCATTTAACACCTCCAAAGGCAAAAAAAAAAAAAAAAAATGCAAACAGGAACACTCCATCAAAAAAATAATTTCTGTTTTTTTTGAACCAAATTGGTGTCCTGCTTGCTGATTTTCTTTAACGAGGAAGAACCATTAATGCTGCAGGATATTGTGAAACCTTATAAGGACTCAGACGCGCAGTTCAGAAATCAGGTATTCTTCTTTGTCACTACAATGCTCAAGCCCACACTCCAGCTCGAACTGTTCAGCTGATCCAGCACTCAACCTACAGCCCAGACCTCCTCCAAGCTACTGTCACTTGTTTATGAATATGAAGCAATGGCTGTCCTCTCGGCATTTTGCACAAGAGGAACAACTGAAGAATGGTGTGAATCACTGGTGGCAAATTTTGTTAAAAAGGGGTATAAATAAGTTGGTGCCAAGATATAAAAAATGTCTCGAAGTCAATGGGGACTATGTGGAAAAATAAAGGAGGTATGCATGCATTTTTAGCTGTCCATAAAACTTTTCTATCGCTAATAGGTATTTTATTAATTTATTAGACCTTACTTTGTGGACGTGCCTTGTACAACACAAAGAAATGAGTGAGAGAGATTAAATGTGTAAGGTGACATTAGTCTTTGTACGAAGCACTATATTTATTTAAAATGAACAGTCAAGAGACTGGACCTGATTTAATAACTATACAAAGGTTTATGAACTGTATAAATAGTTATAGCCGAAGCAAACTCTTATTACGTTACAGACGAAGTGTTCAAGTAACTTTTCATGCTGCTAGTTCCCTGGATTGCATTGCATCAGTCGCAACATTACACAATTAATATTATATAATTCATAAAAATGTCTACTCTCACCCACAAATGGTGACTCAAAACATTTGCTACAACAAATTCTAAAGTGACCTTACAAACTATCTCTATATATTTATATTAAACCAGTCATGATTCAATATACTGCCAAAATCAAACAGTATCGCACAAGCTCTATTTTGATATTAATAATTAATAAAGGATGTGTTTCTAAAAATATATATCAAAGTGCCCTTTTTAGCGGCTCCTAATTTGCTTGAAATAAGATATATCTTCATCATATTAATGGCCACCTAAATCTGAACAGGACATAATTTGTAATCAAACACAAAAATGTGGAAATTTAATTTATTAATGACGCTGCCAAGTGGATGGCACACAAATTTAACTTGTGATCTAAAGATGATAAAGAAACACTTAACTATCTAAACCTCTAAAGTTCAACGATAGAATATTAACTCATAAATGTCCCTTCTTTTCGACCAAACTGTCGATAAAAAAAAGGGTCTGAAAGAGATCTGTGATGTGGATATGCAGAAGTTACGTGAAAATTCAGGGACCAAGTATCCCCAATGGAATGTATAGTTTCAAAGATGAAATTACAATTTTACTCTAATCGTGCAAAGACTTATGCTTTACTATGACCTTAAGAGTCAAAAAATACCAAGTCCATATAACATGAAATCCATGACCAAAAATAATAAATTTTAATATTTATAGATTCTGAAACGATAATTTTGAATAGGTTAAATTAGCTAGGCCGAAAGGGAATTTAGAGTACAAAGATATTTATCAAAGTATAACAGCAGCGCTCACCCTACAAAGGCAGTATTGCAATAAGTGACAACATTACAGAAGCCTATCTCTCTATAGAGCCTCAAATCTATCACATGTTCTCAAGGAGTGGGAATGACAGAAGGGGAGGAGGCATTGTCTCAACATAGGAACATAGTTGTAATATAGGTGGACACTCTATTACTATCTATATTTATTATATGTTTCTCTTTTTAAGGATCAAGAAGCTTTGTAAGTTGTGAAATTCTCTGAAATTTCCAGATTTTACAGACTCTAGTTTGAATCCTGGTTTTAGAACATCCTAAATTTGATTTACACTCAAATCACCTTTTGTTTCCAATATTGTTGATAGAAATATGGGTGGTATTTTTCCATAAACCATGTACATAATTATATGCATATGTTTAATTAGTTATAAAAGAAATTAGTTCTTTTTTGAAAATATAATTAGCTAGGGGTTAGTTTTGAAATTTTTACATGCTTTTATGGTGACCAAAAGGTTTTTAATCAGTTTGTGTAATTAAGTTATCGATTAAAATGATAATAACTTACCAAGGGGGGTATATTCTGATGACCGACTTAGGTAAAAGTTTTGGAAGTTGAACAATACTAGGGTCGAGTACAATAATCACATCTGCACTGACAGTATTTGTACCATTGCTACTAATACCACTCCAATCAAGTAGTTCAGCATTGCCTTCATGAAATATGCTGCTATCTGTTAACATACAAGAGCACATGTATCAGTGTGTGATGAATTCTAAATCTTATCATATTCACCCAAACTCCCCAAAAATACAAGAGAGTTTATTTTCCTCATCATTGAATCAGAGGACTTTAGGTTTAGTGAGAAAATGGTAAGAAGGATGTTTTAGAATATACACACAAATATTTGCAACCAACAATAAAAGATTATAGCAGTTACTGTAGTGCTTTGATTCTAAGACGCACCTATTTTTATTACAGAATTCAGTTTACTAACAACAATAGTACCTTATTTATCAGTAAGTACAGTATATTATTAATCACTTCCTTATGAATCAATATCAGTCTGATTCTTCTGAATATATTAATCACTACTATCCCATCTTCTGAACCGTCCGAGTGTGGGTCAAAAAAGAATTGAGATTCTAAGAAGAATGTTCATAAGTTGAGTGATCATGATAGTTTGTCCCAACAAGATGCAAACTGTTCAGGAGTTTAGTATTTATAACAGTTTTGTCCCAACAAGATTGCAAACTGTTCAGGAGTTTAGTATTTATAACAGTTTTGTCCCTACAAGATGCAGATTGTTCATGAGTTGGGTAGTGATGATATCTATGCCGACAGATTCAAGATGTGTTGTGTAGCCCCCGTAAAATGAAACTGTGACCATGCAACCACGTGGTTGTAGGTTTGTAGCCACAGTCCTCCACAATCACATGAATAAAATGTGTCAGTTACCGTCTTGTTCCCTGTCCTTGGTCATCAGGCCCTGTCCCCGGCTGCACCTGATCAGAACCCGTCCAAACTCTGTCCACCACAGGCGCACAGTAAGCAGAGTGTTTCTACTCTCCTTATTATCGCAATTAGGTGTCTGCTTGTTCAGCTCGTACTGCCAGATGTTGGCTGTGGACTTTTGGCGGGTCAAAAGCTTCTGGAGCCTTGCAGAAAAACTGTCCCTAAGAAAGAGTGGTTGTAACTAGATGAAATGGTGATTCTTATCACTATTACATCAAATGAACCTGTCCTTTAAATATCAATTAATCTGGCCCAGAACCCTTATAAATGTTTTATTTCTTTTTTATTATTTATTCCTGTCAATTATTGGGGAGGGGAAAGAGATGAATAGAACTTTATCCAGCTTCCTGTAACTAAACAAAATTATGAACTTAAGTTACTGTCTTTGCAGCAATGTTAATACCAAAATTATAATTCATGAACCTATTTAATTCAAGGTTAAGTAGATCTAGGGCTGTATGCAAGAACTTGACTAATTAGATGCTAAGTGAACACTAGCGTGGGTTTGCTTGCGTCATCATAGTTTAAAAGGTGGCGTGATAATGTGCTTGGGACCACACTATCGGTCCACTAAGCATTCATTAATGTTTTTAATAGCATTCTACAGTTATTAAACATCATAAATATCAACCCACAACCTTTCTAATAATTATTTATTTACCAAGAAGTTTCATCAAACACGTTCAGTCCTTCAACCATAACACTAACAACTTACTTCTTGTATCTCTTTTGTTTCTTTTTCGCCGAGTCCATGTCTATAGCCTCGCAGCCGAGTAACACTCCAGCCCTCACTGGCGACAAATAAAGAGTCTCCTGAGTGTGAGCGTTGCTTGTATCGTCTGAAGTGGGACATTTTCAGGCTTCATTTCTTGAGACAAAACTGGGATGATTTCTTTGATGCAGGATGTGACACTGTTTTGGGACTTAATATTTATAACAGTTAATATGCATCATTTAAATTATGTAATCAAATAATTTAAAATTTTTTAATTCTGAAATTATGAGAACTATCAAAATGTCCTTAAGGTTGATTTTTCAAAAAGTGAATCAATGAAGAATAATGAACTTCATGGTATTAAAACAGTTTTTGGAAATTTTTTAAAGTATATTAATTACACCTTCAATATATCTAAAGAAGCTTATATAACATAAAATGAAGAAATAATATCATGGTTCTCCCCAGCCAATTTTTATGACTGCCCTTTAAACATTTTTGATGCAACTGCTCCATCTAGTTTACTAGTTTAAGATTGCAGAATACCCATTTTTAGAAGAATGTGCAAAAATAATGTCAGAAAGCTCATTCTGATCATGGTTCCCTGGATTGAAAACTTTTGAAAGGCAAGAAATGATTGTCATATCTGTAAACTTGCTTCTAGATGGTTATTAACTGTGTTTATGTATTTATCATAGATTCTAGTCTTAAAAGCGTTAGTACGAATGTCTGACCATTCACCTGCAAGATACAGATGAAGACTTTTAAAATGATTAACAGGGCTGTCTTTTAATTCCATAGTGCACGGTTTTGTAGGTCTATTTCCGCTAAATTATCATCTTGCCTTTGCCAAACTTGAGACAATTCAGACAATTCAGACAGCACATGTGGACCACATCATTGCATTATCTTTTACCTCCAACCAAATAAATGTTTGAAACCAGTCACTGTTTACACCTCTTAATTGATGTTCAGAAGCACATTTTCTATTTGAAACAGACTGAGTTTCATGAGATAGACCTGCTTCCACAATGTCCTTGTTGGAAATAGCCGACTCTGTTGTTTTCCGGTTTAACTTCTTACTCAGTATTAAGTTGCTATGTTATTTTAATGATATTATTATATCTGTGCAGCTGTATTGAGACCAACACAAACTACATGTGTAACCGTTCACAGAATGTTATGTCGTGCACTAGCTTACAGACTTATAATACCCAGCTTGCCGCTACGTACGCTAACAATAGTCTCCTACTCGTCCCTCTCTTCCCATCCATCATTCCTTCCCCACCTATCCCTCATCAACTTCCTGACTAACCTTCATCCCCTTTCCCACCCAAATCTCCTTGTTTTACTTTGAATTATGAATATTGCATGGACGCTATCATTTACTAGAAAGAAAAGGTCCATTCTACACTAGCTTTTAAAACATTAACAACCGCACCCTCAAATAAAACCCAGTGCTATCAAGATGAGAGAGAAAAGAAGTTAGGTCCATTCTACACAAGCTTTTAAAACGCTAACAACCGCGCCCTCAAATAAAACCCAGTGCTATCAAGATGAGAGAGAAAAGAAGTTAGGTCCATTCTACACTAGCTTTTAAAACGCTAACAACCGCACCCTCAAATAAAACCCAGTGCTATCAAGATGAGAGAGAAAAGAAGTTAGGTCCATTCTACACAAGCTTTTAAAACGCTAACAACCGCGCCCTCAAATAAAACCCAGTGCTATCAAGATGAGAGAGAAAAGAAGTTAGGTCCATTCTACACTAGCTTTTAAAACGCTAACAACCGCACCCTCAAATAAAACCCAGTGCTATCAAGATGAGAGAGAAAAGAAGTTAGGTCCATTCTACACTAGCTTTTAAAACGCTAACAACCGCACCCTCAAATAAAACCCAGTGCTATCAAGATGAGAGAGAAAAGAAGTTAGGTCCATTCTACACTAGCTTTTAAAACGCTAACAACCGCACCCTCAAATAAAACCCAGTGCTATCAAGATGAGAGAGAAAAGAAGTTAGGTCCATTCTACACTAGCTTTTAAAACGCTAACAACCGCACCCTCAAATAAAACCCAGTGCTATCAAGATGAGAGAGAAAAGAAGTTAGGTCCATTCTACACTAGCTTTTAAAACGCTAACAACCGCACCCTCAAATAAAACCCAGTGCTATCAAGATGAGAGAGAAAAGAAGTTAGGTCCATTCTACACTAGCTTTTAAAACGCTAACAACCGCACCCTCAAATAAAACCCAGTGCTATCAAGATGAGAGAGAAAAGAAGTTAGGTCCATTCTACACTAGCTTTTAAAACGCTAACAACCGCACCCTCAAATAAAACCCAGTGCTATCAAGATGAGAGAGAAAAGAAGTTAGGTCCATTCTACACTAGCTTTTAAAACGCTAACAACCGCACCCTCAAATAAAACCCAGTGCTATCAAGATGAGAGAGAAAAGAAGTTAGGTCCATTCTACACTAGCTTTTAAAACGCTAACAACCGCACCCTCAAATAAAACCCAGTGCTATCAAGATGAGAGAGAAAGAAGTTAGGTCCATTCTACACAAGCTTTTAAAACGCTAACAACCGCACCCTCAAATAAAACCCAGTGCTATCAAGATGAGAGTGAAAAGAAGTTAGGTCCATTCTACACTAGCTTTTAAAACGCTAACAACCGCGCCCTCAAATAAAACCCAGTGCTATCAAGATGAGAGAGAAAAGAAGTTAGGTCCATTCTACACTAGCTTTTAAAACGCTAACAACCGCACCCTCAAATAAAACCCAGTGCTATCAAGATGAGAGAGAAAAGAAGTTAGGTCCATTCTACACTAGCTTTTAAAACGCTAACAACCGCGCCCTCAAATAAAACCCAGTGCTATCAAGATGAGAGAGAAAAGAAGATAGGTCCATTCTACACTAGCTTTTAAAACGCTAACAACCGCACCCTCAAATAAAACCCAGTGCTATCAAGATGAGAGAGAAAAGAAGATAGGTCCATTCTACACTAGCTTTTAAAACGCTAACAACCGCACCCTCAAATAAAACCCAGTGCTATCAAGATGAGAGAGAAAAGAAGTTAGGTCCATTCTACACTAGCTTTTAAAACGCTAACAACCGCGCCCTCAAATAAAACCCAGTGCTATCAAGATGAGAGAGAAAAGAAGTTAGGTCATTTCTACACTAGCTTTTAAAACGCTAACAACCGCGCCCTCAAATAAAACCCAGTGCTATCAAGATGAGAGAGAAAAGAAGTTAGGTCCATTCTACACTAGCTTTTAAAACGCTAACAACCGCACCCTCAAATAAAACCCAGTGCTATCAAGATGAGAGAGAAAAGAAGTTAGGTCCATTCTACACAAGCTTTTAAAACGCTAACAACCGCACCCTCAAATAAAACCCAGTGCTATCAAGATGAGAGAGAAAAGAAGTTAGGTCCATTCTACACTAGCTTTTAAAACGCTAACAACCGCACCCTCAAATAAAACCCAGTGCTATCAAGATGAGAGAGAAAAGAAGTAAGGTCCATTCTACACTAGCTTTTAAAACGCTAACAACCGCACCCTCAAATAAAACCCAGTGCTATCAAAATGAGAGAGAAAAGGAATTAAGTTCCTTTTTTCACTAGCTTTTAAAACGCTAACAACCGCACCCTCAAATAAAACCCAGTGCTATCAAGATGAGAGAGAAAAGAAGTTAGGTCCATTCTACACTAGCTTTTAAAACGCTAACAACCGCACCCTCAAATAAAACCCAGTGCTATCAAGATGAGAGAGAAAAGAAGTTAGGTCCATTCTACACTAGCTTTTAAAACGCTAACAACCGCACCCTCAAATAAAACCCAGTGCTATCAAGATGAGAGAGAAAAGAAGTTAGGTCCATTCTACACTAGCTTTTAAAACGCTAACAACCGCACCCTCAAATAAAACCCAGTGCTATCAAGATGAGAGAGAAAAGAAGTTAGGTCCATTCTACACTAGCTTTTAAAACGCTAACAACCGCACCCTCAAATAAAACCCAGTGCTATCAAGATGAGAGAGAAAAGAAGTTAGGTCCATTCTACACTAGCTTTTAAAACGCTAACAACCGCACCCTCAAATAAAACCCAGTGCTATCAAGATGAGAGAGAAAAGAAGTTAGGTCCATTCTACACTAGCTTTTAAAACGCTAACAACCGCACCCTCAAATAAAACCCAGTGCTATCAAGATGAGAGAGAAAAGAAGTTAGGTCCATTCTACACTAGCTTTTAAAACGCTAACAACCGCACCCTCAAATAAAACCCAGTGCTATCAAGATGAGAGAGAAAAGAAGTTAGGTCCATTCTACACTAGCTTTTAAAACGCTAACAACCGCACCCTCAAATAAAACCCAGTGCTATCAAGATGAGAGAGAAAAGAAGTTAGGTCCATTCTACACTAGCTTTTAAAACGCTAACAACCGCACCCTCAAATAAAACCCAGTGCTATCAAGATGAGAGAGAAAAGAAGTTAGGTCCATTCTACACTAGCTTTTAAAACGCTAACAACCGCACCCTCAAATAAAACCCAGTGCTATCAAGATGAGAGAGAAAAGAAGTTAGGTCCATTCTACACTAGCTTTTAAAACGCTAACAACCGCACCCTCAAATAAAACCCAGTGCTATCAAGATGAGAGAGAAAAGAAGTTAGGTCCATTCTACACTAGCTTTTAAAACGCTAACAACCGCACCCTCAAATAAAACCCAGTGCTATCAAGATGAGAGAGAAAAAAGTTAGGTCCATTCTACACTAGCTTTTAAAACGCTAACAACCGCACCCTCAAATAAAACCCAGTGCTATCAAGATGAGAGAGAAAAGAAGTTAGGTCCATTCTACACTAGCTTTTAAAACGCTAACAACCGCACCCTCAAATAAAACCCAGTGCTATCAAGATGAGAGAGAAAAGAAGTTAGGTCCATTCTACACTAGCTTTTAAAACGCTAACAACCGCACCTCAAATAAAACCCAGTGCTATCAAGATGAGAGAGAAAAGAAGTTAGGTCCATTCTACACTAGCTTTTAAAACGCTAACAACCGCACCCTCAAATAAAACCCAGTGCTATCAAGATGAGAGAGAAAAGAAGTTAGGTCCATTCTACACTAGCTTTTAAAACGCTAACAACCGCACCCTCAAATAAAACCCAGTGCTATCAAGATGAGAGAGAAAAGAAGTTAGGTCCATTCTACACTAGCTTTTAAAACGCTAACAACCGCACCCTCAAATAAAACCCAGTGCTATCAAGATGAGAGAGAAAAGAAGTTAGGTCCATTCTACACTAGCTTTTAAACGCTAACAACCGCACCCTCAAATAAAACCCAGTGCTATCAAGATGAGAGAGAAAAGAAGTTAGGTCCATTCTACACTAGCTTTTAAAACGCTAACAACCGCACCCTCAAATAAAACCCAGTGCTATCAAGATGAGAGAGAAAAGAAGTTAGGTCCATTCTACACTAGCTTTTAAAACGCTAACAACCGCACCCTCAAATAAAACCCAGTGCTATCAAGATGAGAGAGAAAAGAAGTTAGGTCCATTCTACACTAGCTTTTAAAACGCTAACAACCGCACCCTCAAATAAAACCCAGTGCTATCAAGATGAGAGAGAAAAGAAGTTAGGTCCATCTCACTAGCTTTTAAAACGCTACAACCGCACCCTCAAATAAAACCCAGTGCATCAAGATGAGAGAAAGAAGTTAGTCCATTCTAACTGCTTAAAACTAACAACCGCACCCTCAATAAAACCTGCTCAAGATGAAGAAAAGAGTTAGGTCCATTTACACTAGCTTTTAAAACGTAACAACCGCACCCTCAAATAAAACCAGTGCTATCAAGATGAGAAGAAAAGAAGTAGGTCCATTCTACACTAGCTTTTAAAACTAACACGCACCTCAAATAAAACCCAGTCTATCAATGAGAGAGAAAAGAATTAGGTCCATTCTAACTAGCTTTAAAACGCTAACAACCGCACCCTCAAATAAAACCAGTGCTATCAGATGAGAGGAAAGAAGTTAGGTCCATTCTACACTAGCTTTTAAACTAACAACCGCACCCAAATAAAACCATGCTATCAAGATGAAGGAAAAGAATTAGGTCCATTACACACTTTTAAAACTAACACCGCACCTCAAAAAAACCCAGTGCTATCAAGATGAGAGAGAAAGAAGTTAGGTCCATCTACACTAGCTTTAAACGCTAACAACCGCACCCTCAATAAAACCCAGTGCTATCAAGATGAGAGAGAAAAGAAGTTAGTCCATCTACACTAGCTTTTAAAACTAACAACCCACCCTCAAATAAAACCCAGTGCTATCAAGATGAAGAGAAAGAATTAGGTCCATCTACACTAGCTTTTAAAACGCTAACAACCGCACCCTCAAATAAACCCATGCTATCAGATGAGAGAGAAAAGAAGTTAGTCCATTCACACAGCTTTTAAAACGCTAACAACCGACCCTCAAATAAAACCAGTGCTATCAAGATGAGAGAGAAAAGAGTAGTCCATTCTACACTAGCTTTTAAAACTAACAACCGCACCTCAAATAAAACCCATGCTATCAAGATGAAGAGAAAAAAGAGTCCATTCTACACTAGCTTTAAACGCTAACAACGCACCTCAAATAAACCAGTGCTATCAAGATGAAAGAAAAGAAGTTAGGTCCATTCTACACTAGCTTTAAAACGTAACAACCCACCTCAAATAAACCCATCTACAAATAGAGAGAAGAAGTAGTCCATTCTACACTAGCTTTAAAACGCTAACAACCGCACCCTCAAATAACCCAGTGCTATCAAGATGAGGAGAAAAAAGTTAGTCCATCTACACTAGCTTAAAACGCTAACAACCGCACCCTCAAATAAAACCAGTGCTATCAGATGAAGAGAAAAGAAGTAGGTCCATCTACACTACTTAAAACGCTAACAACGCACCCAAATAAAACCCAGTGCTACAAGATGAGAGAGAAAGAATTAGTCCATTCTACACAGTTTAAACGCTAACAACCGCACCCTCAAATAAAACCCAGTGCTATCAAGATGAAGAGAAAAGAAGTTAGTCCATTCTACACTACTTTTAAACTAACAACGCACCCTCAAATAAAACCCAGTGCTATCAAATGGAGAGAAAAGAAGTTAGTCATTCTACACTAGCTTTAAACGCTAACAACCGCACCTCAAATAAACCCAGTGCTATCAGATGAGAGAGAAAGAAGTTAGGTCCATCTACACTAGCTTTAAAACGCTAACACCGCCCTCAAATAAAACCCATGCTATCAAGATGAGAGAGAAAAGAATTGGTCCATTCTACACTAGCTTTTAAAACGCTAACAACCGCACCCTCAAATAAAACCCAGTGCTATCAAGATGAGAGAGAAAAGAAGTTAGGTCCATTCTACACAAGCTTTTAAAACGCTAACAACCGCACCCTCAAATAAAACCCAGTGCTATCAAGATGAGAGAGAAAAGAAGTTAGGTCCATTCTACACTAGCTTTTAAAACGCTAACAACCGCACCCTCAAATAAAACCCAGTGCTATCAAGATGAGAGAGAAAAGAAGTTAGGTCCATTCTACACTAGCTTTTAAAACGCTAACAACCGCACCCTCAAATAAAACCCAGTGCTATCAAGATGAGAGAGAAAAGGTCCATTCTACACTAGCTTTTAAAACGCTAACAACCGCACCCTCAAATAAAACCCAGTGCTATCAAGATGAGAGAGAAAAGAAGTTAGGTCCATTCTACACTAGCTTTTAAAACGCTAACAACCGCACCCTCAAATAAAACCCAGTGCTATCAAGATGAGAGAGAAAAGAAGTTAGGTCCATTCTACACTAGCTTTTAAAACGCTAACAACCGCACCCTCAAATAAAACCCAGTGCTATCAAGATGAGAGAGAAAAGAAGTTAGGTCCATTCTACACTAGCTTTTAAAACGCTAACAACCGCACCCTCAAATAAAACCCAGTGCTATCAAGATGAGAGAGAAAAGAAGTTAGGTCCATTCTACACTAGCTTTTAAAACGCTAACAACCGCACCCTCAAATAAAACCCAGTGCTATCAAGATGAGAGAGAAAAGAAGTTAGGTCCATTCTACACTAGCTTTTAAAACGCTAACAACCGCACCCTCAAATAAAACCCAGTGCTATCAAGACAAGAGAGATGATAGTGTGAGAGAGAAAAGAAGTGAAAGAAACACAACCGAGTCTTTCATTTGCTTCACCAATGACATGTGTGTAGTTTCATATTGACATGGAGAAATGGGCAGTACAATATTGGTACCACGCTAACGCTAATATTTCAGCCGGGCGGCGTACCGACCAAAAAGTGCCCCAGTGCTGGATGATAATAGGACTACGCTACGATCCTAGTGTTGAAGGGCTCAAGCTAGCAAATGGAGTGCAACCATTTTAAAGTGGAGAATGAGTGTCTGGGTATATTATTTGTCTGTGGCCTGGGGAGAACAGTGAATATTTTTAGCATCACATCTTACTATGTTAACGGGTTGTACTCCTATGTTCTGACTACACTAATGTGTTAGGAATTAGGAAGGTGTAATTTATAGGATGTACACACGCATTTGGTGTGGAAGGAGAGTGGAAAACCATTCAAGGAAAACCACCATCAGTGCACCCAACCAGGATCAAACCCTGATCTCCCCATCTTCGGTAGTCTAGTCTACTGTGAGAGTAATGCCTTATACCGTGTGACCACCGAAGCGGGTCAATTAAATTGTTAAAGTCAGCAATTTATTTGTAAAAAGCAAACACTGAAACTTTCGAATATTAAAAGTTCTAAAGATAAAAACTAACTAGATTACGTGCTAAATTTACTGAATAGAATGGTTTCAATTTTTACTTAAAAAAGAGAAAAGATTAAATAATAGAAAATTCTATGATTGACAAAGATAAACTTATAAGAAAGACAGGTTAAAATAAATGCTGGACCTATAGACTAGCAAGCAATGATTATAATGTTGTACTTTCAACCTGTGAAACTCAGGTTTAACAAGCCTGTGTCCTATCCGACACATGTTTCACTAATTAACCAGAGCCGAGGCTACTAGACTGCTCTAGTGGAATATTATTTGAGTTTACCTGCAGTACTGGAGATATTTGTTGCTGGGAAGAGATGAGCTCTTGCGACGAAACACTTTCAATCACAATGGAGGTCGATAATATCTCCTTTGTATCCTTGGACACAGTTGAGATCTTTGGAGTGTTTGGGAACATATGGGATGAGTTGTTTGAATATTCTTTACTAGGTAATTTACTATCAAATAATTGTTCATCTATTATTTGTCTGTCTATACTTGAATCAACTGCTACTAGTTGTTCTTTATTGGTATTTTGTTTTGAGTTCATCCTTCTGAAACTTTTTGCATTGAAGGCTTGAAAGGAAGTCTCAGGATTATTGTCTAACTCGATTGGTAAATACTGGCCATTCTCTGTTTTACTTGAAGTTGTGAGTTTTTCTCGTGAGCTTGTATCTCTGTTGTAGATGTCTGATTGACAACAATCAACATCATTCTGATTTGATGTTTCAAGTTGTGTACACAGGCTATATTCTAAACTAAGTCTACCTTCGTCCATTGGATTTATATATTTATATTGTGAATCTAAAGGTAACACAAAACTTGAATCCTGTGACAATATAGGAGTAGCTTCAATTCCCACACTTCCCACAAAATGGCTGTCATTTACAGAGTCTTTGTAACAAAATGCATTTTTTATGCCTGTGAGAGAATTAGTTTTAGCAGAACACAGAGTTTGTTTTTGTTGTTTGAAACTTTCAGACTCGTCACACAGTTTATCTTGCTTGGCATGTTGAGAAATATTTCTAACTTGATGACCAATGTCCAATGACATATTTTTACCATCTCTTTTTTCTTCCAACGGTGAATCTAATTCTTTATTTTCACATTTGGAAAGAGAACAAATATAACTATGTGGCTTAGAAATAACTTTTTGCTCGTTGGCTCTTTTTACATTAGGACTATTGAAATGCAGTTGATTAATCGGTTTTTGTGGTTTTTTATTGATTTTCTTGTTAGATCCAGTGAGCGTTGAAGTCAAGATCTTGTCTTTTACCTTTTTAGTTAGTATGGCAGAGTCCTTTGAAGATACACACATTTTTGAGAAATCAGAGTCTTTTTTTGGTGTCTTCAAGACATCATGTTTGGTAGAAAAGTGTGGGTTATAGCCAATATTTTTCGGTGTATATGATGTTGAGGGTGTTAACTTTTTGTTAGCGGTTACCAGGCTATATTTTCCTGAATGTTGATGAGTTTGTCTTTTAGAACTGGCCATTGGTAATTTTGCAGGTGTTTCTGGGACCAATATTTTATTGGGTATCCTTTTGTAGCAACAGAGTTCTGGATAATGAGAGCTTGTATTTGTAGATGGTGACAATATAGCTGATGTTTCTGACTCACATATCTGTCCTGTTTTATAACATTTTTCTGAATAATGACTATGTTTCTGACTCTTACAACAATCAACAGGAGATTGAAATGATGCTTTAGGCTTCCATTGCTTGGTTGGTGACATGGAGTGGGTGGATTCTTCTGGGTAGCACACCAAGCTTTGGGTATGAGTGTCTATAATTGGTGACTTAATTGGCGTGTAAGCAAATGAGTTTTTAATTGATATTTGTTTACTTCTTTTTAGTTCCTGGTGGGCACTTTGTCTTCTATCACCAATAACCGGTGATTTAGATGGTCCTGTATAGTCCAGAGGCATCACTGGCAACTTTGTTGGTTCACTTGAATTAATTACTGCGGACGAGGTTTTATCAAACACCTTCAACTTAATTCCAAAATGTGATTTCTGGGTTGATAAAATTTTCCTACTTAATATTGGAGACTTTGTTGATGTGGCAGAATCTAATTGATTAATTGATCCCTTTCTAGGTGTTTCCGACTTTATCTCTTTAACTTTGGAATCCAACTTTCCTGCTGATGAACTAGACACAACCAATGAGTCCTTGTGTGGGAATGTACACTCTGAAGAGGTTTTCTTATGAAGTAATACAAGTTGCATCATTTGACTTCTTAGTTCTGGTGAAATTATGGGAAATTTATCAGCTTTTCTTGCTTTTGGCGAGATTACTGGAGACATAGGCCTATCCTCTGATTGTGTATGTGCTTTTAATGCACAGGCATCAAGTAATGGCTCACAATATGTATTGTGAGACTTAGAATGAAGTGAACTTTTGTTAAAAATAGTATTACTATCTGCCGATTCACACGAGTTTGTTCGTCTTCTTTTTGTTGTGATAAAATGTGGAGACCTTAGAGGATCACTTTTACAGTCCACATGAAACATGGAATGTGGAGGCGATATGCTTAGATATGAAGAGCAGTTTCTGTTATTGAAAGACTCGGTTGGTAAATGTGTTTTAGTAATGGATGGATTAGGTGATTTGGAACATATTTCAAATGAGGGAAAGTTGTTTTTAGCGTCTTGCTCTAGTATACAACTGCTCACCTTGTTGGAATTAGTTGTACCAACTTTGAGTGGCTTTATTTTGTCTGGCGTAAGCTGACCTGCACTGTGTGATTGTTTTAGTGGGATAGCTTCTAAATTAGTCACCTGAAATTGTTTTGTATTGTAACCTTCCTTTTCACAATGATGTGCATCCATTATAAAATCACAATCGCCAGCTACTTTAGTGCTTGAAGAAGCAAGACTTGATATATCACTACGAAAAAAATTGTGAGAGAGTGAACTTTCTTGTACTTCCAGAGATGTTTCATTACTTGAATCAACTTTACAACCATCAAAATGTAATTGAGTTGATATCCGCTCTTTCTGATAATGCAAGTCAACTTGCAAATTCCTTATTATTTCATCTTCTGTATCACTTTGGGAAGAATCCCAAGTAATACTCAGACTCTTTCTCTCTGGTGACAATTCAGGAGAAGTTGGGAGATTTGATTTACTGATAAAGCTCTCCATACATTTGTCCCAACACTGAAACAAACAGGGAAATCAGGAACAATTCTATAGAGTTCTATATAGTTCAAAAAATATAGACTATAGCAACTCCAAAATATCCTTATATGAGTACATACCTAAATAAGTAAACAAGATAAATTAATATTTATCAATTAAATTTATTAGTAGATTATCTACTTCTATTTACTTTAAGCTTTCAGTAGACTTTTGTTGGTACACTATGCAAGAATCAGGATGAGTGGTATTTGAGTGTTAGTGTAGTGTAGTCTTAGTGCTAATGTTTACATTGTGATGAGACTTGCAGGGTAATTTGAACAAGAAATGTTGTCAGTCGTGGACAGCAAAACTCCACTAACACTACACTAACACTCATATAACATTCAGACTTCTTATTGTATCCTACCCTAACACCACACTACCGCTCAAATAGCCCTCACACTCCTCCTTGCATACTGCCCTTAATCCCAAAGCAAGACCCAAAACGAAAAGATCCAAGTTTCTCCATAACGTTGGGGAAAATGTTTGTAATTTAAGTTAACTAAACCAAAGAAAAATGTCATGTCATGTCATTCATTAACTGTGTTTGCTGAAATATTTGTTAGTGTAGCTTATGTTTGGAGATTCTAGACTTGTTCGGGGTATTGACTGGTAAACCCAATGGGAAAAGATCATTGAGAAGACCTTTACGCAGATGAAAGGATATTTTTATAATGGAGCTGAATGGAGATGGTTTATAATGAGGTGGACTGGATAGAACTAGATCAAGCTTGAGATAATTCATTCACGACCTTAGTTTACTTGGATGACAGCTCAAAAAGTACTAGAAATAGTCCCTAATATATCACTATGCCAACAGCTGACATTTATCACTTTGGATAGCTGTAATGAAAACGTATGGTAATGTATTAATGTGATAGTTAACCACAGTAATTTAGACCAATATTATTTATAATTATATGAGATCAAACACAAAGCTTATTTATAGTTTTATTCCACTTTAAAAAATTATCATTCACAGCACTTCCACAAAAGGTCTAACGAAAATAGCTTTAAAATGGCGATCAATGAATTTAAACCATGTAGTTGAACCTGACAGAAACAAGTTCTTACAATGATGCACCCACACAGTGGATAAAAATATTGTATTCAGTTAAATATTTTGAAATACAATAAAATAATCATAAAATCATTTATTATAAATAAATAGTATGAAAAAACTTAAGTTTACATTATTTTAAATGTAAAATATATCAGTTAATTAAAAAAACTTAACATTTATAACGAAACAGTGATCTTGTACAAGTGTTCTGCTACCCAAAACCTAAACATATGATTTTTAACTGTCATCCAGGTAAAACCCTATCATGAACAGACTCTAGGTGACGTAATTTTGTAAGTGTGGCAATGAACTTTCGAGTTCCTAATGCCACAGAATACCTAGTAAGTTGCCTGTATCTAAAGTTAGAGGTTTAGAAACTCTTGACGCTGAATTAAAAGTTTGCCACTATTTACAGTAGTAGTTTTATTTACCTTATTACATGTATTGTGACTTACCATATGTCTGGGGCTAGCCAGAATAGTAGTCTGCATTGATTTGTACGCGATCGAGGTTTAAATATCTGCATTTGGACAGGGGAGAACACTGGTGCATTTCCTTTAAAACTACACTCCTCATCCATAATCGTTAGAATTGCCTATTAAATACCTACCTTAGTGTTAGTATAATAGATATTATGGGTAAATTTATCAACTTGCATTTTATTTCACCTTGCCAAACAAATTGAGTTTTTTTTAAATTCCTAAAGTGAATTGACATTTGTTCAAGGTATTTGTGTATATCTGAAAGAGGTTTAGATCTTTGATACCGGACCCGGTCCAAGCTTCTTAAATGCCAATCAAACAAAACCATGTTTTTTTTTACTCTTGCTAACAAACTAGTCTGTATTAAAATATTTTCTCGAAAGTTTAATAAACTCAAGGAATGTTCTAACAAGTAATCAATCTTATTCATAGCTGTCAATCTAATTTTCAGTAATTAAAACAGAAATAGATATTAAAACAAAAATAGCCTAAATACAAATGAATATCCAGCACTACACAAAATTAATAAAACAGAAGAATAAATTAGTGATACAAACTAAACACGACTCAAATAAAAAGAAGACCAAATAAACTTGTCCCTCATGGAAACATTTTTTTTCAATAATGACCAACAAATTAATCATTTTTTCTTTAATCTACCTTCGTAGAGCAATTCTCTTATAACCACACGACAACAGGTAGCTAGTCCTATTACCTGGGTCTCATACGACCTAACAAAAGAGCGCACATATCTCTACTTGCTACCAACTATTTCTTAATAGACAACGTTTAAAGTTTCTAAGCGTTACATTCCATTTTATTTTGTGTTATATTGGTAGGCCAACTCGTGAGATTTAGAAGTTTATTTAAAAATGTGTATTATCATGTGGTGATGAGCCCCGCAAGCCCCAATGAATGAAACGCTCCTGTTAAATACCCTAATAAAGTACAATAAAAAAAACATCAATCGCAAAATAAATTATTTTGCGAGATCTGATATTATCATTATTTTTGGGTTTAAATAAGTTGTGAAATCTTTTTTTCACACAGTTGGTTCTTTCTCGTAATATATTACCGATACTAAAAGGAGGTTTGTGGGTTATTTTAGTTCCATTTTAATACATGTATAAGCATAGGGGTGTGTAACCAAAACTGGTAGTCAGATGCCGTGCTAAACAAATCATGTGATTTGAAAGTGTTATTTTTCATAGATAGTAGCTTACAATTAATAGCCTACCTGTGGAATAATACTAATAGTTAAGTAAAATATTATCAATGGGTTTTTAGCCCAGCATCTTACTAGGTAGGTAACCATTAGAATTATACACTCTTGTATTAATTAACTAAAGAGTTAGGGATGAGGAAGGTTTAATTTAGAGGACATGTGCCTTCATTTGCATAGAAAGAGCAAGAGATATAAAAACCATCCCGAGTACATTCAAACTGGAATAATCCCAATTTCCTCTTCATCGGCAGTCTAGTCTGTTACGAGAGTAGTGGCTCCGATCATGAGGCCACCGAAGCAGGTGTTATCAATGTTGACAAATAATATATATGTGTTTGTATTTCCTAAAAGTCCTTTCCTATGAGAAACCTACTATAGCTTAGCTCCTCTCGATGAATCTGTGCCGGTGATAGTCATATCTTCCTTTAAATCACTGTTCATTTGACACACCTACAGTGGAAATTCATAACTTATTTTGATTTTTGATTTATATTTTTAATCTTAAATGTGTTTTGTTTCGTTGACATAAAACTTGTTGCGCAAACATTGACAGTGAGTGTCTGTATATATACACAGACACATAAGCCTTGTAAGAGTGAAGATCTAAAAGAGAGGTGTCTGGTACGTAGCCTAACCTTTCTGATGTCACATCAGTCTCAAACATGTGCTGGTGTCTTTATGCAACATTTCAACTAGACATCAATTATTTATATAATATAATCTCCTAAACGACTATGAAAAATAATAAACTGAGCAAAGACCAAAAATATGTCAACCACGAACTGTTTACATTTTAACAAACAATATAATATAGCCTAAGTAAAGATAAAATGTGGAACATCGTGTTAATAATTCTTTGTGATATATTTTTTGGTCGGCCTACTTTGTTAGTTAATGGTGCGTGCGCTTTATTTGTCCCATTTTAAGTCCTTTTACTTTGTTGTAGTATAATATTTTGAAATTTTATTCACTTTTTTACATACACAAGAGTATGGTGAATCGAATCAAAAACAGGATTTTTAAATTTTGAAAACTTAAAAAAAAAACTACATCCAAACAAATCTCTACAACAAATCGCCCAAATCACTTATGGAATGTAAAATACCTTGTGATCCAGTGTGCCAAAATGGCTGTGAGGTCATTGGATAGTGAGTCCATTCATGAATAATTATCGAAAAAATTACATTTAATTAAGATTTATTTTATCTATAAGAAATTAAAAATTTACTTTATTGATACATTAAAGGTCAGGTTGAGCAAGATTAGGAAAGTATCATAATAATGAATATATAAATCATGTTGACCGTTATATCAGTATGTAAGCTTATTACTCTGACTTTCTCGACTGGTTCGTTTGTTCAATTTAGTTGAAATGTGCACCCATTACAGATGGTGTGAGTGTGATTTTGTGAAGACAATAGATTTAGTTTGCGTTTTAAGGGTAACTTAAATTGTGCAACTTGTTTTAGAAAGTAATTAATAAAAAGTGTTTTTTTGAGAATGTAATAATTTATTAATTATTATCGTCATTATCATCATTAGCACCGCGTCTTACTACTTGATCGGGTTATATGCACTTACGCTAATGTGTAATGGTAGGGTGATTGTGAGATGAAACGGAGGACCTACAGTTTAACGTGGAATCCGAACCACGGTGGAGGCCTGGCATTCCTCACATCATGTTATTATAGTGTTATGCTTTATGTAGATGAACATATACAAGAAATCTATAGTTCCAACTTTCAAGGCCACGTAATATAATATAGGCCTAACAAAAAGTGTACTTGCATAGATTAGTATTTTTCTTATCTATCTGAATTTTTTTAATGTTTTTTATTCAAATTTCCATGGTTTTTTTTAATTTGCCATAATGTATTGTATAGCAAATATCAATATTAGTTTTAAAATAAAGGTGAAAACAGGACGAATGATGGGTAGGCTCTATCATCCCCATTTGTTATAAGTTACTTTAGTTTTAGTGCCCCGAGCTGATGTGATCGGCTTTCCAGATTTGTGCTAGTTCTGGCATTATACAATATATGAAGTAGGATGTTATTATTTCATGAGACAATTACCTTCTATAGTAAGACAGTATATTTTTATAAAAATGATAGGAAAATCTGAAAAATTGCTTCAAAAATAACAGTTTTTGTGATTTTTCCCATACAAACTTGCAAAAATAATTAAATAGCCATGGCATTCTTTGCAAATGAATACATTATTTTATGTGTGGCATTGAAATTGTTAAAATGAAGAAGTCAGATAATATAAAAGTAGATATAATATAACTAATATAGTTAATTATCACGAGCCCTAAACACAACTTTCACTATATCAACATTTAATTAAAAGATAAGCGTATAACCCAAAAGGATAGTAAGACGCGGTGCTAATTTAAAATCTGACAGGATTAACCAAGTTATTTAAAGTAGGCTACATGTAGGTCTGTGTCAATTTTGTGGTTGGATAGTTTCAAATATATACAAGTTGTGATGTTAATATTTTAAATGATTTATTATTTCTCCTCTTACAGCACATCACTAGTTAAATATGAAAATCGCAGTTGTTTTCTGATTTTAATCATCATTTCACCTTTGCTTGGGAAATATCTAATTAACGATAAATTGAACCAAAACAGTGGGGAATACGCCACACTGTGGAGTAGTTTTCTTGAGGTTGGGGTATAAAATAGCCCCCTATTCTATATCTTACAAAAAGCAAAGCTAAGGTAAAATAATTTATTTAGTATGCTTTCACAAATGCCACTATCAACGTTCTGTTGCCAATTATTTGAATAACCTTAGAAACATTTAATGCCAGAGAAAACTAACCTTAACTGGTTTCGAGTTACTTCTACGTTTTTGAGCCATATTATTTATTTGTGTTTTATAATTAATGATATTAATGTAAAAAAATAGTATGTATATTTCGATCACAACATAATGGATTAAACAAAAAGATTTAATTCAAAAAGCATCCCGCTCTCATGGAAAAGTAATTTATATTAAAGCAGTTTGATCAACCCTCCAACACTATAATTTCTAATCATGGAATATAAGAATACAAAGTTTAGTAGCAGCACCTATAATGGTACCACACTCTTTGGTCCATCTTTGGTAATTGAATAAATTTTCTATGGAAGTATTGATTGTCTACAAGTTGATATCGTTTATTTAAAATCTACATACTTTAAATTACTTTAAAAGTAAAAAATGAATTGAAAAGGTGATAATCTCTTGTAAATATGTCAGTGGGGTAAATAAAAGGAATTTTTTAAGGTTAGAGAATAATATTACCTCCATGCATAAACAATAATAGGATAGTATTGTGATGAGCATTTTTAACTGATATTATTGATTTGTATTTATTGTTACGTACATTAAGATTCGGATGGACATCTCAAGAATTGGCAAAGCTATACTCTAAGTAGTACCATGTGCTACCACCTCACCGGAGCTCACTGCTATAGCTAGGGCGGTAACAACACCAAACCCTCTCTCCCCTCCTATACACTCCCACCACCATTCGGAGTGTCCTTTACTCTATGCCACCACTACCACACCTTTCAATTTTGTTGCTTGCTACACAACCAAAGAAAAGCTATCATGATGATGCTCTCTAGGGCAGCGGTTAACAAACTATGGCCCACGTGTAATTGTAAAACTTTCGTGAGTTTACTAACAAAAATGTCAAATTAAATAGAATAACCAGTGCGTGTGTTTAAACATGTAAACAAGTGAGCAAGTTCAATTATAATATTACATGTGTAAGAGCAAAAGCTTGTGTTTACAGTATGAGTGGAGTTTGTACTGGGTGTACGCATGTGAGGACAACAGCGTGTTAAGGAAATTACAGTAAACAGATTTCTGCTTTAAAAGAAGAATTTTTCAAGGCGGTTTGCTGATTTTAAATCTTTGGAAGATCAATTCAATTTTTTTTTTGTTACTCCTTTACTTTCAAAATTGAAGCAGCATAAAATAAGCTCCAGTTAGTATTAATTAATCTTCAAGCAGACAATGCTCCGAAGGAGACTTTTTAGAATTTGAAATTAACTGAACTTTATGCAAGACTTGTAGAGAAAAGTTTGGTAATTTGAAAACGTTTGCCAGAAATATGTTTGTGTTATTTGCTTCTACCTTATTTGTGAACAGACTTTCTCATGCATGAACATTAACAAAGCAAATAACAGATCCCTCTTGACAGACTCAAATCCACATTATGTCTTGCGAATTAGAACGAGCAAGCTGAATTCTGACAAACAAACTCGTGCAGGATTTTGGAAGTTGCATAAATCCCACTGACTATAACAATTTGAGTAGGCAAGTTATTAATAAACATTAACAAAGCAAAGAGCAGGTCTCTCTTAACAGACTCAAATCTACAAAGTGTTTTGCGATTTAGGACGAACAAGCTGAATCCTGACTTAAACAAACTAGTGCTGGGACCGAGTATTGAACTAGCCAACATAGCTTTAGCTATTTCACGTTCATGAGGCAAGAACATGGAATATCTCTCTTGATTATATATAATATATATATATATATAAAATATATATATATATTATATATTATAATATATATCACTAACCGATAAAACATATTTTTTTATGATAACTAATCACATAGGCAATAATAGACTTTCAGTAAAATTAATAAGTACATAAAATATTGATTGAAATTTATTATGCTATGTTATAATATTCGTTGTGCATTGAATAACACAAAATATTTTAACAAATATTATTTGGAAATCTGTGGGACAAACTACATGGGTATGGTGTACAGCAATTAATTTATATAACAATTAATAATGTAATTCCAATAATCTAGCAACAGAATTCAAATCATTTAAAAACATAGTAATTTTATCCAGCCTCCTTATATATAATTATATACATTTATTAGAACCCTACCGGTGAAATATTCTTCCCACTCAGTTCCTATCTGACCAAATAAATGTTTTGTTAATTAACTTGGCATTATTTGTTCATTGGTGGTGGGTAAACAAAAGTTATCCTCAGGGAGAGACATTTAACAGGTACATATTTAACTAGCCATATTTACCCTAAAACACTCCACGAGTCTCCGTTGCACTTAATATATTTATTAAAAGGTAACAATCTAGATAAACAAACTACATTCTTATGAACAACTTACAACAATATAATTAATAAAAATACTAAATAGTTACAAACATAGGAAAATACATAGGTCCATACATTTACTATGCTTGGAGTAAGGTAGCACCATAAGCAAACGCCTCAGTTTTATCAACCACTTACAACATTTAAAACAAACTGCTAAAACAATTGAACAGTTACATAGATAGAAAGATATAATAGTTTCATTGAATTAATAGCTTGCATTAACTAAAACAAAATTGTAGAATAGTTGAAATAATCACATAACTATAAGGAAATAATCTGGTCAGACTCTAACCTTTAATTTAGTAAGCACCAGCTGTAATTATGAACTGAACCGCAACAAAAAATATACAATAAATTCATTAATTTGCAGTGTTGTATTTATTAATTGTTTAAAATAAGAACGCATATATAGGTGTCCTTTTTCCTATTTCTTCTCTTTTTTTGTATTTCTTCTTGAGCTTTGATAATGTAGATTGGATTCCTTATGGGCATTGACCTGGGGAACCTTGGATCCAACAACTTAGGAAGCAGACATTTCATTTTAAAAAAATTGTTAGATTGTCTTCCATTTCTGACTGCCAAAAGCCATTGTTACCAGCCACTCCTCTACTTCTTAGCTTCAGCCACACTAGACTAAAAGAAAAGCAGGGGGTGGCTACAAATGATTATAAATAATAAAGGCATCAGCAACAATTTGGTAATGAAATGAATGTTTTATTTAATATAATAACAATTTAAACAATAATTTAATTGGCCTCAAAAATACATCAGAGTTTGTGTTGAAAATCATATTAAACAAATGCGCAGTACTATCATGCGAATGTTTCCAAACATTAAACATGTTCTTAAGTCAACTAAATCAGTCTGGAAGAGACAACAACTCAATCCAACAAAACAATGTCAGTTTCACAACGTTGAATATTGACAAAACAACCTAAAGTGTTGACTATCCGAGCAAATTACTTTATAAATGTTAATCAGATATTTATTGACTACAAAAATAAAATAGCCTAATGGGTATCTTTTAAATTGGTACGAAAGTTGTCTGCTACTCTACATTGAATCCAGACAAAAAAAGAAAGAAAAAAGGGAAGTTAAATTTAATATCATACGGATGTTTCGGGGAACACAAGAGTTTGGCTTACCGACCATAGCTCAAACTGCCACGAGAGGATCCGAGGTACGTTTCCGATTTGAGGTGGGAGGGGGTAATTATGTTGGCTGCACAGCTTACATTTTGGTCATCTTTAACTATGGTTATAAGATATGCATGTATCGAATTGAGATCTAGAAAGAAATTATTCAGTATATATATATTTATAATGTGTGTATTGTATTGTGTGTATCGTGTTCAATCCAGTCCACCTATATCTTACTATATCCTCTGCTTAGTAAATTTGGGGACCACTGTTCTGAATATTAAATTTCCTAGCTTTTATAGAAGAAAAAGTGTTCATTAAATCGTTATAATCCATTGAGGATGATATATAATTTTCAATCGATAATAATGATAAAGGGTTCAACCTTTCTTGAGAAGAAGTTGATCTCAGAAACGTTTTTATTAACTTCAACTTTGAAAAACTTAGCTCGGCTGAAGCAACTGGCATAAGTATAGTGCGTATAATCCTTAAAGCCACCCACAAGTTTATTAAGGCATCTTTTGAATTGGTACTTGACAATAAACTTAGTACATGCAATCTTAGTACATGCAATGGAGTTCAATGGGTGCGTCGCGCAAAACTTCAAAATGTATTTAATTTAAGAAAGTCATTTTTGTTACAAATTACTTTCTTTAATCATATTTATATTTTCCCAGATAAAAAAAAAGTTTATTGAGAAATTTTGTTAACCCCCTGAATTTTTGTGTGTATGCGGCTGCACACGCCTTAGACCGGCCCTGTCTAGAACCGTCAAACACTAAAAGAACAAAAAAATTCCAAATATCGATGAATTCGTAGAGGTCGAGGATAATAAGGCCCGGGAAAAAAAATTAAAATCCTAGAATCTAGATGCCTAACTTATTGGTCTAATAATGAGAGGTATTTTAAGTACCTTAGTAATGGAATACATTTGTTTATAATTGGGAAAACATGACATACTTTTAATCCAGATGGATTTTAGGAACATAATCAGTTTTGTGCTCGTCATAGTTCTTCATGATTTAATTAATTTTTGTCTCAATTTGTGAATTTTTTTTATTCAGAGATCAAAACATATTTTTTATTTCAACTAAGCACAGTATATTCTTTAAAACTGTTAGACTTTTCACATAACTATATTAACCTAGTGGTTGCCCTAAAACACTATAAACCCACAAATTCTCATTCCCAAACCTCACAGTTAGGCACATTGAACCAAAACTTAAGCAACACAAATTTAAACTCCTTTTTACATAAAATCTTCATCATTATGAATAGTTTTGCATATAAAAATACCATGTATATATTATAAACATAATTCTAACGCAATTATATTTTCGAACAATGCTTTTTTAATAGAATCATACATTTTTCCTGCTTACCTAAAATTTTGTCAGAGGGGAAGAAAAAAGTTTTAGAAATCAACTCCTCATTCTTATGTTTGGGTATAGAAATCCAAAAAATTATATTAGAAAAACATTAAAGCTATATTTATTATTCCCTTTTTATGACACGATGTTAGCTATACTGATATATTTTGACCCTATATCTATTTTGTAAAGAGAAGATATATTTTTTGAACTTTACATTTGTAATAATAATTTAAATATGTGTTTAAAAGGTATTATTATAACTTATTTACACCAGGACACATTAGTCATCTCCATACTATACTAAATGGACATAAACACACACCTTACAATGGACCAAATCGTGACGCTAAAGTTTGTCATCTGCTTGTTAAGAAGGGGACACATTTAACGGTGTCTTTAAATGATCTTGTGCAAAAAGTGTGTTTGATGAATAAAAGTTTAAAAAAAATAGTGAATCCCAATATCACGTCAATTTTTAAACACAAAATTTAAAATTCAAATAAAAACCACCCTTAGTTATTAACAATGGACGTGTACGGGAGGGGAGAAAGTGAAGGAAAAACACATCCCATATTAACCAATCAAGCCTACACATAATAATTTGCAAGATGATAAAAACATAGGTAGGCCTACAGATATTGTCAAATATTATTAACTATTTACAACAAGAAATGACCATTCCGAATAACGAATTGAAACCATTGAAAAGAATTTACATATTTTAATAGGAAAGAAGAGCCTGTAAGGCTAAGCCAAAATAGTTATAATAAAAGTTGGTACCAGAAATTAAAAACCTCCGCCTCGCATCTTAATACAACTTATAAATCACCCTATAAAACTTGCCCAAAAGAAACGTTGGCATCCCAAATTTGGCACCATACAAACTGCTAGACAACAAACTGCTCGACAAGCTATAAACAAATATTTGGAAGGCTGGGTGGGTCAAGTGGCCGACACGACTTGGACCAACTGCTAGACAAGCTCAAGTATAGGAGTACAAAGTGATAGACAACCAAGCGATCGACACAAGAGGACCAACTGCTAGACAAGCTCAAGTATAGGAGTACAAAGTGATAGACAACCAAGCGACCGACACGAGAGGACCAACTGCTAGACAAGCTCATGTATAGGAGTACAAAGTGATAGACAACCAAGCGGTCGACACAAGAGGACCAACTGCTAGACAAGCTCAAGTATAGGAGTACAAAGTGATAGACAACCAAGCGGTCGACACGAGAGTGCAACACCCTCCACTGTCCCTGTAGGAAAGGTCCTTAAAACTACGGGAAAGGGGGGATGTGCGTACATGTTTTAAACAACAACAGATTAAAGAGCAAAGTTTTTAAATCAGGAATATTTTAATTATCTCCAAGAAACAAATAGACAAAGGATAATGGCCTTAATTCAAAAGCTTCCTAGTAACTACTATCGAAAAAGAAAACATAGCATCTTAAAAATGTAACTTTTTAAACGTATTTCCTTTACTATTCTCAAAAACATGACTTAAGGTCTTTCGTATTATGTTACAAAATAAGAGTATAAATGAAAATACACTAAAGTTTTCCAAAGAATAAAAGTAATAATTTTAACGATCAATTATACTGAGTGAAATCTCGTGTCCTTCAAATTACTCTAACTCAAAGTTAACATCTAAAAAAAATGGACACAGATTTATACGCTAGAAATAGCGTTTACCAACTAACAGTTAACTTAACATCAGGAAACGTAACTATTAACCGTTATTGCATAAACAATTGCATACTTGAAATTTATTTATTTAAATCGAACAAAATATATTTATATATAAAAAAAAGGTATATCTCCCTAGACGCAAACATAAGATTTATCCTATACATTTAGTCAATTCAAATCAAATGGTAATACCTACAAGGGGTTGACAACTAACTTTAACAATTTACAACGTATGTCAATCATACTTGACACTTAAACAAGATAAGAAGCGTAACAAAAAGCTAATGCCAGACGCAATTGCCCCATTGTGTCTACTAGAAAACATGACAATTTATATTATGGGTTTCTTTCCCAAACACGCATAATACCCTACAAAACTAGTTATAATATTGAACGCAAAGTTACTGCCAGGTCCAACCTCCATGACCCCAGTACATGTAATGCAATAAAAATGAGTTTATTTAAATCAAACATATGAAACTCCCAGGTCCCTCCTTCATGACCCCATATCAACAAATGCTATTTTTATATAAATGAGTTTAACAATATCAAACGGTCGGAACTCCCAGGTCCCTCCTCCATGACCCCAATACACGTAATGCTGTTTCTATATAAATGAGTTTAATGATATCAAACGGTTGGAACTCCCAGGTCCCTCCTCCATGACCCCATATCAACAAATGCTATTTTTATATGAAAGTGTTTAATAATATCAAACGGTCGGAACTCCCAGGTCCCTCCTCCATGACCCCAATACATATAATGCTGTAAAAACATACAATTTACATACTCTTATATATACTCCTTCTGAACCTAGACCACAAAACAAGGGGAGGAAAGTTTATATTCAAGCCAGTCACGTAATCACAGGCATTACGTCATTATACATCAGTTTCTTCTTTCTACGTGGTTTCTGATTGGACATCAGCCGTCGCATTGCAGTAAACTACGAATATTTGAAGTTCATCTTTCTTGAAAGTCGTTGGAAGCGTCTGTTGCTAGGTGAGAGTTGCCATAATCTTCCTCCAGGCGGCAACACAGTGCAGATATGAATTGTCGCCTTGACCCTCGGGAACGTCGTTCAGTTATAATATTTTTCTTGGGCCGGTTACAACTTTAGACATTACTTATAGTCGTCCACGACCCAACCCGGCCGTTTTGACTTGGTAGTACTCTAGTGATGTCAGCTTGGAGATCCAAGGTACGTGAAGAACAACTCGTTTTGTAGACAGACAATATTGGATAGTTAAAGAACGTTTATTTGATGTGTGATGGTTGGGCTGCATTGGGCTATAATAGTGAATAGTACTATTATAGGTTACGTCGGAGTTATTAAGGAGCGGGTAGTATGCTATACGCGATTAAGCGTGTAGAATCAGGTTGGGTGGGGTAGCAATTGTACAATACGAAGATTGTATTGTTACAATCCTCCCCCCCTAGACAGGCGGGATGAGAAGAAGTCTCTCTGCTCCACTAGGAGATGGTCCAGTGTCACATCATCTCGGTTCGTGTTGTAACTTCCATAACACCATGGACCGGAGATGCATCATCTTCACGGCGATGGTCCATCGTTTTGTTATCTTGTAGTTGTTGCAGACCACTTCTCTAGATGACGTTGGCGCAACTGACTTTGAATTACCGGATACCAGGATTCACAAGGAACGGGATGCGTAACTAGACTCAGAAAAGATTATATTACAACAATGTTCCTAACAATTGGTTAAAACCAGTTCATGTGTAGTACATAATGTAGTTCGTAGAACTTATCAATCTAATAAATCAAGACACACCTATTTCAGATCCAATAAAAATATTTTTAAAACCAGTCTAAAGTAATGTAGGAGGGCGTCCCCCCCTCTACCACTTTAGAAGGGTAAATATTCGAGATACGCTACATTCTTCTATTATTTTGCATAGTTGAGTAAAAAAAAAAATTCATTATAATTTTTGACTTCGAGACCCAATATTTCAAGAAATGGACTTCACTATAATCTATGTCCAAGCATTACATGAAGTCATTACACAAAACATCCCTACATAAATTAGACCCACGAGTTCAATTATAGGTTTCACTACCAATAAGGAACTATACACATGGTCAACAAACTTCAATTACACAAGCCTATAGCAAATATATATGCTCCCATAAGCCTATACAAACTCTATTTATGGCAAGACACGTGTGAAGGCATAAGGCCAAAACACAAAAAAATTACTACAGAAATAAGGGAAGCCAAAGTTAAATTATAAGTCCCCATAAACCTATAAATATTCGAAGCATAATTCCACTTATGTAGATCTGAGTTAATACCAAAAAAATGGATCTAATCCAAAATAACAATTACCACAAAGTATTCGCTCAGTACAGCGATCAGTATCAGAGTACTACAAATTTTTGCTCCAAATTTATAT
Organism: Timema cristinae; assembly: GCA_039000515.1. Taxonomy (NCBI): domain Eukaryota; kingdom Metazoa; phylum Arthropoda; class Insecta; order Phasmatodea; family Timematidae; genus Timema; species Timema cristinae. Next base: position 46,269,399 of record JBCFYV010001001.1, read on the forward strand.
GAAATCCAAGGATCCCTAATAAGTTCCCATAAACTTGCGAAGGACTAAACGCATGGTTCCGCATCAATTATGAGAGTAATTAAATATATGGCATAATAAAAGATTTTGCTTAAAATGTATATGTAGTTAATGTTTGCCTAAATAACACTGTATGCTATGTGTAAGTATTGTTTGACCTCCTGAATAACACTGTATGCTAGGTATAAGTATTGTTTGACCTCCTAAATAACACTGTATGCTAGGTGTAAGTATTGTTTGACCTCCTAAATAACACTGTTTGCTAGGTGTAAATATTGTCTGTCCTCCTAAATAACACTGTTTGCTAGGTCTAAGTATTGTCTGTCCTCCTAAATAACACTATGCTAGGTGTAGATATTGTTTGACCTAAATAACACTATGCTAGGTGTAAATAGTTTGACCTCCTAAATAACACTGTATGCTAGGTGTAGGTATTGTTTGACCTCCTAAATAACGCTGTTTGTCACACGGTCTAATAAGGTTTTAGGGTAGCTTGAATAAGAGTAATCACCCGCCTCGGTGGCGTAGTTGGCTAACGCGCTTGTCGTGTTGAAGTTCAACTGCTGAGGACGGGGAGATTGAGGTTCGAATCTCGGTCGGGTGAACTAGGGGTGGTTTTTCCTAAACTGTTTTTCACTCTTCCTCCACGCAAATGCGGGTTCACTTCCTCTAATTCAACCTTTCCAATTCCCAATCCATTAGCGTAAATAGTACTTAAAGCGTATAACCCGAACGGGTAGTAAGACGTGGTGCTAAATATTAATATAATAAGAGTAATCATTCCGACTGAGCGGATTGGGCTAATAGTTACCACCCTTGTGATCTTTACATCTAACTTTTACACTAATGCGGGATTATTTCATCTTAACTTAGCTCCTTATTCTAACCCATTAATAAACCTGGTGTTAACGCAACATTAACAAAATGTTCTTAGCTTCGATGGTTGATGGTCTAAGGCGTCATTCCCAAAATAGACTGGACTGTCAATAACGGGGATATCAGGCTACAAATCCGGCCAGGTGTATGGAGGGTGATATTTCATTAATGGTTTACATTTGTAATGTAACTTACTTGCCCTTAAAGAATATGTGAAAGCATTGACAGTAATATCGTCCTAATTTTATAAACGTATTTAATTTTATTTGAACTTTATAATAAATTACGTGGCGCTTAAAGCACTTCTTTTTCTAAGAAGGCATGAACCACTGACAGTGACGTCAGCGTGTGACGCTAAGTGAGTCAATACGATGACAATTTAAGGTTTTTAAATAATAACTTCCTATTCTGGAAAGTTCGAATAGAGATTTTAAAAGGTAATTTGAGGCAGCTTCCGGCTCTCGGACCTTCTATTGCCACCGAGATATTTTTTTATTGTATTTTTAATTTTTTACAAATCCTTCCAGAATGATCTTTAGAAGCGAGTTATATATACTAGCCGTGGTGAAATCACTAGCAGTGTCAAAACAGCAGTGTGTGTTAGAACAGCAGTAGATCACAGAGTGGTTCACTAGCTTCGTACGTTCGTGTATTCATTATCAGTCGCGTCTCGAAATTATTAACATGATCAGTTTTACGATCAAAACAATAGTGACATTAAAATAATTCACATCTAACCTAATAATTGTGTATTATTTCAAGAGTTCAACAATTGGTGCTCAATCACAGGGTTATTAACAATTATATCATCAACGTACCGAACCGTTTTAATTAGTGCTCGATCACGGGGCAGTTATCAGCTAATTAAACAGAAACACATCAATTAGCTCCCATCACGGTGTAAGAATATTTCTATAATTCTTCACATTCTCCCTACATGCAAATGAGAGTACACATCTTATAATAACAACATTTCTTCTTTAATCCATTAGTGCAATTAATTTTTTTTTGTAGCACTGTGTCTTACCACCTGTTCGGGTTGTACGCTTATTTACTAATTACGTTGATGTGTTGAGAATGAGGAAGATTAAATTTATACATAGTGCACCTGAATTTGCGTGGTGGCAGAGTGGAAAATCTTTTAAGAAAAATCACCCCCAATATACCTGACCGGAATCGAACCCTGATCATAAGCTACCAACTTAATTTCTGGCAGTTGCTCTTTTATATAAGATTTCATTTCATCTTGTTAGTTCTTAAAGTATGATTTTACCATTTATAACAAAACGTTTGTCTCCTTTCCTCAGATCCGATAACTCGTTTCATTCAGAGAAACATTCTTTATTTTCAGATACCATATTGTTAGCATCAAAGCCTATTATTTATTCGAAATGATAACTAAACTAGTGTTAGAAAATATGTTTTGAAGAGTGCAATGTGTAAGTAAATTATTAAAATAATAAACACGATGGTTTAAGTTTATACATATAAAAGTGGACCTCACCCTTTTTGGGCTAGTTAAATCTAGGTGTGTCGGGAGGGCAGCAATTAATAGGAGGATCCAGACCATCCTTATACCCAACTTTCTAAGCCCATGTTTATCACTTTGTTAGTTTTGAAATAACTAGTCTGTCACTTGAGCCACTCTTAACTGGATTCATCTCGATGTTTGTCGAGCAGTTGGTCCTCTCGTGTCGATCGCTTGGTTGTCTATCACTTTGTACTCCTATACTTGAGCTTGTCTAGCAGTTGGTCCAAGTCGTGTCGGCCACTTGACCCACCCAGCCTTCCAAATAATTGTTTTCATTTTGTCTACCGGTTGGTTGTCTATCACATGGTCCAGCTCGTGTAGATCACTTGGTCCACGTCGTTTCTTCGTGTCTAGCAGTTGGCTGTCTACCACTTTGTCCTCTCGTGTCGACCACTTTGTTGTCTATCACTTTGCTTCTCCCCCCAAATTTAACGCTTATATTAAATAGAAGGAATAAATTCCATATAATTATTTTATTATCATCTGGGTGCTAGACAGAGAGTATTTTTTTTAAGGTTGGAAGTGATCGGGAATAAACACGAATCATTTAAATGTTCGGTTGACGCCATAGCATGTACACCAAAGAGGTAAACAGAATTTTAAATGAAAGTTAGACTTATAACATCCCAAACCTGTGACTAGGTCATCATAGGCGAAACATCTATTTAATTACAGGTGGACAATATTAAAATATCTGTATAACCCGAACGGTTAGTAAGACGCGGTGCTAATAATAATAATAATAATAATATTAAAATCAAGAGGATACATAAACAACTGTACAAAAATTTCTAAGGATAATAATGTAACCTCACTTCAATAGTAACAATTGTCAAAAAACAATATGGTGGAATTTTTAGAAGTTAATGTGGACGTTAAAATGCTAACCAGAAGGTAGACCTCACGTTAACTTTACGAGCACTGTAACGAAGATGCTAGCTCTAACCTAACATTGTAAATTCCAAAGTAGTGGTCATTTTCGTTTAACCGTATGTTAAGCACAGTCAGGGATAACAGTCGGGGATGGTAACAAGAGAGTTTTTATTGCTATACAGTTAATACAAAAATACTGCTCAATGAGAGAGTAAGAAACGCTAGACTGTAAATAACCATTAAAAAAGAACAATTATATAATTGGCAAAACAGGTTCTATAAACCATAAAATACCGCCAATGCACAAACGGCATGTAACTAACATCTGATATATGTGGGATGCCTTCCCACGAACCTAAATGGCAACTCAAAATATATGATACAATCTATAATTAAATTGACCTTCATACTAAATTCTTATTAGCCCCATAATAATAATTATTATTATTATTTACATCCAAAACAAAGACCCAGGTACAATAATAAATCAGGTAAATATGAAATAGATATCAAATTGCCATTACCGGTGATTCCCAATTAGTCCAAACAATAACAATGACATTTAACATACATCCCTCACTCTATTAGGACATATTGAAATAAACCACAAAGTTTCTAAATTTGGAGCTTATGCCTCAAGCGGATGCACAAATATTAAATATTAAAGCCCAAATAAGAGTATAAATTTGTTGACTCATGGCCCCACTTTGACTAGCATATAATAAACTTCAAACATATGAAACAATAATAATATATCTCAAATAAACAAGAAAGTATTATAATCTCTCAAATAGTTAAAATTGTCAGGATTAAAGAACGGTGTCATCTGATTTATAACTGTCCCAAGATGGTGGTACTCAAACATATAAGCCCATCCGTATGGCGGATAAAATAGATTTTAAGTTAAAAATTACAAGAACCAAATATCCTTCAAAAAGACCACAATTAAAGGCAGACAAATGGTTCGGACTAACTGTCTTAATATATCAAACCCTTACATGGCCTTTGGAGTAAATTTACTCAGACCATGTGGTGTTAATAATCAATTAAATTAAATGTCCAGAAAATCCAGAACGATAATTTTGAAAAGTTAGAACATTAAAGCCAAAGGGAATTTAAAATATTCTGACGTTAACTATCCTACGACCAGGTCGCTCACCTTGTGATCAGAGGGCAATCTATGCCTACATCACAGAACGCTACCATTATATATCCAATGGCTATGTCATGTGCTCTAGAGGCACGGGAACCAAAGGAAGGGGATTGGGGTAAGGGGTAGCATGCTTCCAGAACATGCTTTAACATTCCACGAGCCTTCAAACGTGCGCCGAATAACAGTTCTCTAGTTTCCGAGCTCGGCTGACGGAGCGCATCCATCTCGCAAATATCACTCGTCTTCATTTCTTGGGCGTGGCACAACTTTCGTGGTGGGGAATTAACTTAGTACCTTGAGCTAGTCCAACATTGACAGTGTCGCGGTGTGTTTGTGGAGTCGTGGTCTTGCCGAGACGGGTCAACTGGGCCGGAATGGTGAGAAAAATAACATATTAACCTTAATGTGTTGTACATGGTTACAATAGAATATGACTTTGTAAGATTGGGCCTAAAGTATTATACCCCACTTGATTGAAGACACATTTACATTAAAGGATATACAATTCAGTTTTTAAGGTAATATTGTACAAATCAAAATACAATATTTAAAAATAAATATGTAATTTGTAGCTAACGCCCATGTCGTTTACATTCTGCCAAGACTACAATATATTTAAAAAATTTCACTAGCTTATATTATAATGGTTTAAGAAACAATATTATATTTAAAGTTTGAAAACTATAAATTACTAAAATTAGCTTCAAACATAATTACAAACTTTGTGTATTAGTTTTACATTCAAATTATCATTTATGTTATAGGCTTGTATGAAGTAATACTGTATTACACTAGCTATATTTAAAGTTGGCTCTTAGCTTTATAGTCTAGCCTATTGATTTCAGAAGCTACATTACAATTAATATTTGATATCTATAATTAAATAATGTAGCTTAAAACTTAATTAAATGTGTTTGAATAACAAACTTGTGAAATAGTTCTACATTCAAACTATTATTTAGGTTATAGGGCTTCTTGGAAGTATTACTATATTACAATATATTTAAAGTTGGCTCTTAATTTGTATAATGATTTTAGAAATCATATTATATTTAGTGTTCGTTAAATATAATGAAATAAGGTCGCTAAAAACTTGATTGGTTTTGTTCATATAACAAACTTTTCGTAGAAGTCTTACGTTCAAACGCTCATTCAGCTTTTAAGCTTGTAAGAAGTATTAAAGTATTACTATTTTAGCCTAAATCGATTTATTTAAAGAAATAAGTCATGAGTGTAGAACTTATGTATGCTCTTCAAGCCTTTTATTAACCCATTTTGCCACATTACCTTGTATGTTTGTTTATTTCACAATGGTGTGCAGACGACAGCTTGAAAATTTAGATGCGGATGCCCATCCAGTTGTTTATATAGATCAATGGGACACATACATAATCATATTGTTATCCGCCATCACACTGTATCAATAAGTAAATGATATTCATAGAACTATGGCTGCCGTGACCCAGCATTAAATCTGGTATCCAAACAGTAACTAGAGTAGTATAGCGGCCACTTTCTGTACTATATTGGTAAATCCAATGGCCCTAATGAACTATGTTGCAGGCTATGTCTAAATTCATTAAACGACCTTCATTAAATGTTTAGTGCATTTTGAAAAGTTATTAGCGCAACATGTACGTCAAAACTCCCGTTGTTATTTCGGGTCTTATTGCAGGAGGATTGGCTGTTTCTCTAGCCCTTGGACGACGATTAGTTCCTCAGTTACTTCTTTTAACAACTTTTGGTTTACTTGTCACTGGAGGGCGTTACAAATGGCTTTACATACTTTACAAGACTCTTCCTCGTGATTTGAGGTAAGCCAGATATAATTTATATTTATGAAATACATTAACACCATGCTTACATTATATTTTAATTTACTCGTATTCCACATTTGAATCTAATAGTTTGGTATAAGCGAGTCTAAAATTATTCAAACGAAAATTGCAGGGCTCATTTCTGTCCTACTTTTGAGGAAAAACCTACTTTTTGACCTCCAGAAGAAAGAAACCGCTTTGTTTGTAAAGGTTTAAGTGTAGATCTTCCTTTTTGCTGGTAAGTTAGCAAAACAAAATATTGTATAATGTGTCGCGCTGTTTGAATAATTATGATGTCTGCCCGAGCGCTTGTATAATATCTTTGAAATTCAATGGGTTTAAAATTGTTTTTGGAGGTAGTGTTATAATGAACTATTTCCAACTAGAATAGTCTAAATCAAAAGGCTTGTTAAGCTATCTTTGTTTAACCCCATGGAAATAAGGATTCTCACAAACATCAACCTAGATCTGACACCAGGACCTGTCTCCCTAGGCGTCCATCAGTGGCATGCAGTCTACCAAAGATGGTCTTAAAAATTACAATTATCAATGCAACACAGTATAATTCACAAAGAATTTCATCAAGAAAGGACGTGGAGCCCATAAGTTGTACTTGGCTGGACTCGAAGAAGAGAATTGAGGCTGAATGGAAGAAACAAGAGCAAGAAAACAAAGATAAAATAAAAAACCAAAGTGAAGAGTTTCAAGCGTATAGGAAAGTTTTGGAAAATAAATTTCAGGGAGCTAAAGAGGCAATGCAATAAAAGAACCTTTTAGAAAGACAAGAATCAGGAACTTAAGAAGTAGTTTGATCTTACAAGTCATTAGTAGCAGAAGCAAATGAAAGAATTATTAATGCAATGAAAATCAACTATCGGAAAGGTTTGCAAATAGCTCAAACTACACTAGAAGTAACCCTAACGAGTTGTAAGACGCAGCTGTAAAAAAAAATTATTATGAAGTTTCACAGATTATTTTTAAAATAATTTTATTTTTTGGTTAAAGACGGTCATCTTATGAGAAAAATGAACAGCATTATTGTAGTAATTATCATTATTATTACGACCTACTGTCATTATTTACAAATGTGGATTTGAAATGAAATGACAAAGTAAAATAAATATTGTACTAAAGAGAAAATAAATTAAAGAGGGGGGGGGGGATATGAAAGGAGGATTACAAGGGGTTTATGGTTGAGCATTCCTCCTTTCTTCTTTTATAAAATACTATTTCTTATTTTTGCTACAGGCCCAATAATATAAAAACATTGTGTTTAATTAAAATGTTGTTTTTAATTATTTTATTTTGGCACTATGAGGTGAATATAGTGTTTTTAACATGTCCTACTTTTTGACATCCAAAATATGCTATGAGGCTTGAAATGGTAAATAACACTATCACTGTAGAAATGTCGGATAAGCTAGATACAACTAATAACTTTAATTCTATTTTCACTCAAAGAATGAATCGCTAATATTTAATTAAACCAAAAATAGTGAATGCTATACACACACATCTACATCTCTTTTCCTTTCCCTTTCTAGGTTAATTAGTTTGAAATAGAGATGAGGTGATACCCTTTGTTTACCTGTTCCAAACCGGTAATGGAAATCAAGTGTATGATGAATATGTGCGAACTATGTGAATCTAGCAAAATAGGCCTAACTGTTGAAGAAGTTACATTTTTTAATTGGAAAACAGTGACTGAAGTAAAGGGTATTAAAATTAAAAGAGAAGAAGAGTAAAAAACTAATAAAAACACCAGAAAAATTCCTCCAGTCTAAACTTATAGACAATTTTAGAAAATAATTGGTTTTTTTAAGAAACACATTTTTTACATGATGCATCAAGGAAGGAAATTAAAGGAAAAGAAGAAAACGCTGCCTGATATTCGAAATAGATTTTTCTCAGAATTGCCAGCCTAAATATGCTAGCATTTTGATGCTTTTATTTTCTTAGTACACTGGAGTAAGGTATAGTTTTGATGGTGAAATCAAGGCAATATCGTTTGCACCTGCTCTGATGCTTACGGAATATGGGCACATTTGCAACCAATTTTGAAAGAGTCTGGAGAAAGTTACCCAACTGTGTGCACTGTACACTTTTTCAGTGACAGGCCATCGTCACGAGATAGGAATCGGGGGTCAACATGCTATCGAAGTTTTCCCTGATCTGACACATTTTACATAGAACTTTTCAGAACATAGTTATGGGAAGGGACCATTGGACAGAGTTGGAGGGTCCTGAAAAAGATGTGCAGACCAATACGTCCTTCACGTTCATGATATCACGTGCACTCATGATCTTACAGAAGAAGCCTTTCAAGAATAACGTAGTACTATTGTGCAAGAGAATTTGAAGAAGTGATAAAATCACTTCCGGAAATCAAAAAGCTTCCATTCTGCAAAGGTATTATGGAAGTGAGACAATTAGCTATCAGAAGTGGGGAGTTACAACACGCAAGCTATCGTGTTTTGAATGTCAGCATTTTCATCTCAAACAAGTGTGCTTACAATATGACTTAATGTGTTAAATGTAGTAACTCCTCCACTTCAAATAGAAAACGGTGCAAACAAGGAACTTTTGTCATAGAGACATTGAATAACTCTCAGTTCTTAATATGTCTAAGTTCACTGGGTGATTAAGTAAGGTTAGATCTGACCTTGCATTGAGATCTTGTTCCTTCCATTTCTTTATGTCATCATCATTGGCTATGGGGCCAGATATGTGCTCGAAATAAATGAAGTAGGCTAACTGATTCTGAAATGTTTGAAGTTATTGTATTTTAAATGGAAGTTTTAAGTTGTGCTTGTTGATTGTGAAAGTGTTCTAGTTCGCGCTGCTAGTTAAATAGCTAATGCAGACTGTGAATTTCCTCTTGGGGCACCAGCACCCCCTCAGTAACCCCTACTGTATTTTGAACAACCAATACTAACAACAAAAAGTAGCCTTCTCTTGCAAGTAAATATTTATCTAACAAACACAATATTGCAACATTATTTAAACAAAATATTAATGTTTCTCAAATGTTTGTATTTAATCTAACCCTAAAGGAGGTAAAGTGATGGAGTTTGGACCACTTAGGACTACATTACTGTACCTTTATCTCTATTTTAGGGTGTCTTGACTTGTTGAAATAAGGAATGCATGATTTTGAAAATTAGTTAACTCAAGTAATAAATATGTACTTAAGTTATATAGGGGTAACTTGGGATACTCGACCCAAATTATAGTTTATTTTTGTAATTTTTGTTTTTTTATTTTCATGAATAAAAACTACCAAAGTCACTAATTTGGAATCTTAAACAAGTATTTCAGTGATACCATGTAAAAATTAGGCATATTCAAGTACTTATAAGTTAAATTGTACAACCTTGCAAATGGGTCATGTATCAATATTCCTAGGGATACTTGGCCCACACTTTAAAAAGAAAAGTAATGGACTCATGAGTAGAAAACACACTGATTACTTCAAACCTCAATTTACTGAAAACAACAATATAAGCGGGAAGTATAATCTAATAAAATCATTATTATTTTAGCAAAATATGAAGAATTGGCCAAACTCACTCTATAGCATAATTAAATTTATGTTTAAACACAAAACTGGTTATCTTATCGTTTTTAAATGAAAAATCAGGAAGGCGAGCTTTGATTTGATCTGATCTGGGTCAACCTCAGCAATATCATTCTTCTCAGGCCACTTAAAACTATTTTCATCCAATCTTTTGGCAAATTGAACAGTAAGTCCTGTTAAATTTTCTAATACTCTCCCAACCAATCTTCTGTCACACTTCTTACAGCAAAACTTGACAGCAACCCATTCATCAATTTCAGGTAGAACTACTTCCCAAATGTCATTGTCAAAAGGTAGGGCTGACTTCTCTTCAGATTCTGAACTATAAGTCATAGGCCCATCAGACTCGCTGTCTACAAGGTTTCTTTCTTTCACATCAGTCTTCATCAAAAATAAACTTTTCTTTATCTTAAGTTTTTTTGCTTTTTTCTCTTTCTTTTCCATTCATTTAAGATGTTCAGCTTCAATTTCTGCTTTGTTTGGTGTGTCAGTCACAGCAATTGTTTTCCCTTTCTTCCTTCCTTGATTAGTACTTTCAGTTTTGTTTGCTTTTGATAGGAATAATAATAAGTGGACTTACAACAAATCCTTGTGTAAACCTCGACAGTGCTACTAATATAATTGTAATCTACTATAACATCACCACCTTGGTCACTGGGACAGTATCAATCACGGTCAGGTCATATAATGGGAAATAGCACTGGTCTCTAGGATTCCCTTTACACCCTTTAGTCACTCAATATAGGCATGAGAGCAGAGTAAGCTTATAAACATCTTATAGCAAAATTTGCTGATAGTTCTCAAAGATTTTAATATTTTCTGTTGGGGGGGGGGGGGGCTAACATCTTTCAAAAAATTATTGTACGTAGTTTTTGAGGGGGGACGCGGCAGTTGGCCTAAAGGCATTTGGCCTAAAAATTAACTTCACAAAAGTCATTTGGCCTAAAGTTATTTAGACTAAAATGTAAATTTAAAACCTTTGGATATCTTTGGAAAGTAAAAAGTACTGTTAGTTGCTTCATCTGGATCTAGATAGCACAACTGATGCGAGATAGGTCAATGTTTTTAGAAATATTGTTACTATCTCCTACATACAGCTCTACACCAACAAACCTATAATCTTAATTCACAAACAAAAAAATAGATCAGTAGTTCACAAAACACTATACCACCTGTTTTGTGTATACATTTCCGATATTATTTCCTTGTTAGTATATCTCACGGTCATAAAGTTAATAGGAATGAAGATATTAGTGAAAAACATTTTCAGCATCGTTTATGCGCAGTAAAATTATATGTGTACATTCAAATGATGGGGACTTTTGACAACTTATTTAGAAAGGCAAAATGAAAGTGGAAACTAATATTCAACCCACCCACTATAAATTTGTCTGAAGTGACACCCGATTTTCGTTTAAAGTGACTGGACTAAATTAATGTTAACTCTATTTGAACATATTTTTTATCTATTGTATTTATAAATGTATATATAATAGTGATATACGAAATAAATTTAGCCAGTGGATATCAAAATGGCCATTTATATAAACTTAAATTATGGTTTTGACTAAATCCTTAACTCTTGTTGTTATTATTATATATAAAATTAGTAGTTTTTTTTTTTCAAACTGTGTAACTATTTGTATTACAGTGATATTATTAACATCATGGGCTATGTTTCACAATAAGTCCCTTGTTTAAAAAGTATATACTAATTTCCCTACTTGTAATTAGCAAAGCATTCCTCATTTATAAATTTTTACCAATAAAAAATGTAAATATTGACTATTGAGTCTAAAATGAAGTAGATATATCATTGTTGTACAAAATTTTTCCTAAGAGGTTTAAGGATAAATAACAAACTTTTTGATAGACTTACTTATACTTAATTACTCTATGGTATTTGAGAATTATTGCGTTAAAACTCGAGTAGTATATCTTTACAACTAAAGCTCACAAAATTGTATTAATATATTTGCCAATATCTCAGAAACTGTTGGTTTTATAAAAATATATTCCATATAAAAGTTTTTTTATTTTTAATAGTACTACAATGTTGCAATGATAAGTTATTTAGTCTCTCAAATAGTTAACGGAGATACGTGAATTTCAGCTTCTGTAAAGTACCCTTAGTCATTTTCACGGGAAAATGAAAATAGTCAATTTATTTATAATCTTAATCAATGCCTAGATATAAATTTTAATCAAAATCGTTAAAGCCAATTTTGAGAATCTATTTTTTCTCTTTTCGCCCTTTATTAACCTACTCTTAATATTAAGTTTAAACAGACACACAGACATACGTCATTGTAAAGACCACTTTTTTAAGATTGGGGGGTCATGAGACGTTGACATCCATCAACATTAAAGGTTAGATTTTTTTTACGGTTATACTTTACCTTTAGTGTTCGAAAAGTTAAAAAAATATATATATTTGCTTATAGCCTAAAAGGTATTGGTTTTATAAACATATTCTTCGATTAAAATATTTGTATTATAAATAGGTCTACATATTTGTAATGATAAGTAATTTCATTTCTTAAATAGTTTCGGAGATATAATACAAAATGAGAATTTACGCATCAGACCGGAGCCCATAAAGTCATTTTGCCAAAATATTGAGAGTATCCATTTTGTTTGGAATATTTAAAAATGAAATTTAACTAAAATCGATAGAGCCGATTGAGGTTATCGACCTTTTCTCTTTTTGCCCTTTAGTAAACTACCCTTAATTTTAGGGTTAGATATCCAATTCCAAAAATCCCTCCAGGCAACCCTGAAAACCCTCGATACCGAGTTTTAACCCGATCGGTAAAATAGTTTAGGCTCTAGTTGGAGGTACAGACAGATAGATGGACATTCAGAAACAACCTTTTCGGATTTTGGGTGTCATGAAACTTTATCTGTAAGATAGTTTTTTTGGGTGACCTAGGGGAAAGGTGTCAAGACTTCTTTCTGTGCTGGGGGTCCGGGGTTCAATTCTCGGTCCCGGCACAGATTTATCTGTCTGCCAAACTTTTCCTTCACCTCTGACAAGACGTGTATTAATCACAACTTGTGAATGTGGGGAATGCCAGGCCTCCACCGTGGTTCGGATTCCACGTTAAACTGTAGGTCCTTCATTTCATCTCACAATCACCCTACCATTACACATTAGCGTAAGTGCGTATAATCCGAACAGGTAGTAAGACGTGGTGTAATAATAATAATATTACGAGTATTAAGTAAATATCTCCACTTTTAAACAATGGCGTGTGAGAGTCCGTGCCTAGTTCCGTACCATTTATTTTCTTAATTACTAAACCATACGTATTATCTACTACACAATCATACGAAGGCCTAAACACTTAACACTTTATCGATCCAGTGATTTAAAATATTACTTTTTTTTACTTCTAAATTTTCTGATAACTCAACCGGTCTTTGTTACTATTTGAACACACACTTTTAAATGCCTTGTATTGTCCTTCCAGCCGTGAATGAGTTTAGAACTATTTCTGTTCGATTTAGCTTGTGCTTGGAGGTTACTTCATTGTTGTCATTGTTTTAGCCAGTGGAGCTAGTGCAGCAAGAAATGAAAAGTAAAAAGTACTGATACTTATTATTATTATCAAATAGTATAGTAGGTCTACCTACTATTTTATGCCAAAAGTGTGAGTTCCTACTGGGGGGGAGGGGGTGGGGAGTCACCGCTAGTCGTTCCTCTGGAGAAAAAAATTTCCCGCGATTAATTTCTTGTTTCCTTATCATATCTGGTTCCATCAGTTGTAATAGTTTACAAACATTTTCATAACGCTTAACAAAAGTTTTGAAAGAAAAATATTATCATTTATCAACTGGGGGAATTATGTCTGGTAATCCCCCTCGTATTGCAGTTATGTCATGTCGTATTTTTGGAGCCGCTTCTTCCTTTTCATCGACATCGGCAACAATGCACAGAGCAACACCCAACACCTCCTCTTCACTGCTGATATCACTCACTATCACATGGATTGGATTCAGAACCAGTGTTCGGACAAAACTCCTCAGGGTTCCGATCTAACGTGTGGCAAACTTTAGAGCTCGCGAGTCGCAGACAATTTGTACCGAAAAACCACTCCATGTTGTGAGCCCGCAAGCAAGCAATACCGACCGAGCGGCCGCCACCGTTAGCGATGGTAGGGTCAACCTTTGCGAATAGTGTGTGTTATTGTGTCAACACAATCGGATCTGCAGACCCACTGCCTCACCGATAACTTTTGGAAGCGCCAGGAATCGAATCCGGGACCTCTGACCACTAGGCCACAAAGGGGGCAATAAAGAAACCATATTTAAGTTGTAAATAACGCTGTTGCGTGGTGATTGGCTGAGAAGAACACGTGGTAACCTTCACTTAGTGTTCCCTTGGACAACTCTAAGTTAACTCAGCTCGACACGGGTGGCGAGCGGTAGAACCTCATGAGGTTTCGTTTGTGCTCTTTACACGGAGATGTCAGGGTGTGTTTACCCTCGTGTGGTGTCAGGGTGTGTTTACCCTCGTGTAGTAGTTACTGTTCAGGGTGTGTTTACCCTCGTGTGGTATGTCACGGGTGTAGTGTGTTACCCTCGTGTGGTGTCAGGGTGTGTTTACCCTCGTGTGGTATCAGGGTGTGTTTTATCCCTCGTGTGGTGGTCGAGGGTGTGTTTACCCTCGTGTGGTATGGTTGTTACCAGGGTGTGTTACCTCGTGTGGTATCAGGTGTGTTACCTCGTGTTTGGATATCAGGGTGTGTTTACCCTCGTGTGGTGTCAGGGTGTGTTTACCCTCGTGTGGTATCAGGGTGTGTTTACCTATCGGTGTGGTTATCAGGGTGTGTTTACCCTCGTGTGGTGTCAGGGTGTGTTTACCCTCGTGTGGTGGGTCAGGGTGTGTTTTACCCTCGTGTGGTATCAGGGTGTGTTTACCTCGTGTGTGTCAGGGTGTGTTTACCCTCGTGTGGTGTCAGGGTGTGTTTACCCTCGTGTGGTTTCAGGGTGTGTTTACCCTCGTGTGGTGTCAGGGTGTGTTTACCCTCGTGTGGTATCAGGGTGTGTTTACCCTCGTGTGGTATCAGGGTGTGTTTACCCTCGTGTGGTATCAGGGTGTGTTTACCCTCGTGTGATGTCAGGGTGTGTTTACCCTCGTGTGGTGTCAGGGTGTGTGTTATCACCTCGTGTGGTGTCAGGTGTGTTTACCCTCGTGTAATGTCAGGGTGTGTTTACCCTCGTGTGGTATCAGGGTGTGTTTACCCTCGTTGTGATGTCAGGGTGTGTTTACCCTCGTGTTTGGTGTCAGGGTGTGTTTACCCTCGTGTGGTGTCAGGGTGTGTTTACCCTCGTGTGGTGTCAGAGGCGTCACACCAACTGCCGAGGACAGCGCCGCCCCTTGTGTCCTTCCGTCGCCATGCTCCTCATACATCAAGGTATATCCGTAGAAGATTGCGTCCATTAGCGAGTTGAACACCCTGTACAACTTTAACGGATGAGATTTGTAAAGGCTAGGTTCATTTTGTTTTGATAGGGCACGTGATAAGAGTTGTAGCTTACTGATAACATAGTTAACAACACTGGCTATTCCGAGCTGATTTATATATTTTAATGTAAGATTTATATAACATTAAATTTCACCTTGGAGGTATTTACATTAATAACAATATTCACATTGACATTTTATTAATACTAGACTAATTGCGTTATATATCCAATTGCACCAATGGTCACATGGTCTAAGACATCTGGCTCATAAAATATGGTGATGGGGAGGACCACGGTCATCTGACTACTCCAGCAGAAGTGTATAAAAGCACATTTCACGTCAAATCATTTGATATATATTAAAATATTCTTCCCAGTGTAGATATGTACGTCATACAAGTTAGAGCTAAAATATTTTGTTTGGTTATTTTTGTGCTTAAATGGCACCATGGTGTCATTGGAAAAAGAATTATTCTGATTTGAGTTGTAATTACTTAAAATATTCATATCTTCCATATTTATTAACCAATTCGGTTGATTTTGGTGTCAAAACTTTTTTTAGTAAAGAAGGCCGCGTGGTTCTCGATTTGAACTAAGAAAATCATGAAAACTCTTTTTTTTACTTAACTGATTGAGAAGAAATTCCGTTTATTATTATTATTATTATTATTATTATTATTATTATTATTATTATTAGCCCCGCGTCTTACTACCCGTTCGGGTTGGGTTCCGTATATCACGAAGATTTATTTTGCAATTCAATGCCACTTTCTAGACACTACAACTCAAACCAGATGTCGCATCGTGTTAGGGTTTCTGTAGTCTTTTTTGAAAACATTGGACCCATTATACCACGATTTAAAAAACATCATATTTATCAATATTTATTTTTAAGTTGAAAAAACTATTTTTCGTTTAAAGTATATCGTACCTGCGTGATATTACTAAATGACGTGTCGGTAGGTGATTTGGTGATATTAGTGCCGGTTCAAGGCCGTCGGAACATTTACTGAACAAAAGGCCGGGCGGAGACTAAGATGGGTTTATGTCCATGCTAAATTAGGTTGAGTACAGATAAAGTTACATGTTGTGTATAACAAGATTCATATTTCATGACCTTTTTACTCTGCTCACTATTTCAGACTGATATTTTCAATTCATTGTTTGAATATAGTCATCATTTGGTTGATCCCCACATCAGAACTTATTTCAACTAAAGGTTTGAGGTTTGCTTATACAGGTGGCCAAATAGCTCGCCTCTTATATCCAGCAGCGGCCTCACTCTGAATTGGAGTATGAAACATCTTAAAATGCAATGTATACTTTTGTATTGACTGTACATTAGTCAGGCAACATGAAACCCAGAGTAAACAAACCTTGAAAGATTAGGTAGCTGTATGTCAATTGTCAATGTCAGTGCCAACAGGAAGAGCTTATGTTAGGCCTTTAAGTATCGAATTCCATTGGAAGCCGCCAAACACCCGAGTAATTAGTTTCCTTCCAACCGATACTCATGGGACTATTCGAGTAAATACTAAATATCCAATACTCATAAATACTCCATACTAGATACTAGATACTCGATACTCGGACAGCAGCTAAATACTAGCCTTCACCGTGGTTGGAAAGTGAAAAGATATCGGTCCATCAAAGCACTGTGAACACAGGTCACAGTGAAAAATCACTGGTATAAATCACCAATATTTTAAAATCACAGTCACTGTATTCACTGATATCGTAAAATCACGGTTTCGCCCATCTCGACACTAACACACACAGGCAAGCCAGCAGTTAATTTGTTTAATTATTATTTTTTGTTCATTTTGATTTATTTATTTTAGGAAAAGGGAAAAGGATAATACAGGTAGTTATAATTTCACTGTAAAAATTCATAAACAAAAGTATGAGGGTTCATTAGTTTGTGTTTCTTTTTCAGTGCAGTTTTTATTGAGTTTTTCTAATTCCTTTTTCTCTTTTTGTATCTGAATTTTTTGCATTTCAAATTGCTGCAGCAAGAAAAGTCTCTGCAATCGTGGAGTTGACAATTCTTTTGTTTCTTCATTTTCTTCACACTGGGTCTTACATAGGAATTTGTAGATGGAGTATACTTGAGAAGACGTAGAAGGTTTGAGGACGTTGGAGAGTTGCTACGCTGACATTTTTAGAGCAGAGCTGTTGTCTTCGGTTAGTTGTGATACCCCTACTGCACAACTTCCGGCCACTTTGGTGAAAACTGGATCTTATGCTTCACTTAATATTGACAAAAACAGGTTTTCCCAATCTTTTAATTAAATTATTTTGTTCCCCGTCGCTTTTTTTTTTATCAGTTTTCTTATTGATTTTAGTTTTCATGTTTTGAAGCATTTTACTCATTTGCGATTGGGTAACTTCAATCCCATTTTCTTGGGAATATGTGTTACATAGGCCTTACCACGCCTTTTTTTTCTAGAATAATTTTTGGCATTCTAGACTTTTCCAACAAACCGGATGTTCTGCAAGTAAATCTTTGTCCGCAATTTTCTTTTCGGTATTCCCTTCATATTCACTTGAAGACATGTTAAAATGCTTATAAAGACGATAGAACGACACCTACAACAGTTTCCTGTTGGGCATGGAGGGAGTGAGCGAGAAATTTATCTCCAGTTTTCCTCTCGGGTAGTTATAACTACCCAGTCTCAGCATTTGTTTATTCACTTGGATTTGGCTCAAAGCTATCACTACACTGTGGATTATATTGTGTAGTTGCTACGTTTTAATCACTTCACTGAAGGTGACATAATGTCTGTTCACGGTAGGAATTGACTTCTGAAAGGCCTTTTTCCCTACCATAAATCTATTATATAGTAGGATATTGGTAGGAAAAAAGACCTTTCAGAGAGTAATTCCTACCGTGAATGGAGTATACCTGCACTTGGATGGAGATTCCGGTCCTCTATATATAATATCGTGGTGACCTTAGTTTTTACATTCAACTTAACTTTGAGACATTTTCAAAACTGGCAGTGCGGATGGATATGACAGCTTACAGCCTACTTATTTTCCACCGTGTCTTAATAGCCGTTCTCAAACTTGGTAGAAGGTACCATTTAGCTTAATCGTACCCACGTTTGTGTAGAGGAAGATTGGGGAACCTTTAATTAAAAACACCTTACTGCACCCGACCTATATTAAAACCCAGATTTCCCTGTGACAGGAAAACCAGACTAAAGGGCCCTGAACTCTGTAATGATATTGGCTTGGATCAATCTAAAATATATAAAAAGTCATGGATGAAGGTAATTGTTTCTTTAAAGTAACATATGTAGATCCTTTTAAGATTCATCCATGAAGAAACACGAGCATTTTAGAAATAATGGGAAAAGGATTTCACCACTAAAATATATTTTTTATACCATATTTCCTGTTAAAAGGAACAACTCCGCAGTATTTGGCAAAAGACGCCACTTCTCTATATCAATAAGAAGCTAGCCTTCACAACACCTGTCGCCAGGACTCTTTCTATTAGTTAGTTTTTACACTGGGGACGAGGGGAGCAAAATGCAAGGGGTATGTCATATATAAGGCATTTGTGCGTATGATTGCCAAAACACCCTGATGGTCTGACTTCAATCCTCACTCCTGACAAAGATTAGGAAATAAGGTTAAATATCTTCTGTATGTTTTCAATCCTTAGTCCTGCTCAAGATGATTACCAAACACCCTAATGGTCTGACTTCAATCCTCACTCCTGGCAAAAGATTTGGAATTAAGGTTAAATATCTTCTGTATGTTGAGGTGGAGGGCTGGTGGTGACGAGCCTCGAACCCTGTGGGATCAGGTTTCAATCCCCCCCCTCTCTCTCTCTCTCTCAAACGCTGATGATCTGACTTCACTATCCTTACTCCTGCTCGAGATGATTACCAAACATCCCTGATGGTCTGACTTCAATCCTCACTCCTGGTAAAAGATTAGGAATTAAGGTTAAATATCTTCTGTATGTTTTCAATCCTTAGTCCTGCTCAAGATGATTGCCAAACATCCTGATGGTCTGACTTCAATCCTCACTCCTGGTAAAAGATTAGGAATTAAGGTTAAATATCTTCTGTATGTTTTCAATCCTTACTCCTGCTCGAGATGATTACCAAACATCCCTGATGGTCTGACTTCAATCCTCACTCCTGGTGAAAGATTAGGAATTAAGGTTAAATATCTTTTGTATGTTTTCAATCCTTAGTCCTGCTCAAGATGATTGCCAAACATCCTGATGGTCTGACTTCAATCCTCAGTCCTGCTAAAAGATTAGGAATTAAGGTTAAATATCTTCTGTATGTTTTCAATACTTACTCATGCTCAAGATGATTACCAAACACCCTGATGGTCTGACTTCAATCCTCACTCCTGGTAAAAGATTAGGAATTAAGGTTAAATATCTTCTGTATGTTTTCAATCCTTAGTCCTGCTCAAGATGATTGCCAAACATCCTGATGATCTGACTTCAATCCTCAGTCCCGGTAAAAGATTAGGAATTAAGGTTAAATATCTTCTGTATGTTGAGGTGTAGGATTGGTGGTGGCGAGCCTCGAACTCAGAAGGATCAGGTTTAAATCCCTCTTTCTCAAACGCAGATGGTCTGACTTCAATCCTCACTTGTGGCGAAAGATTAGGAATTAAGGTTAAACATCATTTGTATGTTTTCAATCCTTAGTTCTGCTCAAGATGATTGCCAAACACCCTGATGGTCTGACTTCAATCCTCACTCCTGCTAAAAGATTGGGAATCAAGGTTAGATATCTTCTGTACAAGTATTATCGCACCTACTTAAACCGACTGACATCTAAGTTCATGAGAGCGTTCACTGACATCTAAGCGAAGGGCTAGAATCCTGTCGAGAGTACTGGGAGGGTTTTTTACAAAAAGGTTCCACTATGCAAATGCAGGTACATTTTACTCATCCTTTTACTCGCTAGAGTAATAAAGACGGGGAAGAAAACTACGAAACATTTTTTGGTATGTCAGGCCTCAAATCCAGCACAATCTCAGGAAGAAATGTGGCATAGAGGGTCGGCGAGTTTCTCTCTCTGGGAGGCGTACGACCCGGTTCACCTGCACCTGGCTCACCTCATATATGGTAGCTTCCCTTCCCCGCCTTTGGGTTAGCACATTATCATAGAGATGGGACGGTAGGTCTACCCTTTATTACCTCCAGAGGGTTATTTATTGATAAACACACAGCTGTGCGGTTTCTTGACGAAGAATACCTAAACGAGAATCGTTCTGCACGAGTCTCCGAAACATGGGGTGAGGGAAGGGTACAGCTCCTGAATTATAACGTCGTCTCTCGCTTGACATAAGAACCCCTCGGTCTTTTATCTAAACAGTATTTGAAGCGAGGTCAATACAGCTTCCTTCCCTCATCTAGGGTATTCCAATCAAAAAAATTATTTTACATGATTCGTACATTAAAAGTTAGATGCGAGCAAAGTTATTTGCATGAATAAACAGTGAAAGGATATTTAAGAATAAAGCATCTACGTATAAACTGACGGGATTCAAATCGTCACTGGCAAACCGGACAAGACTAGATTGAAGCCTTTTTCTGGATACATTCCTAAACTTTCGCGAACGTTTCTTTGTGTTTCCATCTTCCCAGTTATATCTTTTTGGATGTTGGTAGCCTGGTGGTCTAGGGGTAAGGTGTCAGACTTCTGTGCTGACGGTCTGGGTTCAATCCTCAGTACCGGTACAAACCCTTCCTTCACCTCTGACAAGACATCTTGTGAATGTGAGGAATGCCAGGTCACCACCGTGGTTCGGATTCCACGTTAAACTGTAGGTCCTTCATTTCATCTCGCAATCACCCTACCATTACACATTAGCGTAAGTAAGACGTGGTGCCAATAATAATAATCTAGAAACGTTACTAGATATAACTCCATGGTATTGATTTGGCCTAGTATGTTCTTCCTATTACAATCTGACTATATCTGGCGGTCAACAGAGTTATGTGTGACCTAGTGTGTTCTTCCTATTACAATCCAACTATATCTAACGGTCAAAAGAGCTATGTGTGACCTAGTGTGTTCTTCCTATTACAATCTGACTATATCTAGCGGTCAACAGAGCTATGTGTGACCTAGTGTGTTCTTCCTATTACAATCCAACTATATCTAACGGTCAAAAGAGCTATGTGTGACCTAGTGTGTTCTTCCTATTACAATCTGACTATATCTAGCGGTCAACAGAGCTATGTGTGGTGTGTTTGCGTTGGGGCTGACAAGTCGGTGTTCGTTACCCAACGTCTATGAGAGGTCTGTATTGTGATCTCTCATCCTCTTCTGGAAGCAGAGTAAATTGTCTAGTTCCCTAGTTAATAGGGTTCTAATGATTGGAAAAAATAAATGTTTAATGTAATTAACTTTTAAATGTATGAATCTTGTAATAGGGTTCTAATGATTTTAACTTTTAATGATTGAAAAAAATAAATGTTTAATGTATGAATCTTGTAATAGGGTTTTAACTTTTAATGATTGGAAATAAATGTTTAATGTAATTAACTTTTAATGATTAGAAATAAATGTTTAATGTAATTAACTTTTTAATGTATGAATCGTGTAATAGGGTTCTAATGATTTTAACTTTTAATGATTGAAAAAATAATGTATGAATCTTGTAATAGATTTTTTAAAAATAAAGAATTATTGATTATAACTTTCATTGTATTATTTAATCAATGAGGGAAAGAGGAGCTGGATGAAGGGGAGGAAAGAAATAATGAAAACAACACACATCATTAATTCTATTTAATGAATATAAAGATTTAAAACACATAGATACATACTAAATTAGTATTTTTTCACAAGTACAATAGCAAAAAAGTTATAGTTCTTGAAATTGTTGTTTTGTTTATACATTAAAACTAACCACTTACACTATAGAGTACATGACGTGAATTTTTTTAGGTATAGTTCTTGAAATTTTCTGTTTAATCACTTACAGTATAGAACATGAATATTTTTTTATACATTAACACTATAGAGACTACAGAACATGAATTTTTTTTAGGTATAGTTCTAATCACTTACACTGTAGAGAACATGATTATTTTCACATAGAGTTGACGGTCCGATAGAGTAATGGGACCATGGAAGAGTATTGACAGTTCCTGGTACTCTATATCTTTTGTCGTCGATAGAGCATAGAGCGACCCTATTGAATTTTTGTGTGTAAAGTTTGAATCCTACAGCTCTTATTGAACGAGCCTCTCTCATGACTATCGTCTCATCTGTCAGACAATTACGATAATCCTCTAATGAAAGCGTTCTTAACGCACTACTCTTCACCCCTTTAGCCTTGAGCGTCTCTCCAACTCCTTGTACCGAGAATGAATAGAGTTTAGGACGTAAACCAATGAACTCAGTGATGATCCGACCTCGAGTCTCGTCTTTTAGTTTACCGAGCACCCCTTTATTTACTACGGGCATCCTGTAAACATTGTCTTGTCCGTAGGTGGAGGTGTCCAGGTAGTCATTAGCTAACAGGGCGAGTCTCTGGTATGCATCCTCAACAGTCATGTAGTAGAGAAGTGAGTCTGTATCAGTGTATTGAAGTTTTAACGTACCTTTGGGGAAGGCAGGGATCATAACCTGGTAATGCAGACCGTACATGACTACCTTCGAGATTTCCAAAATGGCGAATCCCGCATAGATAGGCATATCAAAGTAAATCTCTTGCGGTTCCATCTCGATGATGACTAGGTTTTCTGACACTATCGAGCGGTTTTTAAAGTTAGGGCTGGCTATAAGGTTACCCGCTCCAAATTTCCCATTCCACCTGGTAGCTATCTTTATCGTACGGTAAGCCCTCTTGTTAGATATGAGGCGACCGAATGCGGCATTGTTCATCAGTTTGAAAAACATGTTTTCAAATTGATTGCTCGCTTTACTCCTCATTTCCGCGTTCAACCTGATATACGGAGCCATCCACGGCGCTTGCTTGAAACTGAGAACACGGTGAACTCTCGTCAGTTTCAACCCGTTCGCTAAACATAGCTTTAGATGACGGTAGTGAATGACGTACCCGGTCTTATCAGCTAAAGTTGTTAACAGTTTCTCATGTTTCCCTACAGGTGGAATCCCTTTCTCAGGACAGAACGGCAAGTCAGAATGAGCGTCGTGCACATCTCGCGGATATTCAAGATCTACCTGCAAGATATAGCCCGTATCCGCATCGTCCTCTACTTTTAGCACGTCCAATCGAGCAATTTCTTCATCTTCGAGCCACCTGAACTCTCCATAGGGAAGTGAGGACAGCATACTAAATGAATAGAGTCCATTCACGTCTAGATAGACAATGTAGGACTCCGGCTTGGAAGGATCAAACGCGTCCATATAGCGATTATTTGCTACAGCGTGACGATTAGCCACAAAACATATCCCTCCGCGGATAAATCACTCAATGAATTGATGAGTGTCCACATCATCGATTAATTCGAGCCGTACCCGGGTTATTCTCAATAGAGCCTGGTACGCTAGACTGGGAGCTGTAAGGGACCATCCGGGATCGAGCCTATACGTCTTCATGCAGAGATCACGAAAGTTCTCAAAGACGTCGGCCAGTAAAGTTACGTCCGTGCACAGGTAGAGGTTCGAATAGTCCCAAAGATTCTTACATTCGAATACTCGCCAAACCTCACAGGCGTGATCATAGTCTTCCTGAGAGATATGACTATCTGTGAGCGTGTTGTAAAATTTATCTTTGCTCGGTAACTGAGTCTCGTCCAGCCGCTCGAATGAATCAATATAATCATAGGGGAACACTCCTTTTCGTGTGACTAATTTGAAGCGTTCATCCTCGAGATGGCACTTACGGGTGATTTTAAGTTGCTCGGTTTCGAGGTAAGATACACATTTCTCTAGGGAAGTACATAGAAAATTGAAACTATCTATAATTTTAATTGTAATCTCTCGAAACCCGCACCAAATATATTTCATGATTACTTTGAATCTTCCCATTGTCTCTCCAATAACTCTGACTTTTCCCGGATTGACGAGAACGCTCTCCCCCGTGAACGGATCAGTTTCTCTACGTCCAACGAGTGATTCGAGAAGGAAAAAATTATCGTAGCAACGCGCGTTATGGATTACTACGCTCAGGTGACTCGGGTTCTTGTAATTAATATTACACCCTGCGTGACTACTCCCACGATAAAGTCCAGTCAAGTGACAATGATCCATAACCCGAATATCATCATTCTTGTAGGGCTTCTCGCATATATGACAATGAGAGGCTGTATTATGAGCGTCTCTTTGAGCAGGAGTTAACGGTTTCATTGGTACGACGGTACTATAGTACTCTAGTACACGCTTCGCCGTATCTACGAGCGCCTCAACAAATTGGTCAGTACAATCTTTTCCCGTGAAGTGACGGTACTCTGAGAGACTATCGTCAAAATTACATTTAACGTACATTCCTACAGAATAAGCTACATGACGCTGAACATTCTCGGTATATGAAAATTTTGGGTCGGGATCACTCGTCTCTATAGGCATAAGTAAGCTCTCCAGGTCCGCATATACGATAAATCCTGTTTTCTCCTGCTGCTTATACTGAGTGAACGTGAGAAATTTATCCTCCCCTTGAGGGAATGTACTCCTTACCGCGTCGAATTTTATACACGCCTCTTTATGTTTTGTGAGTTTGTTTTCAGTCAAAAAAGCGGACAGGCATCTATCACAAAAGTATCTACGTCCTCTGTTAGACGCTAGTTGAGGGTTTATTAACCGTGACAGATTTTTAATCCAGCTGAAATGATAAGTTTCTGTCCCGTGCACTCTTATCATGAATAAATGTACATGTCTAGCGCGCTCTTTAGCACTGACGTGTACGGGAACAATTACTAGTTTTTTAGAGGTGTCAGCTGTGTCAATATAAGAGTCACTCCCATCATGCTTTGCAGTGTACACATTTACAGATATATCGTTAAGCTTTTCAAAGCGCTCGATATATCTCATTTGGAAAGGGAGAGGGATCCCGTCTAGATTCAACACGTCTCGAAAATTAGGGTAAGAGGATAAACGTTGAGCTTTTCCCGTCGGTTCAAAAATACCTGATAAAACAGATACAGGGAAGCAATGACCTTCTTCACATTGCACATTTATCAACGCTTCACGCCTGGCTATAGTTTCAGGGATTTGAACCCGAGCTCCGATCGTGAAAACTGTGTTTTTAGAGAGATTTATTCTCATCTTCAATGTACCGTCATACATCCAACCCGAGTCTCTAGAAACAAAACCTTCAATTTGAGCAAGGAGGGGGAAAACCACATTATTCTCATATATCTCCTCCAAGTTTGTAGGGGTAAATATACCGCATAGAGTAGAGTTGAAATACCCTTTCTCAATTCTACCTTCGGTAGGATGTCTAAACTCGCAAATGAGACTGCAATTTACCTTTATCGAGTCATTTGCAATTGTTTCTTCTACCGTCTTTACGTATATACCCCCGCACGCGACGAGAAACTGAACGGGATCCTTATAAGGCAATTTATTAGTGATAGAATAGGTTTTTATACGGCGGGTGTACGCCTGCTCAATAGGTTTCAATGAGAGACCTAACGGTTCCAGGTAAAGCCTAAACTGGGTAAATCCCGTACCTAAGTCATGTGACTGAGCCAAAAGCGTCCGGATCTGTCTATCTATATCCTCATGTCCGAGTATCAAAACGCTCGAGGTCTTAATCAACCCTGGTGTATGCTCAATATATGCCTTATATACTTGTGTTGTGATATCACGTTTTAGATAATTAATTAAAAGTTGCTCATTCGAGGTTAATTCACGGCGAGTATACACTTTATTTCCATTTATTTGTTGAGATATAATGATGGGGGAAGAAAAGTGCGCTCTTTTAGCTAAAGGTTCTGCCATGTTCGCTCTATGCTCTCCTTTTTAGCCTCCTCTTCATTCAGGTACAGTCCCCTCCAAGATAACGTCAAGTGGGCTCGAGATGGCTGTAAACAAACAAACAAACAGGAACGACTATGATGAGTAAGTGCATAATCACAAAAAAAGTTTGACACCTTACCCCTAGACCATCAGGCTACCTAGCTGCTTCAGTCACTGCCTGTTCTAACGCGTTACTCTCGTATTGGGAGGGTCAAGGTTCGACTCTCGCCCAGGATGGTTTTAACCCAATGGTTTTTTCTAGTCTCTCTAACCACGCAAATTTGTGCACATTTCCTCTAAAAATATAACCTTATTAATCCCTAAACAGTATTAGTATGTAGGGGTATAACCAGAACGGGTAGTATGAGAGATTTGTACGAAAGCTGTTTGTGATGTTTTTTTTAGTTTACTGTAAATACAGAAAAGTTTAAATGTTTCTTTTTTTTGTCGGTGAAGGTTGTTCTCCCTCGGTCCCTTCTGTTAAAAGAGTGTGGATAATAGTGTATTTAAACTCATTTCAAAAACGACTCAAGTAGGTTTTTTTTTAAACTATTAAACAATTCAATGATTTATTATTAGTCAATGATATTTTAACCTGTAAGATTATTAACTTTGGTCTTACGAGATGTAGATTAAGTACAATTATCTGGGGAGCAAGGTTCGAACCTCGTATTGTTAGTTAATGATGTAAACAATTCTTTTTAAACTCATTTCAAAAACTTCAAATTTTACCTGTAAACAATTCAATGATTATTGACATAGATAAAGCACAATTATCCTAACACACACACACACTTACCTTCAAAGTTCAGGATGGCTGTTTTGGTGGCGGTAGAGAGACCTTTGTAAACAAGTAGTAGATCCGCTTTCGAGATGTCCTCTATCTGAGCATCACTAAGCGTCGAAAATCTCCGCGGCAGCCAAACTTGATACTTGCCGTCGAGCACAGTAAGTATACGACGACCGAATCGGGTATTTACCGATTTTATTGAAGAAATACGGTACGCGTGACCTATCTCCAAGTCGGTCAATTTACGCGGAAGTATTTCATTACTTCCCACCTCCGTTAAAAATGCAGCTACAAATTCTGACGCCATGGCTAATGATTCAACAAAAAAGGGCTGACCACCCCTATTTATAGGCTCCAAGCCACGCCTTCCCCCCCCCCCCCTCACAAAGTACACGGATCTAGACCCTCAATGTGAAAACTACTCAACACAAAGTATCATGATTCTAAGCATGTCACTTAGAAAGAAATTTATGTTCTAAAGTCCGTGTTTTGGTGAATCAGATAAAATATTTCTCGTATACCTTGACTGTTATGAGAATATATGGCTCTTTCAAGTGCAGCTGCCACACCTGAGACCACCTGTGCACCCCAGTCACTACGTCAAGCATGCCCTAACACACTTTACCACGTGAGCACCTTACAGCCCTACCCATACACTCTACACGCTACGTCACGATGATGAAAGAGAGAGAGGGAGAAAAACACCCAGGCCGTACGAGAAACAACCCTTCTCATCCCCCAGGATACCTCAATTATGCAAATGAGTCCCCGTATGCCGCACCAAAAAAATATAAGTCTCCCCTCTCAGTCAGCCAGGTGCTCCAACCACCCATCACATCTCTGTCATCCCCCCACCTCCCCACCTCACGCAGCATCCCCTCCATTATGCTAATGTGTCCTCGTATGCCGCAAGAAAAAACCCAGGTGCTCCACACCCCCTCACCCCCTACCTCACATCTCTCTGCCACCATCGAGTGCTCCAACCCTTCTCATCCCCCCCCCTCCCACCACCCAATTATGCAAATGAGTCCTCGTATGCCGCATTCTCCCTTACTTAGCAGCACGTCCATTAACCTGTAGTTCTATTTTGTATGTTGAACTTTTTGCATTTCCAAAGATTTGTATCAGTTTTTGTACCTTATTGTACTACAAATATTTTTTTTTACCAGTACCATTTTTGATTAATTAGCATGTACATGTTGCCACTCCATTTTAATAATTTTGTTTTATTTTGAATTTTGAACTTTTTTCTGTGCCAAATTATATTATTATATTTTATCTGTCTCTCTGCTTATATTTGTTTATTGATTTTGTTAAATGAATTAATCAATCATTAATTTTTTATAATTATATTAACTTACTCGAGTTTGCCCACAGCTTCGCTCACGTTAAGTTGGGTAAATTAACTAATTTCTATTGAATCATCTAAGCCAGGTTTTCTCAAACTCTATGCACTTGAGCCTTACATGAACATTAAAAGTAAATGTTAAGCCTCTCTTAGAATAAAAATAACTTTTAACGTTAAAATAAAAAAATAAGGTATTTATTATTTCATCGATTTCTTTATTTTTTGATAAGAACTAAATATTATATATGAAAAATACGTACTTGTCATTTGGAAGAATGAGTTGTTTTTTTCCCCTTTCACAGAGATGTTTCATGTCAGCTTTTGTTTTTATAACACACAAAGGAAGGTCTTTTTCAACCGCCAGTCGATATCTGT
The DNA here is from genome assembly GCA_039000515.1 of Timema cristinae. Lineage (NCBI taxonomy): Eukaryota > Metazoa > Arthropoda > Insecta > Phasmatodea > Timematidae > Timema > Timema cristinae. Next base: position 46,298,148 of record JBCFYV010001001.1, read on the forward strand.
AATTCAAATGATCACACTTGTTGAGAAATTACTTTCATACAAATGTATGTAGATGCAAAGATCAGAATTAATTTTATTGCTTCGTAAGTCAAACAGAATATTAATTTTTTACAGTCAATCAGAATTTAGCAAGTCTAGGGAAGTGAACAATTGTTCACAGATATAACGATGCTGTGCCTCATCTGAAATCCCCTCGCGCCTCGCAGTTTGAGAAACCCTCATCTATGCTACCAAATAGAAAATTTCAGACACGTGTGAGGCGAGAACTTTGTATGTCGATGAAGCCACCACATAGTACTTATAATAAGGAACCAATATATATATATTTTAATATTTGCAGTCTTTTCATCAATATTTGCTCGATTACGCTGAGACATTGTTGAAATGAACACCAAAATAAATAGTTTACATTTACTATTTAATAACAAAACAAGATCTAATTAGCTGAAAAAATACCTATATTTAGGGCACAACTGCAAGAACAACAACAATGCTCTTTAACGTGAAGGCATTGTTGCAATGAACACCAAAAGAAAATTAATAGTTTAAATTTACAATTTAAAAATGAATTAATTTGAAAGAATCATTCTAGTAAGCGCCTTAGCTTATCTAACAAATTGTTCTGTTAGTAATTGTTTCTATTAGTTCGGGAAATTCCCCTCCACTCCCCAATCATAATTTCTTTAACTCCCATTTAAATACTTATATTTTTAAGACTTATTTCGTTATCTATTAGTTGTACTTCTACCTGCCAGACAAATTTAAATTTTCTACTATATATATAAAGTTTTTTTATAAATTCTTCTCTCCCTCATTAATTTCCTGGGGTTCCACTTTAAATGTTCAGACTCAATAGTTATTTGAAAGTGTGCATTTACCGGCCTGCCAAATTTCACTTCTATACCACATTACATTGAGATATTGTTTCTATTGGTTTTGTAGATTTAAAAATCCCCATCCCCCAAATCCCTCTTCCCAACTCACTTTGAGAAATTTAGAGTCTAATATTATTTTGGCAATTTGGAGTTTGATTTATCTGATATTTTAAATTTTATATCTCGGCTCAAAAAGTTTTTTTCTATTATAGTTCGTCACCACTATTTTCCAGGATGCCATTTTAAATTATTATTATTATTATTATTTAAATGTTTATTTGTTTTGGTTCTTATACCTGCTTAACGAATATAAGTTCTTAACCACACATAGAGGTAATTGAATCTATTAGTTTTGGAAATGTTTTTTGAGCTCCCCATTCCCCTCCCTCACGCCATTTCTCCAACTCCCACTAAAAATTTTCAAAATGTATTTGGTTATCTTGATGGGTCCTTATACACAAGTTTACGCATTGATCTCTGTATAATTCATTGATCTCTATTATATAACTGGACGGACATTTGTGGCTGAAATATTCTTCTGCCTACCATTGTGTAAAAGAGAAGGAAATCTTAGGGTATCTCTTTCTCTCTTACACCCATACAAGGCAATATAATATTTGCCATCGTTCATTAATTTTTATTACTAAATGAGATACAACAATGTGTGCATAGTTAAATGAAATAAATTTGTTAGTAAAAGCTTTGAAGAGCACAACAAAGTTCGAAATTAGTGAGTTTTTTATTTAAATAAGTTGATGGAGGCTAATACATACTATGATTTATTGAATGAAACTCTTTGGAAGGCTTTATCTCGTATCAGAATCTTACCCTGTAGTAGTGTTTGGGTAAGATAAAAGACCTTCAAGACTTCCCATGGTGTCTACTCAACTTGACCAATGAAATTCCCGATTCCCCATCATCATTTCCTAAAAATTTTGACTCAAAATTATGTCACATTCTTCTAACTCCTCCCTCTCGCTCCACATTTTTCTATTAGATAATATTTTTTATGAATAAGTTTTAAAATTTAAATAAGCATTTTTTTAAAAATTGGTATTAACATTGTTTACTAGGAATTATAAAATATTTTACACGCCTACAAACAAAAAAGCTACAGTTTGAATAATATTATTATTTACTTATTTAATGATCATTATATTTCATATTGTGAGTAAAACAGCATTTTCTTGGATTTTTATTGTAAATTACCTAATTCCCGTTTTCCCTGATTTTCCCGGATGGTAGAAACCCTGACTTGTGGTCTAGATGGCCGTTTATCCTACCAAAATACTAATATATGATAGTATTTTGGTACGAAATAGTTTTACAAATTGGGATTCCTACTAAAATTAGGGTTTATTATATATATATCGTGCTTCCTGCAAGCCTATAACCTAAATTATCTTTTGATAGTAAGGTTTCTACACAAAGTATATCATTAAAAAAATTATAACACTTTTTTTAGCTAACTTCTTTTATTATAGTTATCGAACTTTCAACATAATATGGTTTCTGAAAGGAATATACAAGATTTGAGCCAACTTTATTAAAAAGAAAGTAATATAATAATACTTTCTACAAGCCAAGGAATATTTAAGGTCTCGCTAGCTATCATTTAACAAGATATTTTGTTATTACTATACCAACATTTAAAACAGAGTTGAAAAAACCTGGGTTAGGCCTATTTAAAAAAATGCCCAACCGAGTTTGGTTGTATTGGAATTTATTGGCCTTATTGAGTTTAAATTTATTACCATGTATGCTAAGTAAGTTAATAAATCAAGCAAAATAATATATTTGGGATCAACTGAATTTTTTTTAATCCATTAAAGAATTAAGAAATATGAGACATACTAATCACTGACTTTTTTTTATATTGTCTATATAAAACAATTTTTTTTAAATAGGTCAACTAATTATGATACATTGTGTTTACCGAAAAATTGTAATTTATTTGACCGCCCATTCTTATTCTAAATTCACCTTTCCTAGCTCCTAGCATGTAAGGGTAATTAGTATATGCGTATTAATAACCCGAATGAGAAATGAGACGCAGTAATAAAAAAAATGGCTCCAATAGAGAGATCAGTTATCACTACTTCATTTTTAACCATGTTTTTAGAAGCGATATTAATACAAGTGAAAAATACGTGTCAACACAACTAACATGTTAGTAAGCTAATACCACTAAACTTGCATTAATCCACTAACACCGTGTCAACACAACTAGCATGTTGGTAAGCTAATACTAGTAAACTTGCATTAGTCCACTAACATCGTGTCAACACAACTAGCATGTTAGTAAGCTAATACTAGTAAACTTGCATTAATCCACTAACACCGTGTCAACACAACTAGCATGTTAGTAAGCTAATACTAGTAAACTTGCATTAGTCCACTAACACCGTGTCAACACAACTAACATGTTGTAAGCTAATACACTAAACTTGCATTAGTCCACTAACACCGTGTCAACACAACTAGCATGTTAGTAAGCTAATACCACTAAACTTGCATTAATCCACTAACACCGTGTCAACACAACTAGCATGTTAGTAAGCTAATACCACTAAACTTGCATTAGTCCACTAACACCGTGTCAACACAACTAGCATGTTATAGTAAGCTAATTACCTAACGTAAAACTTGTATTAGTCCAACTTAATCACTACGTGTCAACACAACTAGCATGTTAGTAAGCTAATACCACTAAACTTGCATTAGTCCACTAACACGTGTCAACACAACTAGCATGTTAGTAAGCTAATACACTAAACTTGATTAGTCCACTAACACCGTGTCAACACAACTAGCATGTTAGTAAGCTAATACCACTAAACTTGCATTAGTCCACTAACATCGTGTCAACACAACTAGCATGTTAGTAAGCTAATACCATAAACTTGATTATCCACTAACACCGTGTCAACACAACTAGCATGTTAGTAAGCTAATACCATAAACTTGCATAGTCCACTAACATCGTGTCAACACAACTAGCATGTTAGTAAGCTAATACCACTAACTTGCATTATCCACTAACACGTGTCAACACAACTAGCATGTTAGTAAGCTAATACCACTAAACTTGCATAGTCCACTAACATCGTGTCAACACAACTAGCATGTTAGTAAGCTAATACCACTAAACTTGCATTAGTCCACTAACACTCGTGTCAACACAACTAGCATGTTAGTAAGCTAATACCACTAAACTTGCACTAGTCCACTAACATCGTGTCAACACAACTAGCATGTTAGTAAGCTAATACTAGTAAACTTGTATTAGTCCACTAACACGTGTCAACACAACTAGCATGTTAGTAAGCTAATACCACTAAACTTGCATAGTCCACTAACACGTGTCAACACAACTAGCATGTTAGTAAGCTAATACTATAAACTTGTATTAGTCCACTAACACTCGTGTCAACACAACTAGCATGTTAGTAAGCTAATACACTAAACTTGCATTATCCACTAACATCGTGTCAACACAACTAGCATGTTAGTAAGCTAATACATAAACTTGCATTAGTCCACTAACACCGTGTCAACACAACTAGCATGTTAGTAAGCTAATACCACTAAACTTGCATTAGTCCACTAAACACGTGTCAACACAACTAGCATGTTAGTAAGCTAATACCACTAAACTTGCATTAGTCCACTAACACCGTGTCAACACAACTAGCATGTTAGTAAGCTAATACCACTAAACTTGCACTAGTCCACTACATCGTGTCAACACAACTAGCATGTTAGTAAGCTAATACACTAAACTTGCATTAGTCCACTAACACGTGTCAACACAACTAGCATGTTAGTAAGCTAATCCCACTAAACTTGCATTAGTCCACTAACATCGTGTCAACACAACTAGCATGTTAGTAAGCTAATACTAGTAAACTTGCATTAGTCCACTAACACCGTGTCAACACAACTAGCATGTTAGTAAGCTAATACCACTAAACTTGCATAGTCCACTAACATCGTGTCAACACAACTAGCATGTTAGTAAGCTAATACTAGTAAACTTGTATTAGTCACTAACCACTAAACCGTGTCAACACAACTAGCATGTTAGTAAGCTAATACCACTAAACTTGCATAGTCCACTAACACGTGTCAACACAACTAGCATGTTAGTAAGCTAATACCATAAACTTGCATTAGTCCTAACACGTGTCAACACAACTAGCATGTTAGTAAGCTAATACACTAAACTTGCATTAGTCCACTACACGTGTCAACACAACTAGCATGTTAGTAAGCTAATACACTAAACTTGCATTAGTCCACTAACACGTGTCAACACAACTAGCATGTTAGTAAGCTAATACCACTAAACTTGCATTAATCCACTAACACCGTGTCAACACAACTAGCATGTTAGTAAGCTAATACCACTAAACTTGCATTAGTCCACTAACCGTGTCAACACAACTAGCATGTTAGTAAGCTAATACCACTAAACTTGCATTAGTCCACTAACACCGTGTCAACACAACTAGCATGTTAGTAAGCTAATACTTAAATTGCATTAGTCCACTAACACCGTGTCAACACAACTAGCATGTTAGTAAGCTAATACACTAAACTTGCATTAGTCACTAACACCGTGTCAACACAACTACATGTTGTAGTAATACATAAACTTGCATTATCACTAACCGTGTCAACACAACTAGCATGTTAGTAAGCTAATACACTAATTGCATAGTCCACTAACATCGTGTCAACACAACTAGCATGTTAGTAAGCTAATACACTAAACTTGCATTAGTCCACTAACACGTGTCAACACAACTAGCATGTTAGTAAGCTAATACCACTAAACTTGCATAGTCCACTAACATCGTGTCAACACAACTAGCATGTTAGTAAGCTAATACTAGTAAACTTGATTAGTCCACTAACACGTGTCAACACATAGCATGTTAGTAAGCTAATACCACTAATTGCATAGTCACTAACATCGTGTCAACACAATAGCATGTTAGTAAGCTATACTTAAACTTGATTAGTCCATAACACGTGTACAAACATCTAGCATGTTAGTAAGCTAATACCACTAAACTTGCATTAATCACTAACACGTGTCAACACAACTAGCATGTTAGTAAGCTAATACACTAAACTTGCATTAGTCCACTAACACTGTGTCAACACAACTAGCATGTTAGTAAGCTAATACCACTAAACTTGCATTAGTCCACTAACATCGTGTCAACACAACTAGCATGTTAGTAAGCTAATACTAGTAAACTTGTATTAGTCCACTAACACCGTGTCAACACAACTAGCATGTTAGTAAGCTAATACCACTAAACTTGCTTAGTCCACTAACATGTGTCAACACAACTAGCATGTTAGTAAGCTAATACTATAAACTTGCATTAGTCCACTAACACCGTGTCAACACAACTAGCATGTTAGTAAGCTAATACCACTAAACTTGCATTAGTCCACTAACACCGTGTCAACACAACTAGCATGTTAGTAAGCTAATACCATCTAAACTTGCATTAGTCCACTAACACGTGTCAACACAACTAGCATGTTAGTAAGCTAATACCACTAACTTGCATTAGTCCACTAACACGTGTCAACACAACTAGCATGTTAGTAAGCTAATACCACTAAACTTGCATTAGTCCACTAACACCGTGTCAACACAACTAGCATGTTAGTAAGCTAATACCACTAAACTTGCATTAGTCCACTAACACCGTGTCAACACAACTAGCATGTTAGTAAGCTAATACCATCTAAACTTGCATTAGTCACTAACACCGTGTCAACACAACTAGCATGTTAGTAAGCTAATACCCTAACTTGCATTAGTCACTAACACCGTGTCAACACACTGCATGTTAGTAAGCTAATACCACTAAACTTGCATTAGTCCACTAACACCGTGTCAACACAACTAGCATGTTAGTAAGCTAATACACTAACTTCATTGTCACTACCGTGTCAACCAACTGCATGTTGTAGTAATACATAACTGCATAGTCACTAACACCGTGTCAACACAACTAGCATGTTAGTAAGCTAATACCTAAACTTGCATTAGTCCACTAACACCGTGTCAACACAACTAGCATGTTAGTAAGCTAATACACTAAACTTGCTTAGTCCAACTCATTTTATCCTAACACGTGTCACACAACTAGCATGTTGTAAGCTAATACCACTAAACTTCATTAGTCCACTAACACCGTGTCAACGGGCTTTAGAAGCGCACTTTAGGTTTCTTCGAACATGCAGGCCTATTTCAATTTCATCTCGTCATTGGTTTAGGAAATACCCATGGAAGTATCAGGCAGTCTTAGTTGTGAGTCTAGAATATAATATATTTAATATATTGAATTAGGTAAAGTTAAAAAACCACCTATATCTCATCCTGAAGTTTCCCTGAGTACATATACTGAGATATTCCCTTTCTATGTTTTGGTCTTGAAGTTATCCAAAATTAATCTGATCAAGTGATTTAATGAATCAAACTCACTTGTCATGAATATTTATAATGGGTTTGTTGATATTTCCAAACCCCTCGTTGCCAAATAGACTTACAAAGAGTATTAATACACTATTAGTGAATTGTTACACACACATACAAATGTAAAATTTAAAACACGCCTTTCAACTTTTTTTCAGCGCGTCTTAGTCCTGTTTTGAGCTACACGCATACATTAATTAACCTACGCTAATGTCCGACACGTTATCCGAGTCTGTGGAGCATCTCTATTAAGCTAGTAGTCCCGGGCTCGAACCTTGACATGGCTGAAATGTGATTCTCCCCTCTCGTTATGACGAATTAACAGCCGGGACTGGAGGCACACTCTATCTTTTCCAGTTGTAATTTAGTTTCGTGTGCTAATGTAGTCGGACGGTAAATAAAAAGCACGTCACAAAACACCGCAAATAAAATAAATTATGTTTGCGCATCATAAAAAACAGGAAAAGGATTAGTATTTTCCCATCTGTCGGGAATTTTAAGGATAGTACCACTCTAAATAGCTTCTAGACGCATCCAATTTTCAAACATTTTCCGGTGTCGAGTGTCCTTTTTGACTTGGGCCACAATTTGTTTTAATACGTGTTCTAATTGCCTCGCAAGGTCCCACCTCCACTGGGAGTATCACATTTGTATAAATTGTCTACTCTACTTGTGACTGAGCTCACATCACAGTTGAAATAATTACTTTCTGATATAAATAAAAAATAGTGTGATGCTGTGGATTAAATCATGATTTACTTAATTTATTTTAATATTTAGGCAGGAGTGGAGGGCGGGTTCTTACCTGTGTGGCTCTTGCGAAGTCTCCCAACAGGAGATAGTAAGGATGTTTTAAACAGTTAGCCATCTTGATGTAATTTAGTGTTTCAAGACATAATTAAGGTTGTAGATGGTATGAATTGTGTACGACTCCAATAGTCAAATATCTACGTAGACATGGAATATAAATACTTCATTAATTTTTGTTCTAAGTCTCTCAGAGGAAAATCCGTTTAAAAAAATCGGGAAAATTATTATTTTGTCCCAGAAACTTTTGTTTATAAAAATTCACGTACATAAAAAGGAAAGAATAATGAAGTTCATCAACATGCACGTAGTTTGTTAAAATCCTTATACATTGTTATTCTATGTTAGCATCCACCTAAAATATAATTTGTCACATAACTTAAAAACGCTTTTTATTAAAAAAAAATAGTACTTGCTAGAAGGGAGATTCAGAAAGCTCGAGTTTTTTTGAATGGAAAGATATTACTTAATTTTTTAAAAGTTTGGTTTTACCCCTTTTTTTTCAGTAAGAAAATATATTTATTTTCTTTATATTGTGCCTTGGTCTATGACACCTTGGCAGGGTTGTTATAATTTTACCCAGCCCAAATAAACCGCCTGGGTTTTATTTTTAAAAAAACTTATCGTTTGCATACAAACAATCGTCTAGTTAATTTTTGAGAATGATGTGAAAAACATTTGGTTCAAACCCAATAATAATACATTGATTTGTGTATGGTGTTATACACAGGTTTTGGAATTACAGATTTTATACAAGAGACTAAGCTATTCAATTTCTTTTAATTGGTTCAACAAAATATGTTCAACTTTAATCTCACTTGGGATAATATTATTTTAAGTTACCTACACTATTAATGATAGGCTCTAGAAATAATATTTGCCAAAAAAACAAATGAGTTACAAAAGTTGTTACATTTTATCTCTAAGTAAAGAAAGCAACAAACCAATAATGCATCTGGCTTGCCAGTAGTTTGATACATGGTCTCCCCCCCCCCCCCCATACTCCTCTTTCTATTCCTTCTGCACGAACAGGTTTTCTTGCTCAACGTGCAAGCTTGTACAGTATTGTTGCATCATTGTTTTACTTTATTATGTCTCTTATTACTCCCTTTCCTTACCATCTTAAAATTAAACTATCTTTTTCTGGATTCCGAATAATTAATATATTTAAATTATTGGTTTAATCATATAACATACATAATCTTAAATTAAACCCCAAAAAAAAAACCCAATAACAATAAAACCTAATCTAAACTATTTATTTTTTAAAATAACCCTGCACCTTGGTCGATGTGACACTCTTAGCAACCTGCTGGTCCAAGCGGGGACTTTTTTCGCTATCCCCGGAATAATCCACTTCTCGGCGGTTTTCTTGTAAAATGATTATATTTACTGGTATTAGAATGTTCGTGGCAAGCTGTTGTGTGGATGGCTGTATCACACGAAAATACACCCTTGTGTTTGGGTTATTTTGTCCCCTTGAGCATGTGCTCACCTATGATATGTGTGTGACAAGCAAATGGCGACTTTCTTTGTTTCCTTTTGAGACGGTTCACAATTCGTAGCTCGGTGTACTCAAAGGGGAGTGTACCAAGATAGTGTTATCATTGTCATTACGATTATATAACATTAGATCCTAGTGGCTGGTGTATTTAACCAACAACCTTATCCTTTAATTTTCACTTAGGTTAAGGCCACATACAGTAAAAACCTTCCAAGCGCCCTCAACATTTTGAAGGATTTCTCTTGCGCTCACATTTGTCAGTGTGTAATCGCCATGACATAACTTGAGGTGTTTGTTTATTTGAACATTGTAATGTTGTGAACTGCGAGTGACAGAACTGTTATAGCAACGTGTTTTGATGAGTGGGTAAACAATACGACCTAACAGCTGACTATTCAAAAGAGCTTGCCAGCATTCCTCTTGGCAATCAGGACAATTCATGGTATACATGGGCCATTCGGGGCTGACAATTTAACGAGTCTAAGGAGTCACTCTGCCCGTTTTTGGGGCTTCGCGGGCTAGGATGCCGGATCATAGAGTACGTGTCCTGGGTACCGGGGTTCTTATCCGTGCAGGGTCACCTAGAGGGTCAGGCTATTGGTCAAGCAGTCCTTCCTTCGTTCTGTCACGAGTTCCCGAGTAAAGTCTTTTCAAATCATGTTTATATCTTTTTAGTAACTTCTTAAAAACATCACATTTTGTGTGGTAGTGCAAAGTAGTGGATTTAAACCCTAAAAACCAAAGCCGTCTATAAATGACGAACCCACACAGTGTGTGGCCGCAACCCATCCTGACAAGGGGGGAGGGGGGGGAGGACACATCACCATTTAAATTGTTTTTGTAACGATTTAAAATATTTGTGAATATGTTATATTTTGTCATTAGTAATTACTAAAATATAAATGTATAGCAACAGTTGGTGATGGTTCGTAAATAACTGCATACAATTAATTATAAGTTTATCTTTTGATATCTGTATTATGAAGGCGGGACCTTATAAATCATACGAGCTTTATTAGTGTCTGTATTTTTAACTTAGTGCAGTGACCGATGTTATCACATGACTTGATGTATGGATACGAGAATGTTATGATATGTAGACCAGAGCCTAGGGGCGATTGGTCAAATGAGGTCACAGTGGGTTGGAAACCTAAGTTTCCTCCAATCAAAGAAGGTACCTACGAATTACTCTCAAGGACTGGCGAGTTATAGCAAAGAAAATACCGAGACATGTATTTGCTAATATTGTAATATACTCTTATTTGATTGTCACTGCCATATTATAAACAGTAATATATTATATTGTACTTATGTGTGTTGTCAATTTCTAAAATGTTTCAAATTTATGTTAAACTATCATTTGCCCGCGGGTTCGCCTAACACACCACATTCTGCATTTTAAAATGCTAGGAAGGAATGAACCATAGCCGAGAGAAGTGTGCGTACTAGCCGCGACTAATGTTTACTGCTTACGTCCCATTGTTCCTACACTACCTCGCTCGCTGATGGACAAGAGCATAGCACTAAACCAAGTATTGGCGGAGGGCCACAAGGAAGATTTCAAGTTATCGGGTCGTACCTGTGATTTACCGTTTTCAATCCAAAGCCGGTCACTGACGGGAGACTTGTATTTGCAACATCTGCTTGGTGCCACACCATAGTCTGATAGGTGAGCCCTGACAATTTCAGCTGAGAAGCACCCTGAGTTGGTTCTGCCGGCTCTTCCTTAAATTACTCCATCATGCACTGATTGTTGTAGTAGTAGTAGTAGTAGTAGTAGTAGTAGTTGTAGTTTAGTAGTGTTCTAGTAGTAGTAGTAGTAGTAGTAGTAGTTTGTAGTAGTAGTAGTAGTAGTAGTAGTAGTAGTTGTAGTTATAGTAGTAGTTCTTAGTAGTAGTAGTAGTAGTAGTAGTAGTAGTAGTAGTAGTAGTAGTAGTGTAGTAGTAGCTTACTGCAGATTAAGAGTAGGCCTATACATACACCTCAAGGAAACTAACCCCGCCCGGTCTTCAATACAATCAATCCATATCTCTGGAATTGCATTCAGCTCGATATAAATACCAAGTACACTTCCATTGTGATATGTAGAGCCTAAATCTCCTGGAATCATCTCACAATTTTGCACAGATAATCCCATTTATTAGTGCTCCAAATATCTTTACAAGCCGAAATCTCAGTGACAACCTTTTTTCCTGCATCCCTCGGCTTTTGATTGGTTTTTTAAAATTGCTTCATGAGTGTGCATTGCACACAAGTACAATTTGGCGAGTAAGGTGGTAAATATATAAGACCGATATTTTAGTTTTTGTTTAGTTTTATTTGCCGTAGAGCTATGAGTAGACCATGTTAACAGGATTACTTTCGATTGTTCTCACATAAGTACCTGAGATCATCATCCAAATATAATATTGGGTTGCTGCTGATACCGTACCTTTTAATTTTATTGAAGATATGTTGCTCGTTGGCGTAACACACTAAACATACTTCACTGTTAAAAAGTGTTTTACTCCTTACTCTAGCATACAGGTCCACTTTGGCAATATACTTAATTTTGGCAACCTAATGGCTTGATGACAATAAAATTAAAATGTTATTATTGTGACATTACTAATATTTACTTCTTTAATTTTAATATTCTGATCAAAAATAGAAATAGGGGAAATTTAGGTACAATTGCAGTAATATCGTTAATTACCCAAAGCCTTTAGGCCTACTGTCTTTAATAACAACATTATCTTTGCAATCTTTATTAAAACTTATCCAACAGAGTTTTATAAGTTATCCTGTTTTGAAGATAAAGCAGATAATAGCTTCAATTAATTAGCGCAGTAAAAGGGGGAATAAAATGCATGTGTAGTTTATAAATAAATGTATTTATATTATATACAACAAAACATATTTTAAATACTCAACATAATGAAAACTGTTTTCACAATCGACCACAACACTACACTTATTTCAAAACATTCTAAATTATTAGTACCAAAAACATCCGCTTGGATGCAAAAATAATTATACCGATTAAATTACGTTCCATATAGTGCCGTGATATATTGATTATAATTTCGTAATTAATGAATTATATATCTATATATATACTCCCAAATTTGCCGCACTTTGAAATTTGCCTGGTTTGCTCTGCAAAAGTATTTATTTTATATACTTCGTTATATAAAATATATTGTTACGATTTAAACATTTGTGGGAAGTTACAAAATTTAAATTGATTGAAGAAAAAATTCATTCTTAACCCTTTAGCAATCTTTCTTAAACCATACATTTTTGATTAATTTGTTCCATACAAATACTATTATAAATGTAATTATAATTCTGTTTTGTTAGGAGTAATTAGTGTGTAAACTAGATATTTAAAGAGATGTTATAGATTTGATGCTGTTACCCAGTCTTCCCCGACACGCACGCGGCCCTGTCGTGGTCCCCTAACAAAATGCAACCTTCACTAATTGCTCACGAAAGATGAACCTACTATACAGACACACCTTGAGGTTGTGTTATAAAGATAGATAATATTAATTGAGAAATTGCGTGAGAAACATTTGTGAGGTTTATTGCTTTGGGAGTTTGTTTTCAAACTGTAGCATAGAAACTATTGATGTTCATTGTTGAGACCAACCTTGTCTACCTTAGTACGCCCCTGCTGGGTTATATAACGTTAGTTGACTTGGCGAGAGATGAAATAAAATGTTAGATAATCAACAAGTTTCCTGCAAACACTTTGTATGCTAGCGTCTCATTTGTACACTAAGAGAACCACGCCCGGATTAG